>SPJY01014460.1:2445113-2657192 GCA_005191435.1 Raddia distichophylla
CAGATCGATCTGAACTGACAGGGGATGAAACATCCTGCCCTTCCGAGTTGTAGCCCTCAGGAAGCATCTCTGTATCGCTGACGGAGTTTGACATGCTCGATCTGCGTGTCCCCACGGACGACGCCAGCTGTCGACGGTTGGGATATTGACCCAAGTCAACCAAGGTTCTTTAGAAATGAGATAGGAGACACGCCGAACAACCATGAACAGCAACGAACAGAAGACAGGGGTTTTTATCCTGGTTCAGGCCTCTCAGGAGAGATAATAGCCCTACGTCCAGCCTTTCTTTATATCAAAGAGGATTACAGGTGGAACTCGACGAGATCAGCAGGTCTCGGCGAGTAGTATGCAAAAAAGCAAATATCCGATGCCCCCTAAACACCGTAGGGGCTGGTTTATATAGTACGGAGCAAACCGACCTACCGAGGAATATCGGGCCGGGCTAACTACGAGATCGTAACGAACTCATACATGCCGAATACAACCTACGGTAGATAAGGTAATCTCCTAATCTTGGGGATCACGACCTCCAATCCAATCCGGAAAACCAACGTCCGGGTCTTCACGTAGCCGTGCAGAACTCTTATTCGAGTAGCACTCAAACACGATTCCTTGGCCTTTACGCACCATGCCAGCCAGGAGGCTGTTCGGCAGGATGCATACGGGCCAGAGAGAACCTTCCAGGGAACTGGGCCCTGGCAGGCTGTTCGATTGGGCCGTCAGGGAGTGGGCCATAGCGATGGGCCGTATTTTTATCCCCGACACACGTCATGTCATGGTGGCGAACCATCCCCTAACCGCGTCTGAGAGTTATTTGTATTTGTTTTTAAGTTTCATGCGATAGAATATCTAGTTTTACAATTCACAGGGTCATGTAGATGGAGCGCAATAGTTTGTAGTGTAAAATAAACTGTTTCTTTTTAGAAATGGAACATGAGAGGTCCCGAAATGAAAAGGAATGAATGAGGAGGGGCAGGCCACAGGGACACTGACGGATAAATGTTCACAAGAGAACTTGCAGGCCCAGAAAAAAAAGATGGGCCTATTTGTAGGCCACATATACGGTATTGCGGCTATTGCCTCATAGCCCAATAGAATTCTGAGATCCATCAAGCTTGAAGCCTCATGGTCCAGAAAGTTTCAAGTCACGTTTGCAGAGAGTTGCAGAAAAACCTTTGCAAACCAGATGAGTGATGGGTACTATAGTATGGCCGGAAAAGGTATTCTGGTCAGCAGTTTCCTGCCCGTTTAGAACGCAAGGAATTTCAGTGGAAGCAGTTCAATTCCAGCATGAGCCGAATAAACATTCCCCCGTTATGAGATGGCCGGTAATATTTGATTCTTTTTTTAGACGGGTAACAGACTGACGGCCGGTAATAACTGGTTCCCTTTTTTAGACGGGTAACTGACTGACAGTTGATTCAGAAATCAGAACACATGGAGCCCCCGCCCGACAGAGTACAAGCACACCATTCCCATGCATGGCTACTCCTCCAATCCAACCACACACAGGCCTCCCCGTCTCATGCAGCTTTTCACGCACAAATCCAGCAACACGATCAAATAAAAAAGCAACCAAAGATTGCATTGCATGCAACCAACGTTCCAGTGCACAGAAAGCACCGCCGCAGAAGCACACCATTCTCATGCATCCCCGGCGCCTCCGATCGACGGTGATACGTACGCTATATAAACCCCCAGCAGGGCAGCATCTCAGCAGCGACTCTCCAAAGAAACCGAGGGCGGCGAGGGGTTAGTAGGAGTTTTGAGCAACAATGACGTCGGCTTCAGCTGCAGTCTTCTTCCGTGCCGCGCCGCCGCTGCTGCTGGCGCTGGCGCTGGCGCTGGCCTCCCTCCCCGGCGCCCTCCCGGCGCCGGTGCCGCAGCAGGCGGCTGGCTCGACGGCGCCGCCGTCGTCGTCCGGCTGCAGCGCCGACCTCGTCCGCCTCCTCCCCTGCCTCCCCTTCGTCGGCGGCTCCGCCGCCGCGCCGTCGGACACCTGCTGCGCCAACCTGGGCAGCACGGTGCACGACGAGCCGCAGTGCCTGTGCCAGGCGCTCAGCCAGTCCGGCCCCGGAGCGACGCCGTTCGCCGTCAACGTGACCCGCGTGCTCGAGCTGCCTCCCCTCTGCCGCCTCAACCTCCCTCCCGCCACCGGCGCCTGCGCAGGTGATCCACATCTTGCCAATTTGATTATCTGTTATCTTAGACTAACTTATTATATATAGCTGATAGTTAATTCTCTCTGAATCAACTGTGTCTTGAAGGGTTTCTTCCGGTGCAACCTGCGCCGTCGCCGCCGGTGAACCCACCGCGCCAGAATGCGAGCTCCACCGTGCCGTCGATGCAGGCGCCGGTGATACCGACGCCGCCATTGACGACGGTGTCACCGAGGACGAGCAGCCAGCTGCCGGGACAAAGCAGCGGGTCCAAGCTGATAGTCCATGGCATTTCTGTTGCACTTGGTGTCGTGGCATTGGCGTCAGCACTGGCTTTGTGAAGACATAATTTGCCGAGAGAAAAAAATAGTAGGATTATGTCCTAGTTAAATTTAGTCGTTTCCTGATGGTTTTCTTAGCATCCGTCACAATTTAGCAGTTGGAGTCTGTCTGGGAGATTTCCTTCTTCCTTTCGACATCGCATCTGTATCCCTGATGAGTTCTCGTTCAAACAAGCAACCCTTAAAAAAGTAATTTCTGTGCAAAAGAAAGCACGACTACGATTTGCAGAATTCAGTCAAATGCATAGCAGATTAGCAGTCATTAGTAACATAATCCACATGATGAAAAACAGATTTACAACAAAACAACACAGGGTAACAAGCTAATTATTTTCCTCTAAACTCAAAAGGTAGGCAACAAGGCCAACAACGGGGACAAACCTCACTACATTCACAAATTCAGTAGCGTCTGCTTCCACGTTCTGAAGATTGTCTCCAATCAACCATGGCTGGAATATCGAGTATAACAATATGTCCCAGAGAAATGCATAAGCAAGTCTCTCTGAAAAAACATAACTCTGCACAAACTGCCACCGTTCCGAAATGCCGCCAAAGTCGGCATCTGCACGGCCAAAGAAAGCCCAGAAAATCGACAAACTGCAGACCAAGCCACCAGTTATGCCTACAACTGATGCACCTCTCACCAGTACTGAAACCAATTGTGATGTTTTTGCAGGAGACTGGTCCTTATTGGGGTCATTGAGCCGGATTGCCATGTAAGGAACCAAGAAAGCTAAAGAAACAAAAAAAAAAGTCAGTTCGCCTAAATACATGTGCTGCAAAGGTGTTTTTTTTTTCTGTCAAGGAGATCATACTATTAGTGAGGAACATCTGAAAGCCCCACAAGACAGCAAGTGATCCCTTGTACCGGTCCCTCCTAGAATCCGTGAAGAGCAGAGGCGCAAACATCAATGTCCAGGCAATGACAAAATTGAACAATCCTTCGGCCATCTAGGCAAGGGAACACGACTGAATCAGCACACAAACTGTGCCCACAAGCCATAACAACAACGACAATGTCGCCAAAAAATGGCTGTCAGTTTCTCACTGGGTGAAGCACTGGGGATTCGAGCAGGTGGACTCCAGCTACGCTGCCCAGCAAATTCACCAATATAATCATATCCATAGTGCTGTGAACTTTGGATTGATCAAGCAGCTATGAAGATTGTAAAATTTGGGCGTACCACAGTTGAGCAAGGGCAGGACGAAAAAGAAGTTGAGAGACAGGCCAATGAGGTCACTGATCGTGGCTTGCGAGATAGCCCACACCGGGTCGCCCTGCATAGCAATGCCTGTGATATCAAGATTGACAAACACCAATGGAAATTGCTAAATTTATACATCCGGACGCACCAATGCGATACTAATCAGAAATAGAACTCCAGTTTACACAAGCAATTATCAAAATTCGTTGTCTTCAAGCTGACAATATGGTAGAGTAGACACAAGAAAAGGAAGAAGATTTGTGTGCGCGGTACGGACAGGGGCGTATGGGAGGAGGAAGAGGCAGAGTATGTAGGCGGCCTCGGCGCACCACAGCGCCGCCTGAAGAACCACGCGCGTGCCCTTCCCATCGCCGGAGGCTACCAATCCATCGCCACGCTTGACTGCGCGCGGCAGACGCGCGCCGCCCCCTGCTCGCCGCCGCAGCGCGGGGGCGGTGCCGATGCCCTTGGGAGAACAGCCGGACGAGACCGGCGGCAGCGGCCGCGCCGCCGCGCGGCGGTGCAAGGCTGAGAGGGTGGCGCGGTGGGGAGAGGACGCGCTGCAGAGGAGGAGTGGGAGGAGTCGCTCCGCCATGGCCGCGCGGCGTGGCGGCGGAGATAACGGTTCCCGACGGGCGCGGCGCGGTGGCGCACTGTTGTCCGGAACGGGTTCTTGGATACGTGGCCTTTCTGGTCACGCCATGCTCATACCGTCCTACGAGGCGACAGCATTCGTGAGCCTTCAGCGGTGGGGATTGCAGGAAGGTGGAATGAGGACCGTCGGATAGGATGATTGGATAATGCATAGAAGGCTCGTGAAAATGTCCAATGGTGCCAAAAACAAGGATTCCACTGCGGCTCAGCCCTCCCATTTTTTTTAAAAAAAAAAAATTAAACGTTTGCTCTAACGATAGTGTTGGGTGATGGATGTCCAATTCAATCGGACACCGCTAAAAACAACATGTTGACGTAAAAACATGCTAGGAGCACACTGTCTCTCCTATCCAAAAATATCCTCACCCACTCGCATTGTGTTTACCTTTTGTTGGAGGCCGCTGCGATCCTGCCATTTCATGGTCCGCTAGCGATCCGGCTCCCCCGAGATCAACACCTGATCTCGGGCCCAGGTTTCCACATGTATTGGCCCAACTGGAAGCACAACCCAGGTCCTGACCCAACTCAGCCCAAAAAACTAGTCTGAAGGGAGAGGGGTGCCTCCACCTTTTACACCTGATCTCGGGCCCAGGTCTCCATATGTATTGGCCCAACTGAAAGCACAACCCAGATCCTGACCCAACTCAGTCCAAAAGACTAGCCTGAAGGGAGAGGGGTGCCTCCACCTTTTAAATTGTGCTCCCCATCACCAATAACCGATGTGGGCCTAAACCTAACAATCTTCCCCATCACACATCGGATCATCTGTTCTACACCGTGCGATCTCATGAAGACGTTCCGGGTTACCGACCATGGCTATGATACCACTTGTTGGCCAGACCGTCCACATGGCGAGCCCGCCGAGCACCCTCAGGCCGTTGGCTTGCCGCATATGCAGGCCCAACGTACAGCAGCAAACTTTAAGTCTCTTGGGCCACATCTCCCCCCCCAAAAAGCTAGCTCAATGAGGGGGTGCACCCTTACCCTTATAAACCATGCTGAGGCCCTCCCCACTTTCAATGTGGGACAATTCGTGCACCCTCACCCTTATAAACCATGCTGAGGCCCTCCCCACTTCTAATGTGGGACAATTCGAGCTAACTTTTTGGGGGGAGATGTGGCCCAAGAGACCTAAAGTCTGCTGCTGTACGTTGGGCCTGCATATGCGGCAGGCCAACGGCCTGAGGGTGCTCGGCGGGCGCGCCATGTGGACGGTCCGGCCAACAAGTGGTATCAGAGCCATGGTCGGTAACCCGGAACGTCTTCATGAAAGTCATGGCCCGCACGTCTTTCTCTCACAACTGTTTTCTCCAAAAAACCGCGTTCAAAAAACTTGCTGTTGATTTGTGCAAATCTGAGTTTTTCTCTCTAAGAAGCTCTCTTTTGCCTCTTGGATTTGTTGGGTTTGGCTCCTCTTTGGACCCCTTTTATAGTGGTGAGCATGCCCAATTTATGTCCTGAAAATCTAGTCCGAATAGGACTTCTTTTTCTATTCAAAATCAGGCTCCCAATTTCTTTTTCCCGCAACGTGGAATAATTCTCCTCGGACTTGAAATCCTATCTTGCCAAGAATTGTTTCGGTCACGTAGCCAAACTTGCATTGGTATTGCCTTGAATATGCTACACGTGCCTCAACAATGGGACCCACATGGGACCCATCCTTGACACAAGCAACAGCTCCTGCATCCCGCATCTTGTCGTACTGCTGTCGATCAGGTGCGCCGGAGCATGGAGCCACCAAGGATATCCGTCGACCGCCGAAAAACTTCCCTGGAAAAAAAAATTTCTCCACCTCTAGATCCAATCCATTAGCCCTTAAGCACGCCTCCCAGCGCGCCATCGCACGCTCTCCGCACACGGCAACATGCTGCAGCCTGGCCGAACGTCCACGACATGGTAACCGCTAGCAGTGCCGTGACGTCGCCTCTTGTGCAACATCGGTCGCATCGCTCTCCGCGACGCTTCCTCCACTTCGATCTATCCGGCCGTCTTGCCACGTCTGGTGGCCGGTTTGATCGCGAGCGCCGAAGCCCCTGTCTTCGATAGCCGCGTTGTCGGCCCAATCACCACGTCTGGTCGATCTTTGCCAACAGCAGCCCATCGAACGGTCCGGGCCATCCGTCCGGAGTGTTCGACTCCACCAATCGATTCGTCGATCGCCGACATGCTCCACCTTGCGCCGAATCTAGCGTTTTCCTTCGGCACACGTGTGTATACATAATCCTCGCACCTCCTCCAAGATCATCCGCATCGCCGAACCTCTGCTCTGATACCATTTGTTGGAGCGCGCTGCGATCCTGCCATTTCATGGCCCGCCAGCGATCCGGCTCCCCCGAGACCAACACCTGATCGCGGGCCCAGGTCTCCACATGTATTGGCCCAACTGAAAGCACAACCCAGGTCCTGACCCAACTCAGTCCAAAAGATGTTTCGTCCACCACCTCCTCCACCACCTCCCCTCTCTTCCTCCCTTCACTCTCCTTTCTCTCTTTCTCTCCTATCTACCTCTCTCTCTCCGGTACGCAAATCTTCTCTCAAACTCTCTCCTTTTTCTTTTTGTATCTACCTCCTCTCTCACCTCTCTTTCTCTATCCGTATAGATCTATCTCCATCTCTTTCTCCCAATTTACCTCATCTCCATGTCTCTCTTTGTCCCTCGCCTCTCCTTATGAAAGTGATGCCTCATGGGTAAAGATATACAGTGCAGTGGATGAAACAATTAATATCATGGCAGTGCCGAAACATCTCTTCTTGTGCAACATTTGTTTTAACACTATGCAACATTTTGGTTTAACACGCCGCAACATTTGGTTTAAAATAGTGCAACTTTTTGTTTAACATCTTGCAATAATTTGGTTTAACATATTGCAACATTTGCTTGCAGTGCTTCAAATAAATTATTATATCGGCTACTTTACAATGTCGCATTGCTTTAATTCAAATGTTTCATTGATTTCATATGAATATTTTTAATATTAGTTCAAATGTTGCAGCAGATATTTTTCAATGTGTTTACTTTAAATGTTGAAATTACCACTTTTCAAAGTTGCAATGCTTAATTTTCAATGTTTTAATGATGAAATTACTACTCACCGCAACATTCGTTTTACCTAACTGCAACAACGTTCAATTATTTCAGAAAATTGGACGTCTGGTGCCTAGGTCTTTTGCCCTTGTTCTAAGCATAACCGACTTGTTTCAAACATACACAATATGTTGATAGAACATTACACAATATACTACAGAAACATTTGGTTGTCCATTGGAACATGGTTTTCTTGCAACATGTAGTTATCAAAAAACAAAACAACTATTCAAACATGACAATAATTATGTTGGAACATATCAAGAAAACTGATGAAACATGATAAAAGATCTGATAAAACATGTTGAAACAAAATCGACCAATGTTGGAACAGCTAAAAGAACCATTGGAGCATGCAAAAAGAATTGGAACATATGAAAAGAACTAATGGAACACGCAAAATGAACTGACGGAACATCATGTTCCACGGCGATTAATCCATCCTAAATAAAAACTAGATGTTTCGAGAGAATAAATGCAATGTTTTAACAAACAACCCCAAATGTTCCACACATTCATATCTGTAAATGATACAACTGATAAATTCATGCAATTCGTAGTGTCCTAATTTTTTCCTTTTAAAAAATAGTTGAACGGTTTTGCAATGCTATCGCATGCACACAATGCCGATTGAGGGCCAAGACGTCCTCATGCAGGCAACCAATCATCATGATAGAGGTGCTCCCATAGTTTTGTACTTCATGAACAAGAACTTTCGCATTCTAGATGGACCTGTGGATTTTCACAAGGGTGATGAAGGACTATGACAAATGAATACACATGACACCGTAATTTTTTTTCTTCCCCTAGACATACATACATAGTGTTACCAATGTATACACTACTTCTATATGGTTGTTGCCTAGGACGTAAATAAACTGTCCAACCAATTCCTCTGTTGCTCATGTCTTCCTCCTTTCTATTTTCCTCTCTAGCATGTTTTTGTCGTCCTCTTCCCTTATACCCTCTCATTCTCCCTCGTTGGACACCGTAGCTTCTCGCATGGAGCATTGTTGTTAGGAGTTAGGGATAGGGTTTGGTTTGGGGTAAAGGAAGGGGTTCACCCGTGCAACTATCTAGGCAGAGATGGGTCAGGATGTGGAGGGCTAGCATGGCAATGCAGTGAGGCAGTGGTGGCATCGCTAGAGCTAGGGTAGGCAGTGGCCTAGGGGGAGGATTGTCACACAACAAAGGAGTTAAGGTGGGTGAGGCCGGGTAACCAAAGGAAGAGAGGCGGAGCGGCGAGGATAGGGATAATGTCAGCTGTGTCCGGTTGCTACCAAAGTAGGAGGACAATGGTGGAGGCACGAATATAGAGGAGGAGGAGGAGGAGGAGGAGGAGGAAGGACAACGGAGATGAAATCGCCTGGGGAGCTAGGCGACTTTCAAACGCCTCCTTATAACCATGTATAACCAAAAAAGCAGTTCCCTACGTTTATTCACGTAAGTTATAACAAGTTGTGAGAAAACATGTATAGTCTAGGAACTAACGAGTGGCCACTCATGTAATGTCTCTATAACCCTCTCCTTGCACCCCTTCCCCTTCTGATCTCACACCCAAAAGTAGTTGTTGCTTCTTCTTGATCGGATTCGATTGACCCCTCAGTTTCACTATCCTTCTCGGTGCTAGAGGAGGGGACCCTCGACTATGGTCATGCAGTGGATGGCAACATAATGTTCCTTTATGTCAACTCTCACTGGAGGACTTGCTCTTGACTTCGTCGACATGATTTGTTTGTGGATGCGGCATAATGGGTGTGACGTAGGCAACCGACGATGAAGAAAAACTCTATGTGGTCCTACTGATGTCTACGTTGCATTATGCTACTCTTAATAAGGGACCTTTATATAATTAGGGATATAGAGCATGCTCAAAGTGGTTGAACTAAATGAATATATTGGTCGAGCTGAAAAGTTTAATGTTAAACAATACTTCGAGAGGTTGTTGAGTTTGTTTCTCAAAATTGGTCTACTTCATTTTTGTTGTTTTTAAAAGTTTTTAGGCGTGGATTTATTATAATAAAAAGCTCGACTAAAAAGTTAAATTTGTTTCTAGACAAATAAGCTTAATCCACTTTGAACATGTTGATAATATTCTTACGTTTTGAACTTTTGATGGAGCCTCCCTTAAAAAAAATGACTGTGCACATTGGGTAAGGCCAAACAACTACTCTCCGTGTTTGTAAATATTGGGTTTCACTCCATATGGAGGTTGAAGTTTTAGCCCAACAAAGCCCAAGTAATTATGTCCATTTATGCACTTTGCAATGGATGGTTGAGATTGCTTCTTGTGAGATAAGAGAGAAACAAAAACCCTATCCACGACATCCCATCCAGAGAAGATTGGAGAGTGTAGAGTGTTTTTACTGCTAGGAGAGAAGAGTAAGAACCACACCACCAAAGTAATAGGAGAAGGGAGAAGGAAGGTTGCTATCCAGTTTTGGTTCTCCTGCGCAATCTTTATCAAGCTGTTAATCAGAGAGACAAACATGATTAGTTTGTCTCCAGATTTGGTCAGTATGCTCCTTACTTGTTGCTCTCAGTATCTGTATGATTGGATCAGCGGAGAACCTGATTTGAGAGAGGTTTGTTCAGTCTAGGTAGATGCAGTTTCAGCACTGCACGACTTTGGCGAATGATTTGTTTGAGGAGCCAAACGTTGTTAGATTAAGCTCAAATTTGGACAGCTTGTTAAGTACTCATCAAAATACATTCTTGCCAAGTTTCGTGTGATCCATATTTGTGGTTTGTGAGATATGCATTGGACACCGAAGGGGACAACAATTTGTCCAGTTTCAGGCTGAAACTAGCTAGTTACTCCTTATTGACTCTTTGTTTTGTGTGCCAAATTTATTACTTCATTGTGATGGTGTTGCTGTTATAAATATCTAGATGTTTTAGAGAGACTTTATTTGTACCCATTGTTTCTAATAGTGAAAGAAGCTTGGAGTGGATCGGTTGGTCCTGCGTTTTTTTACCACTCACCTTGAGTAGGTTTTTCCACGTAAATCATTATGTCATTGTGCATGTGAAATTGTCTATCCACTGTGTATATGTTGGTAGAAGCTATCCTTATTGTTTGTAAAAAGATGAGTGGGTTAAGAGTATGCTAAATGCTGCCTCTAACCCAACAGTAAAGACTTTTTTGTTGGCAACTATTGGTACAGAGTTCCTTTTGAATCGGCATTCATACATCACTCACGCAGCCATAGCTCATACCACCTGCATTGCACGCATTGTTGGCACCTCAAGAGTAGAACTGGAACGTCGAGGCATCCTGGATGAGGCTTCTTAACCCGCCGATGGTAGAGGCAATCATCAGCAGAACTCCAATAACGATGCACCCCTGACACCCCAAAAATAACCCAAGAGATCGAAGCATTCTTCAGATAAGTGTCGATGTGTTATGTGTAGGTGTTAGTATATGTATGCTGTAACAGCGGTATTACCCAGTTGGCGAACCACGATGCGCTGAACCTCCGAGGCTTCTTGATCTTCAGCCACAGAACGCACGGGAGCTGCAGTGCAATAGCCAGAGCAGTGGTGGTAATTAACTTCCATCCACGGGTGAACACTTGAAGTGATCTTACGAGCCGCGATGTGCGGTAGCTTACGAAGTAGGACGTCGGCGTGAACGCGAAACCGCCGAAGAAGCCGAGGAGGTCGCCGAAGAAGGGGAAGGTCACCGCGACGAAGAGCGTGAACGCTGCACACCGCGAGCGCGGCCATGGTTAACTCATATTGCTTTTGAAAAAATGGTTTTAGAGGTGATTGTGAAAAAAAAACATTTCAGAAATGGGTGCGACTGAGCACAGATCTTAGCGCAAATTATATGGTTGTGACTTGTGAATATACATTGAGGAAAGCTGAATGGTCCAGCTCCAGGGATTGATCTTACCGACGTATGTTGATCGAGCCACGAGACGGAGGAGCAGGCAAGGAGGAACCCTCAGCCTCGTGACGAGGATCGCCTCGAGGCTTTGGAATATGGGCATGGCGTAGACCTGGTAGCTCCCGACGACGTGGACGACCACCATCATGTTGGCGGCGGCGACGAGCCAGGGCGGGCGCTGCAGCGCGACGAGCACGTTGTCGCTGACGTCACGGCCGAAGGCCCAGTATCCGACGAGCGCGACGGGGAAGTAGCACATGGCGGCGACGAGGTACGCGGCGACGGTGCCTTTCCACATGGGGACCCGGGACGGCTTGGTGGGCGTGGACGGGATGGTGGCCTGGATCTCTAGCACCACGCCGTGGCCGGCGTACGCGAACGCCACCTGCCCCAGCGCGCTGCACACCCGGAACGCCATGTCCACCGCCGTGCCGGCCTTGTACGCGTAGCTCACGCCGGCGGCCGGCCCCCGCGCCACGCACGCCGCCCACGAGATCGTCGAGTAGCTACGTAACGCAGACATCGTAGGTTGTATGTATCGATCAATTCATCAATCATCAAAAGATCAATGTGATTGTGGTACAAGGAAATTAAGTCATGCCTGAGCGACATGGCGGCGGCGGCGAGGGAGACGACGGTGATGGCGTCGAGGTTGGGGAGCTGGGAGAGGATGAACTGGGAGGAGCCGAAGATGCAGATCCAGTAGGAGTGGTGCAGCGGCGCGCAGGAGGGGCACGCCGACTCGGCGAACTTCTGCAGGCACCGGCCGCCGGTGACCATGTACGCCATGTCGCAGCTGAGCTGCACGACCAGCTGCTGCGGGACCACCACCCAGGGGCCCAGCCGCGGGCCCAGCGCGTGCACGCCGAGGTCGCGGAACCGGTCGAACCGCACCCCCGGCACGCACTCGTGCAGCTCGATCAGCAGCCGCAGCGTGTACAGCGTCATCCCCCACGACACCACCAGCGCCGCCGTCCCTGGCCCCCTGAACAACACGATGAGATGATGCAGATTGAGCAACTCGCACACACTGCTGCTGCATCAATGAGTAGTAGTTGAGCATTACCATCCGAGGTGAGCCATGGCGTACGGCAAGCTGAGCACGCCGGCCCCGACCATCGCGGTGACATTGTGGAACGTCACGTACCACCACTTGGCGCGGCGAGGCGTGGCCTCGCTCGCGTCGTCGACCACCTGATCAGAGAAACACCGGTTCACACACCAGATGCATGGTAGTTAGTTAACTGGTCGACTTATTAAGCTCAGGCACAACGACGTCCATGAACAAAGTTGGTAGCCGAGTGGTATACCCAGACCTTAGGAAGAACGGAAGGTGAGACCATGGTCTGGGACCTAGAATATTAGTGCGCACCCGCTGCTAATTAGCGCATGCAAGTGCGGAGTTGGTATTTATAAAGATGCTTAGCTCCGGTCCTGCTTTTGTTCCGCCCTGGTTGAACGGTTGAGCTTAAGTATCGAGATTCGAGCCTTTTAAAAAGATCCGTCATGCGGCCCGAATGTTCAACTCTAGGTTTTTCAGGTTTTACGAAGCAGGTTTTATATCATGGTATATCGTTCATATAATGTACGAACGTTATAGCCTGGAGATCCAAAAAAAACATGGTCGCTCGCATCCTATCTTCTGTTCCAATTGTAGCTCTCCTCCCTCGTGTTTTGTGCTCCTGCGTCTTCCTGTCTTCCCCGTGCTCACCCCCTACGCGTGTCTAACTTTGATAATATGCGAAAATTCATATGTAAAATTATCAACATAATATGTTTAATTGTTATCTGGGGTAGAGTAGTGCCATAAAGATCGTCTAACTATGAGTTTGATAGTATTCTTCGGATACTATCCATATTTCTTTTTAAAAAATATTCGTCGGATATCATCCTCCATTATTTGTACATGTATCTGGATTCGCAAAATTACTTGGATATCCCTAAAACTATCTAAATCACTATCCAAATATTCATACCATTTGTATGGTGTGTTATGGTGCGTGTCGTGTAGTGTGTCATGATGTGTCATAGTATTAAATACAATTTTTAACTCCCTTTCTTATTTTACCACGTGGCAGCGTCCAAATTGCAAATTGACTAAAATCTCAAAAATCCCCCTCACTTATCCTTTTCACTATGCATTGCTTCAAATCCACTCATACACAAAGAGAAATGGAGTGAGGGGGGAGGAAGAAAGAGGGAAAAAGGAGGGAGTCTAGGCCAACACCTTGGCGTGCTGCAATCAAAGGGCAGTGTCTCGTTGTTAGGAGGCTATGCGCGAAGGGGGGAGAAAAAGGGAAAGAAGGCTAGACCAACACCTAAGTGTGACGACGTTGTGTTGGAGAAACCTCGCCGTCAGGAGGCTAGGGAAGAAGGGGTGGTATGCCGACGGTCGACCATAAAAAATAGCGCTAGTTCAAAAATGTTTAGAATTCATTTACAAACTGACGGATCAGACTGTTCACAAATATATAATTATTAAGCTTATAAGGCGAATTTATTTGATCAAATGACTTAATCCTTACTAAATTCTTCCTTCAATCCTGATGCCCGTGCACCTGCCTAGCCCCGGTCTGTATATAGCCCCGCCCTGTTGACCGTGGAATAACGGACCAAGGTAGCGATCGGAGCATGATTGACAGATTGAGGCAGCAACACGCATTGGCGCTAGCGGAGTAGCGGTAGATGTTCAAGGGGCAGTGAAGCTCGAGTTTGCTGCTTTTCTATGTCGTACCTCGGCGGGAAATATACTAACTCTACATACCCCGTATCAGGCTTCGTTTCCGGCCCTGGCCACGTCGTTGCTGGCCTGTGGCAAGGCCACGTCGCCTAAAATCAGGGCCACCCGTTATAGATCTAGCGGTCACTTGCTTGGTCCAGGTTTGGCCACGTCGTCCTTGGGTTTTTTTTACCTTGGATTCCATCCCCTCAGCCGCTCCTCACCAGCTGCCTCCCTCTCCCCGTCCCTTTTCTCTCCGCCTCGCTCTCCCAGCTCTCAGCTCTCCCCCAGGCTGCGCTCCCGCCGTCGCTCCCGCCGCCGTCTACAGCGCCATTCCCGCCGCCGCCACCCCCTACTCTCCCCTTGCCTTTGCCGCGACGGAGGTGTACCGGGGAGGCCGATGTGGCCACGGCGGCCGTCGGAGAGGGCGGATCCGGCAATGGTGGCCTTCGCCGAGGTCGGGTTCGGTCTGCGCAAACATCTCGCCGGTGCGGCGGACCTCTTTCCTGCCGTCGAGCTCCATGCCGCCGCCGTCGAGGTCCTCCCCGCTGCGAAAGTCTTTGCCAGCAGAGTTCGAATCCGGCGCGGGGACGGTCATTTCTGGCATCGCGGGGCTCTACTCGAGCTGCGGGAGTGTTCGATTCCGGCGGTCGGAGCTAGCCTCCGGCGTGGGATTGGTCGACTCCGGCCGTGGAAACTCGATTCCAGCATCGCCGGTACAGCTCCAGCGTGGGGTTGCTCGGAAGCAGCGGCAGGAACTCCATACCGACGGGTCTCTCCCCTTCGGTGTGTTGCCTCAGGTAAGATATGGGTGGGCTGGAGCTGGATCTTCCCATTGGCCTTGCCCTGTAACCGGCGCTACCTTTCTCCTCCCCTCTTCCTTCTGTCTTCGTTCCAGCTGAGATATGATTGGAGAGCTAATTGTGCTAAAACACTTCTCCCCCGAATAGAGAGTGTGCTAAATCGGTGGATCAATCTGAGCATCTACAATTTTTTCCTGGTCTTGCTCTAAGCTTTGGTAGTCCCGATCCATGGTTAGGGCCTACTATGGTGGGATCGGCTGGTAGAGGAGGTGTGTGCTCTCCTTTGTTTTTATTGGGTAACCCTAATTGTGTGATCCATTTGGGCCCGTCCTATGCTTGCTTTTTTGGTACGATTGTAGACTTAGGTTGTTTGATTCGGATCAAACATCCTCGGTTAATAAGTATTGAGTACTAACAAACTCAACATCAAGGATCAAGCTTACCACCGCTCACTCGGCAGAGTTCCTCCTAACTCCCAGGATATCAGACAGTAACCAATGGTGAGAGAGTTTTTCCATTTAAAATAACCTTCTCCTTAGAATTTTAATGAATTTATGCTCTTTTGGTGTATTCCTCCTGATTTGTTCATACTCTCTATTGCCTTAGGCTTGCATGGGCAACTAGATGCGAACTACACATTTTTCTGTAGAGTATTTGATAACTATCATGTATCTTTTTCTTCTAAGCACTAACTACGCTTTTTTAAAAATGTTTGTGATTAACTCGACATTGAGTCAGATTATGATGGAGCACAACGAAACTGAACCGTTAATCGGAGGATTCTGCTCCTGAGATGGTACGGCCAGGGAGAAAGGAGGGGGAAATTGAAGTGATCCAAAACCATATTTTTCACCTTCGAATTGATTTGGTTCCGAATTGAAATCTGAAATTTCGAGGTGATCACTTTTCCCTGTTGCTATTCCTTTTGTTTCTCTCGTTGAATTTGAGTTCATTCACATGTCTGATAGAGAATGATTCATGATAAAGCTATTTAATTTTTCTTGGCAATTTCATAAAAACTTTATTCACTCTTAATGCTCTCTTCGTATTCACTGTTTTAGCCTTTATGGAAACAATTTGTTAAGTTAGCAATTTACAATCTAAGAGTAGTCCATGCTTGCTGCAGATTGGCGGCCATAACGATGACATATGTGGGAATCCTCCTCCTCGACAACAAGGTAATTTCTAGCCCTATTTTCTCATTTGTGAAATCTCAAATCTATGTATGCGAGGTTGATTAATTCATGTCCTGCAATTTATTTTGATAAACAGTGCTTATGGTTTTCAAAGGTTCTCATGTTACATATTGGATTTTACCGCTTTCTCCCTTGCTTGGTTACTTCCAGTAGTGTTGTTGCTTAATTAGTCATGAGATGGCCATTACACTATTTGCATATGAACACATGTTTTTTTTTTTCTTTATGCTCATATTAGTTAATAGTCAACAATTCTAGCTACTTCTTTTGTCCATGTATTTATTTTTAGGCATCAATACTGTAAGATGGTCGGTTTTAGTTAGCAATAATTATAGATATGCATTTCAAAATCTCATCGTTAGCTAATTTTTATTATTATACAGAGGCTCTTTTCACTTTGTTTGTTTGGCTGGAAGAGGGACAACTAGGTTCTGCCTGTGGTGCCTCTTCGGCATGTACACTTTTCCTTCTATGGTATGTTCGTCTGCGATGACATTTCACCCCTCCCAGTACTGAATTTCTTGGTTCTTTTTTTGCGGCATAAATATAGATACAGGTTGGTTTATACAACATTTCCTTCTTGCAGGTTTTATATTTGCTCGATCCTTATGGGCTAAAAGGTTGCTGTGCATGGTGCTGCAGAATGTTGCATGAGAAATGATGGGTGCACTCCATGGTGCCCAACCAAATGTTGCAGTGTTAGACTGCCGCATGGACTCTATTTTTTACAACGGAGCCAGGCCATTCATAACCTGTAGCGATAGTGTAAAAATATTCTTGATCTTTTATTAAAGTTGATCTTCCTTTGTGAGTGACTATATTGTTGCTCTTTACCCACTCCTTTGTATGGTATAATATGCTCCGTTCCCATACTTTTATGCTTCGTTTGTTACAGAAAACAAGTAGAAAACACCCGCATCGGTCCTAGCGCGCGCAAGCGCGCTCTCACCTCTAGTAGTAATAATGTTCTGTAATATTTCTGATTCAGAAAATAACTGTGAAGACCCGAGACGTTTGGCTTGCAGAAGTGTTCGCAATATATAGCCCTCTTAATTTATTGTTTTAGTTCAGTTTTGTTCGGTTTGCTAGTTTTGTTATTTTTTACAGACCATTCAGTATATTACTTTAAAATATTTTTTAGAACTTTGTAGATAATTTGTTTTGACTCTTCTTAAGAGACCGACTAGAACGCAGGCGCCTGCGTTTTGCGTTTCGTGTAGGCGATCCTTTTTTCAGTACGATTGTACAGAAATTTCACCGCACAACAGTACTAAAAAACAGTATAAAAAAAGTGAAAAAAACTCTGTAAGCTACCAATCGAGTAAATTTAGAGAGATAGAGAAGAGTAGATCGACGGGCCGTCGGCGGGCGGCGGTGAGCAATGTCGTCGGCGTCGGCGGGCCACATCGGCGGCGCAGCAGCGTCGACGGCGAGCAGCGCGCGTCGACGGCGAGCGCCTGTGCCAGCGCGAGCACGCGCCCACGCGAGCGCCTGCGCTTGCGCCGAAACGTAGGCACCCGCGTGGGAGCAAAACCGTTAATTACCTCTTTTTATAGGTTGTCAACTTTTTCAACTAGAATCAAAATTCAAAACTAAACTAAAACTAGAATAACTAAAACTAGAATCAAAGAGAGCGTATAATCTGTAATCTATAACCCGCTAGCTTATCATTTTTTGCTTTCTTTTTACTGCGAATAATACGCTTAAAATTTCATTCGTGTTATACTACCTCCTTTTTTTTATTTGACGCTTTTGACTTTTCATTACGCCTTTGACCATTCGTCTTATTCAAATTATTTTTTGTAAATATCATTTATTTTGTTGTGATTTATTTTATCAATAGAGGTACTTTAAATTTGTCTTATTTTTTATATAGCCCTCTTTATTTATTGTTTTAGTTCAGTTTTGTTCGGTTTGCTTGTTTTGTTATTTTCTACGGACCATTCAATGTATCGCTTTTAAAATATTTTTTCGAACTTTGTAGAGTGTTTTTTCTCAAAAACTATTTTTTTAATAATTTGTTTAACTTTTTTAAATTATCGCTTTTTAAAGGTTGTCAACTTTCTCAACTACAATCAAAATTCAAAACTAAACTAAAAGGAGAATCAAAGAGAGCGTATAATCTGTAATCTATAACCGGCTAGCTTATCATTTTTTGCTTTTTTTACTGCGAATAATACGCTTAAAATTTCATTCGTGTTATATATACGTACTGGAAAAAAAGAGCCGCGGCAATCTGGTGCTTGCAGTGCGGACATAATTAGTTGCTGGATCATTTTAGCACCCTCGGCTCGGCAAGAATGATTAGGTGCCCAAACAAAAGGAGCGGCCTCGGTTCATCGGGAAATTATGAAAGCTTATCGCTGCTCAAAAGATTTGTGCAGAATAGATCCTTGGGAATATTGGGCTAAATTGATCTTATTGTCTGGGCCCTTGCTATGTTGCTAGTCGATGTATAATTGTTAAAGTGGGGATTTGATTTCTTGCTTAGATCATCACCATTCACCAGTGACGTTATAACTTAGGACATTCCTTTTCACTATCATCTATATTTCTTTCTCCACTAGTTTATTTGCTATATAACACTAAGATATTCTTAGATATCATCAATAAGGACTAATTTAGCCTAACCTAAGAGCATCCCATCAGCATCGGTGTCACTGCAGCCTGCATCAGTGACGAACACTGTAGCTACAGTGCAGGCCGTACATGCAGGCGGGAAAAAGGCAGGAAGCAGCAGGATTTGCGCAGTCTTGGGATTACTGTAGCAGGAGCAGACGATGTAGACGGGAAAATTGATGTGAACACTGTAGCTACAGTGCCAAGCAGTGGAACAGGGCTGCTATGGATGTTCTAATACTGTAGCATAAAATGAAAAGAGAAAAAATATAGATAAATAGTAAAAAAGACGTTAAAAGTCTATTAAACGATGTTGAACGTCCTAAATTATGCCCCCATCAGATGTGGTGATATACCAATACCACCAATGGATTCCATGGCCACGTAGCACATGAATTCTACTCGCCGTGTCTGCTTGCTCGTGCAACTTATGGAGCATTTGGCCTCCGGATTCAAGGGAACTGTGCGTAGTGGCAGCGAATTTCAGTATTGACTGTTGAGTGTGTAGAGATTTATTAGCCGTACGGTTTATTTTTAGAACATAAAAAATTAGGAAAATGCTTACAATCAAACATCCGAACGAGCGGACGCTCGTGGCCCAAAAAACACGCCCATTCGCGCACCTGCGGGCTGCTCGCGCGGGATTACTGGGCCGGAACAATACGCAGGGGCGCGCGGAACAACGAGGATGTTTTTGTTCCGCGCACTAGGCTGGGCGCTGGGCCGGAACAATACGCGTGCCCCGGAACAATGCGGGATGTTTTTTTTGTTCCGCGCACTAGCTGGGCTGCTCGCGTGGGGGTTTACTGGGCCGGAACAATACGCGGGGCGCGAAACAAAGCGGGATGTCTTTTGTTCCGCGCACTGGGCTGGGCTGCTTGCTCGGGTTTTATTGGGCCGAAACAATACGCGGGGTGCCGGAATAACGCGGGATGTTTTTTGTTCCGCGCACTAACTGGGCTGCTCACGCGGGGATTTACTGGGCCGGAACAATACGCGGGGGGCGCCGGAACAACGCGGGTTTGTTTTTGTTCCGCGCACTGGCTGGGCTGCTTGCTCGGGTTAACTGGGCCGACAGCGTCCGATTTTGGTAGGACGTCCGATTTGTAGTCTTTCCCAAAAAAATTATCCAACAGTTTTGCTTTGGTAGAAGACACCTAAAGAGGGGGCAGAACGGAAAGGGGCACGGCCATATGCTGCGCGGAAGTACATTTTTTGTCTGATGGAATATATGGTTTGCAAGAACGAACAAGGACTCGAGTATAATATTGTGTTTTAACTCATTTGCATAGGTGTATTACAAATGATTAATTAACAAAATTTAAGTAAACATTTGGTCTTTCAAAAAAAAGTAAACATTTCTGGCAAATCAACTTCCAAGAGGACTCTACCCGGTTATCATGGCGGCGTAAAAGAGATGTTAGAAGCTCTTGGTTTAAGTAATGAGATGATAAATTGATCAATTAGTTGTTTGATTTGAGGAATGGAATGATTCCACCCATCACCCATTATCACTTTGTCTAACATGTAGTTTAAAATGAGGAATGGTTTCATCCCACCAAAAATTATGAGATGATACCATATCATTAGAATGAGGTGGGCTCCTCAATTCAAACAAACCATTAAGGTAATTCTAGAGTTGTTTCCTCTTGTAAGGCCTTGTTCTTTTCAGCGTATCGTTCTGTTGGCGTAATACTGTAGCAAATTTAAGAGCCCTCAAAAGGAGGTCTAAAGTTTGTAAAAAATATTTTAAAAAATGGTTTTAGCATCTTTAAAAAGACTATTAAAAGACACGAAAAATCATTACAAATTATCACAACATATAGGTATAGGCTATATAAAAATAACAAAATTTGCTACAGTAATACGCAACGGCACGTTGCGCTGAAAAGAACAAGGCCTAAATGTGTGATAGCATATTTCTCTGTTTTTCAGTTTTTATAATATATGTATATGCTATCTAGGGTTTGTTCAATATAATAGGGGTTATTTATAGTTTTATGCATATGTATCAGAGCATTAGACCCTAGTTCTTTTCTGAAGAAAAAAACAGGGCCCTGCCTGATCACTTAAGTAGGAAAAGAAAGTGAGTTTTACATAAGGTTGTTAGTGAGTTTCACATAAGGTTGTTACTCCCTCTGTCTAAAAATAAAAGGTTTGTATGAATTCGAAAAAGTCAACATTTGTAACTTTTGACCGATAATTAAGCTAAAAACATATATGTTTCGTGTTATGCATGTCATATAATTGGATTAGTATTAAAAGAACTTTCGTATGATGTTAATTTTATAGTTATTGATGATACATTATGGAAAAAATTAATGGTCAAAGTTTTATATTAGAGACCGTGTAAAAACTTATAGGCCTTACATTTTGGGAAAGATGGAGTATTATATGGTAGCAAATTCTCATTTTTAGGGAGCTTTGGAGAAAGAACAGAGATCACCTCAGTAAAGAGGTGGAGGACTCTCTCTCCACCAAACAATACTCATTCCAAAAATTCTACTATTGCGCTCTTTCCAAATAGTCCAGAGGTTTAAAATCATCACTCCATTCGTAACTTTTCTTTTATTTTTTCCGCACCAACGCTCTAAACTCAATTCACCAGAGGAGGCAACTTCGTCTGATCATCCACTTGTCACCAAGAGGACTCTGCATTCCCAAGGATGGCAATCGGCTCAGCCTGTTTTGTCTTCAAGACGCATCAAGAGTCGTTGTGAGAGCTCCTGCAAGTGTTGGAATCGTCGGCTCATCGCCATCAAGAAAGCTCATTTTGGATTTGGTCATTTCAACTTTCAAGGTCTGCTAAAGCATCGTATATGTCTTTCCCAAGCTCGCGCGACACATTTTAACCATGCCTAAAAATTAGGCCGAGCTTTTCTAGGCATTCTAAGTATAACCCGATTTGGATGGTCTGAAGCACGACTGGCATAGGCTTAGCTTAGCACAGCTCGACTAACCCTGGTATGATGGGTCACTTGGCTAAGCCTAGTTGTATTGGCCGTACTTAGACCGAGCGACCTGAATTGAAATTCAAGTCTGTAATTTGTATTTTTATATCTTCCTATGCTAGCATGAATTTATGTTCTACGTGAAAGTCCGTCGAAAATTTTGAAACAATTTTTTTCATGTAAAAATTCTTTCATTTGATTAACATATGAATTTATAAAAATATATTTACTATGTTGCATGTTTTTTTGTCGATGCCACCTCTCCCGATAATCTGTATTTTTCAAGGTCTACATGAAAGTTATAGAGAATTTGGAGACACATCCTTTTGTTTGGATAATGTTTTCATTCAAGCAACGTATATTTTGTATAAAATATAATCAACGAGTTGCTTTCTCCCTGTGATGTGCTCGAGTCGGCCCAACCAGATGGTGGCCCAACGTGCCTTTGGGCTGGACAGGGTCTTGCTTATGGATGTTTGTAGGCTTAGCACAACACGGAGAGATGACCGGGCTAGCCCATTCCATTTTGCACCGACTCGAGGCATGATAGACCCAAGCCATATCGGCCCATAACGATCCAATTTCCAGCTCCTGTGGGCTCCATTGTTGAATCATGCTAGACTTGGGGCTCAATCGTGCCTCTGTAATCCATGCAAGATCCAACTCTGACCACTCAATATATGTCATGTCGCCATCCAAAGTTGTCAACTCGAAGCATTCTACAGCATCTCGTCACCATCTGGTCCTTATGTTATCACACAAAAGAAACCTATGGGCCCTGCTCCAAACAAGCTTTTGTGAGGCCTTTCTCATATGTGTGTGCCACATGTCTATCCACAATTTCCAAGACACTGCTCTCTCTTCCTTTTCTCCAGGTATGCTATTCTCTACTCGTCTCTCACATCTCTCTCCTCGGCGACCTTCTCTCCCTAACTCCGCGGTCAATGTGGCGACACAGCGAGGGAACGGGTCGCGGTGCAGATGACGGTGGGCGCGTTAGCGATGACCTCAATGGCGAGCTTTTATCCCAACTCCGCTTCTACCCTATCTCTCTTCCCTGTTGTCGTACTCTCTCTCTCTCTCTCCCCTTCCGCGGAGTGGTGGCACCGCCCTCTCTTTCTCACCCGACGGTGCCACTCTCCCTTTCTCCACCCAAGCCTCTGCACCTCTCTCTCTCTCTCTCTCTCTCTCTCCACCTTCATGTCGTGCAACCCTCTCCCTCTCCCCTTCGCGTCATGCTGCCGCTCTACCCGTTAGGCCACCGTCACCATGAGAGAATGCGACCGGAAGGGAGAAAGAACATGGTGAATCCATGAAACGAGGGAGAGAAAGGAGGGTTGCTTTGAAATTGAGGAAGGGATATGTGTCTCACATCTAGATAGGGCTTCACATGAGCTTGTTTGCGGCAAGGCCCCATATAATTTCCTTCTTTATCACACCTTCAATGTCTACTCTCTAGTTCACCACATGGCGCCCCACTAGCTGGCGGGATTGCAAAACCGTTTGGCTACCTAGCCATAGTTTTCAAGAGGATACCATTTGAGCGAAACCAGTCACTTTAGTTAACTGCTCCGTTTTTTAAAGTTTTTGGTTGGTTTTCTCGGCTAACCGGTAAACTATTTGGACAATGGTAAAATGGTTGGTAAACCCCACCAACAAGCGTGTTTCTGCCCTTCCAGCCTTGTCGAGCCACCTCTTTCATCTTGCACGTTGTTAGAATACATGGGTCTGGCCCATATATTTAATGATAATCCCTTCAAATCTCGAAGGCCCATGTATGGAAGGTAGTGGAAACCTTTAGTACCATACAACTAGTTGGAGGTGGGACCATCAACTTAAATAGTGGGATGCGCTTCCCCTCACTAGATCATGTGGTAAAGAGAGAAAGGGAGAACCTACAAGCACGCTTGCTCACTTTTGGTTGGCCCAGCATTTGCTGAGCTCGGGTTCGGGCATGGGCTCAAACCGGGTGGGGGTGTGTGCGCATGGCACTTGCATGAGTGATTCATCGAAATTGGGACCTCGTGCTTGTGCAAGTGCAGCCTCATTTTGCGGGTTATTTTTTCTCTCTGGATTGGTATTAGCAAAGGGAAAATAGGATGATGTAACCCTCCCCAGACAAACTATTGGTAACTCCGGTTGTTTGCACTGTGGCATGGTTACTTCGTGGAAGGGTCATGGCTTTAGGATAACCCCCACCAAAAAGCCTAATAAGCTGCAAGTTGCTTGCGATGGAATCTCTGTGTCTTGCTGTGTGGAGAATACTCCTTTCTCTGCCTTTAAATATCAATTGAGCACTGCAGTTTTGAGCAGAGCTTCAGACAAGAGCTTGAGCATCATTTCCAAATTGCTTTCTTCCCTACTGTTGTGCTGCCTATAGATAGTCCTTTCCATCTTATTGCATAGTATGCACTGTGAAGCAGGAGAGCAGGTCTTTGAAACAACCACCGTTGAGATCTTGCATCGGAAATGACAATTACAGTTTTTGGGAAGCGTCAAGTGCGACTGCTAGTTGTTTTCTGCTTACACGAAGTAGATTACTTCCTCTATGTTGCGAGCTGCGTCGGCTACGTCATTGCAACATGAGGCCATCATCATCTATCCTTGGTTTCGAGTCCGAGATAGATAGGTATGTGCTATTTCCCACCCGTGCGGATTATTTTTCTCTTGCTACGGGTTGATCCGTGGATTTTGTACATGAGTATATATGTGAGCGATATGTGTGGTGAAGCTACATACATGTCTAGTTTATACTCCTGTTTCATGTTTAGTTGGTTAGTTAAGTGTGTTATGATTTATTAAGTGATTAAGTTAAACCTTAAAGTGTACTTGTTGATAATGAATACATATAGTTATGTAGAACCACTGTCGTTCTAATTTATTATGAAGCACCACCGCTATTGTCCTTTCTTCTTGTAGTGTAGTATGGTTTGTTGTCATAATGGTGGTATGATCAGCGATGGTTGCCTTTTGTTTTGAGCTTATTACTTGTTTATGAGGTGCTACCTTGACCTTTGCTTCCTTCTTGTTGTTGGAGTTGCTGTTGGCACAATTTGCATGTTATTGTGTCTATGCCCTTTTCAAGTTTTCCTTGCACCCTCCAAAATCCTAATTTATCACTCTTTGAAAGTTTGTCGATGTCATACTGTAAGCCCTTTCACTGTCAAATCATCTCTCTCTCATTTCTTCTTGCATGGATACAGCCACATTGTTTTTCTTTGAGCATTTGCAAATATCAAGGGTTGTCATGGCTGCGATACTTCCCTTCCACGTTATTGCCACTTGCCTCTCGGACTATTATTTGCACCACCATGCTTCTACCGTTACCTCATTAGCTTGATTTGACAACTTTTACTATCTTGTTAATTTTATCTTCTTCTGCAGTGTTTTCGCATTCGACTCTACTAGTTTGCTTCCATTCGACTCTCTTATCATAGCCATGCATCATGTACTTCCCTTAGAGCATGCGCAGGAGAGCCTGCATCGCGGCCCTGCATCACGAAGCTAATAGCTCGCGCCCTCCTGCGCCTGTCCGCTGAGCACTGTGCAGTCTCATGCGTTTGAAAAAAATCTCCCGCGCTTGAGCGATGCGGAGATGCAGGCCGCGCTGATAGCGCCTCTCCTGCGCATGCTCTTATTGTTGTAATGAAAGTTAATTCTAAATTTCGACATATTTGTCAGGTGTTACAAGCTGGCAATATTATCATTATCAAAATTTTGAATTTCCCCTTTAGTGTTTACTGTTACAAATGCATTGTCATTGGATACATTTTTGCATTGAGGCATTAATGCTATCCACCTAAATTATATGGCTAGAGATGTATGGCCTTTTGGCCCCTTCGCGCCATGTCAGCGTCACTATTTTTAGCTACCGTAGCCTGGTTAGCCGTTCGATCTCACCGCGGCCCATCCACACGCCCGCCCCTCCACTTCATTCCCCACCTCTCTGTTCCTCTTCCCCTCAAGCCGCCGCCGCCACCGCGGACGCCATCTCACTCTCTCCCTTCCCGTCCATTTGCTCGCCCTCACACTGCCACCTCCCGCCACACCGCCCATACCCTCTCTCACCGTTCCTCATCCCTTCCTGCCACCGCCGTCTCACTCCCCCTCTCCCCGCTGTATCCACTCGCTGCTGCGCCGCCGTCTCCCTCCACACCGCCCGTACCCCCATATCCTCCACGCAACCGATCCCTCCATACTCGCTGCCTCCTCCACCTCCCGCCTAGCGCTGTGTCGGTCCTCTGCCACTGACCGTGCATTCCACCGCCGGACCAGTCACAGCCACTTGCGCCTTCAGTCGCCGTCGCCTCCGCTTTAACTCCGCCGACGACAACCTCGCCCTCTCATGCAGCCACCCCGTCGCCTTCTTCCGATAGCTTCTCGCTCAAGCCCATCCTGCCCCCATAGTGGCCTCATCTGTGACCTAGGCATCGAGCTGCCGCTCCTCTGTGGCGACCGCTACCCCGTCTCCCCTAGTGGACTCTCAGCGCCAACACGTTGACTTCACTTTGGTTCCCTCTCTGGTTGTCCCCTATTCCGTGAACCTGGATTTGATGCAGTCCTACCAAATAATTTGTTTTGTTTACTCTGAATATATATAGAATAATAATAAGGATTCTCTATGAAAGATTCTACAAAGGTATTTAGGATGTCCAGGAGTTTGATATTTTGGATAAAAATGATTTATAAAGTTTGTTAAGTCAATATTATGAAATTATACCGAGAGTGAATATTTTAGTTTAGAGATATTTATAACATGTTGGGATAGAATATTTTATCTGTAAATAATATAACGATGATATAACTCTATAATTACAAGTCTTCGAATTTTCTTTCAATTCTTGTAATAGAAGAAATGTTTCTACCATTAAATTAGTTATTACTAGATTGTGCCCAGTCTTTTTATCCATTTATTGTAATAGCTTTGTTTAAATGAAGTATATTTATGTAATAAAATTTCTGTTAAACCCAAATATTTCAATAAAATAGAATTTCTTATCTTAGGGTTTTCTGTTAGGTCCTACTTAATATATTGTTTAGTTTAAAACTTTAAATTGCTCAATCGCTCGGAATCCATTTTAATTTCAAATTAAAATAACTTCATTTCAGTCTATCTTAATATGAGTGGCTTAGTTGCCTAGAAAATAGATATTAACTTTAAAATAAAGTGAATCTATTGGTATATATAATAAGTTTGCATTTTTTTGCAAGTTAGTTTTAATAGTTCTTTTAATTTGTAGCAAAACACCAGTACTTAACTAGTTATTTTAATTTTTTAAAGGACCAAATTGCCTTGCCCACCCAACACACACTGGATGATAGATTGATAGGCCTGAAAGACGACACTCCGAAGTGCCATGTCCTAAACCGCGTTACCCTTGTCCGCTCACTCCTAAACTTTTCACAGCTCCTCTGCTCTTTAGGATGCTTCATCGCATCGTCCCCTCCGCCGCCGCTATTGCTGTGCTCCTTCGCCGTGCCCTCTCCGCATCACCGTCGTACTCGTCCTCCAAATCAACTGTTGTGTCCTCCTCCACCATGAACTCCATCCTCCTTCGCTCCCTCAAGGAGCACTACCTCAAGGTCTCCAAGATGCCTACCCCACCCAAGATCAGCTCGCCCAAGCCCTACTCCATCGTCAAGGGTGCCCTAGAAAAATCCCTCGGAGCCTGTGATGCACCGGGAGTACCGTGAGGCTATAGATGGCCAAATGGACGGCCCGACACGGTTGGACCAGGCCGGTTAGGCATGTGCCCGTTACGCACGGTCGGGAAATGGGCTGTGCCGTGCTGGCCCATGGGCTGACGCCGGGCCGACCCGAGGCACGATAGGCAAAAAATGTTGCGTTGTTGCCTCTCTAAGGGATCGATCCCATGGCCTCTAAGCCAGAAGAGTACTAGCGCCCTCCTCTTAGCCAACAGGACGTGAGTTGATTTGTGTTCATTTAATCCTAGACATTCTAATATACAAACATATAATAAATAAAAACTAAAAAAATTAATCGTGCCTTGCCGGCCCGGCGTGCCTAGCCTTCAGCCTAGGCACGACACGCCTAGTCGGGCCAGGTCGGCCCGAGCTCGATTTTCACCGTGCCGCATCGTGCTTTAGGCCGGACCAAAATACCGTACCTCGTGCCGGGCCATTTAGCTCAGTCCATTTGTGCATCTATAATGACAGACCTGAAAGACGACACCCCTAAGTGCCATGCCCCAAACCCTGTTACCCTTGCCCGCTCACTCCTAAACTCTTCGCAGCTCCTCTACTCTTCAAGATGCTTCGTCGCACCGTCCTTTGCCCACTCACTCCTAAACTCTTCGTAGCTCTTCTATTCTTCTGGATGCTTTGTCACACCATCCGCTGCGCTCCTTCGTCATGCCCTCGAGCCATTTAGCTCAGTCCATTTGTGCATCTATAATGACAGACCTGAAAGACGACACCCCTAAGTGCCATGCCCCAAACCCTGTTACCCTTGCCCGCTCACTCCTAAACTCTTCGCAGCTCCTCTACTCTTCAAGATGCTTCGTCGCACCGTCCTTTGCCCACTCACTCCTAAACTCTTCGTAGCTCCTCTACTCTTCTGGATGCTTCGTCGCACCGTCCGCTGCGCTCTTTCGTCATGCCCTCTCCATTGCCTCTCTCAGGGATCGATCCCGCGACCTCTAAGCCAGAAGAGTACTAGCGCCCTCTCCTTAGCCAATAGGACGTGAGTTGGTTTGTGTTTATTTAATTCTAGACATTCTAATATACAAACATATGATAAATAAAAACCATAAAAATTAATCGTGCCGGGCCGGGCCGGCCCAGCGTGCCTAGCCTTTGGCCAAGGCACCACACGCCTAGTCAGGCCAGGCTGGCCCAGACCTAATTTTCACCGTGTCGTGTCGTGTTTCGGACCGGACCAAAATAACGTGTCTTGTGTCGACCCATTTTGCTCGGTCCATTTGGCATCTATGATGACAGATCTGGAAAGACAACACCCGCGCGGAAGTGCAAATCCCAAACCCTCCTAAACCCTTCGCAGCTCCTCTGCTCTTCAGGATGCTTCGTCGCACCGTCCCCTCCGCCGCCGCCGCCGCGGCTGCGCTCCTTCGCCGTGCCCTCTCTGCATCACCGTCGTACTCTTCCGCCAAATCAATTGTGGCGTCCTCCTTGGCCGTGAACTCCATCCTCCTTCGCTCCCTCAAGGAGCACTACCTCGAGGTCTCGAAGATGTCTCCCCCACCCAAGATCAGCCCGCCCAAGCCCTACTCCATCGTCAAGGGTGCCCTGGAAAATCCCTCGGGACCCGTGCTGCGCCGGGAGTACAGCGAGGCTGGCGAGCAGATCTCCATCTCCGTCGCCAGGCTCGCCAATATCATGCCCCCGGGTGCAGAGTCCGACTCAGGCTTCGACTCCGACGGCGCCAGCGGAGGCGGGAGCCAATCCATCAGCCAGCTCTTCCTCCACGTTGACGTCTCCAGGCCAGGGGGCAGCAAGTCGCTGCAGTTCCTGTGTGGATTGTACCCCGACGCCGTGGGGATCCATTCCGTCTGCCTTCGGTCGAAGAACGCCCCCTCCGAGGCGTTGGCGATGGCATCGAAGGGCGGAGGCGAGTACCAGGGGCGCATCTTCCAGTGAGTCGTTTCTTTCAAATGCGTGAGAATTTGGTGGTTTTGCGGGTTAGTTTTGTAGAAGAGCTTCGTAAAAACCAGCGCTTTAATTTTTGAAGAAGCTCCGCTTTTCTGTGCTAGCATAATTTGATTAGGTAATCAGCTTGCACTACTTGGTATGCAATACTGAAGCATGATATGTTTTTTTTTTGAGAAAAGGGTTGGAGGAGTGCCCTCTATTAATTAAAAGCGAGTAGATTACAGGCGGAGGACGGGGACCCTCTCCTCCGGGTAGAAGATAGTTAATTTATTACAAAATTGGCCCCTACGACCACCCATAGCTGCAGTTCGTCGATAAGTTGTTGGAGGAGAAGGAGGCGGGGATGCTCGGCCCTTCGGAAAATCCCGTTGTTTCGCTCTAGCCACAAATGCCAGATGGTCGCAGAGATGATTGATAGAGTGCGAAGCGGAGGTGTGCCCTGCAGAATGTCTACATCCCACCAAGCTGGGAGGCTAGAGTTTTGTCTCTAGGACGACGGGTCAAGGGAGGCTAGAGGGCTGTTTGTAGGACGACGGGTCGAGGGAGGCTAGAGGGCTGTCTCTAGGACGACGGGTCGAGGGTGGGAGAATCTGTCAGAACTGCCAACCGAGACCAAACGAGAACACTGAAATCGCACTAGAGGAAGAGGTGCTTAGGGGTCTCAAGATTTCCGCAGGCAGAGCTGGCAGAAGTAGGCGTTCAGAAGATGACGTCGTTGCAAGGCATCGTCCGTGGAGATACGCTGCCGCAGGAGGAGCCAAAGGAAGAATTTACACTTCGACGTGGCCCAAAGCTTCCAAGCACCATGCAGCGTGGAAGAGGAGCAGTGACCGGTGAACTGGAGCCGGTAGGCCGATCTGACAGAAGGTACCGTTGCTAGTGAAGCGCCAGCTCCATTGGTCGGAGTCGCCTGCAGCTACGACGGCATGAGCCAAGCGTCGCAACAAGCAAATGAGCTCTGACACCATCTGGGGGGTAAGCCCACGTCGGAGATCCACTAGCCAGGTGTTATTGGTCAGGGCCTCTCTGACTGATCGGCTGCGCCTGGAAGAGGCGAGGAAGTGCTGCGGCGATAGGGTCCTAGGAGTGAGTCCATCCAACCATGGGTCATCCCATAAGGAGATCGAGGAGCCGTCCTATAGAATAGAAACACAGAAGATCCCACACGAAGGAGTCCGCCCAAGAGAGAGCCGAGGATGACTTACTTAACTAGAGCCAGTGAGGATGACTTACTTAAGCATGATATGCTTAAGTGTGACTGTACTTATTTAGTTTGCAGATCAGGGGCTTAACGTGCATATTTTATTTACATGCTGTGGTTTGTTTTTGACAATCAGAATTGAGTTAAGCAAATGCTTTGCTAGTTATCACTCATAACTTGTGAGTCTGAAGGCCAAAGTTTTTTTACTATGGATTATAAATGATAGTAGGCTGTCATACATTCCATTGAACTTTGAGAAGGCTACTAAGAAGTACTAACTATCCTGCAAGTATTATAAGGAGAGATACCAGATGCATTACCTAGATGTGCTGGCATGCTTAGAATTTGATTACCATATGGTCATCTTCATTTATATTTCATTGCAAAGTCCACTTTTCAGTCACTACTCACCAGTGACCGTACATTTAGAATATTCTTGATTGATTTCTGCTGAATTTTGCATGCTGGGAGGAGCAAAGGAATTGAAACCTTTTGGTAACAAATGGCAATTGCTATACTGTAGATGGTTAGATACCATAAGGTCCATAACCGACAATCTTGTGGCCATGTAATTATGTATTAAAAACATCATGGTAAAAAGTAGCAATTTGCTATTCTGTAGATGTAACAAATTGCAATTTGCTATACTGTAGATGGTTAGATACCATGAGCAATAATCTTGCGACTATGTAATAGTCACTGGCTCACTGCGTCCATAAGACGATCCCAATGTTCCATGATGGCAGAGTAGCAGACATGGTTTAGTACTCCCTCTGTTGTTTTTTTATAAGACGCACACGCATTCCAAGATTCAATCTTCGCAATCTTTGATCAATAATTTATCTAATATATAAATTTTATGATAAAAATGATAACGCTGTATTTGTATTTGAAAGTATTTTTTAATGATTATAACTTTGTCATCATGAATGAGGTAGGATAAGAGAAATCAAAGGTCAAAGTATAGTTTAGTAGACCGTGCCAAAGCAAACCTCACCTTATAAAAAACAACGGAGAGAGTAATAACTTGATGCTATCATGTCTTGGCATGGTGATGTGGATGAATGTGCTTGCCTTCTGGCTCCTTTATGTAGTGCACAATGCACACAAATTAGTAAAAGCTACATGGACTGTCGGATAGTATTTTCAGTGATCCAGTAGATCCCAGAAAGCCTTTGTATCAACAACCCATCATTACTTCTAGTTGTCATTGTCATTGAGTTCGGTTAGCTGTTTGGATTGTGGTTAATTTGGTTTCACTATTGGTTGGTATGGATAAGTCATGTGATGTTTATTAGCCATTGATAGGCTAAACACTGTACCAACACAAGGACTTGTGGCTTACATGTTATTTAGATCGTAGATGCAAATTTACATTTGAATTAACAGGGACTTGGATGAGAAGGTGCGTGATGCATTTCATCTTTACATTGAGGCTCGTGGCATAGATGAGAAGCTCTTCCCTTTCCTACAAGCCTGGCTTTATGTGAAGGATCACCGCAACCTCATACGCTGGTTCAAGAGTGTGGGTGTATTCATAAGTGGGCCAAAGGCTGAGTAAGATACATGGCTATTTCTCCTCTCTGCACTGCATCTTGTAATATCACCATTTACTACATGTCTTTTGTAAAATCACCACTGCATATAATATCACCATTTACTACATGTTTCTTATTTATAGAGAAGATTTCAGTTCATGAAAACAGAGTATTAGAGATTTAGAGTATATCTTGTGCTATGTTTCATCATATACTGTTGACCAGTTAGGTAAATACAATTTTGCAGGTTTGCAAAGAAAAGCAGTATGTGTGTGGCCATACTGCTACATTAATTACTTCAAACTCATTACAAGTGCAAAATGTAATGTTAAGATCTTATTCCATTTTTTTTTTGTTTCAGATATTAAGAACACCTTGCTCATGATCATCCTGGAGGCAATTGTGAAAAAGTTTTTGCCTGTGAGAAAACCCAGTGGATTGAGAGTAGAGCTAGGATGGATTTGTTGCCGTACAAGATAAGACTATCAATGAATATTTTCCTCTCTTTAGTTTATAACTGTTCCTCCGGAGGATTAGAGGACGTTATAGTCACTCGAGGGTTTAATGGGTTGGGTGGTACTTGCTTGATTTGTCATTATTCCTTGTACTCCTAGTTTTCTGCCTTGGTGCCTTTTGTCAAGGCGGTTGTCAGATTCTCAACTATTCTACTAATAGTCTAATACGCACCAGTTCGCTTGGCATCTTGTTGCCATATATCATCATCATTCTGGAAAGACTCACGTGTACAATTCAGACATGCGTTTTTCTTCCTTGGGTCTGTTTTTATGTAAACAAATCATGAAAGCTTATGCTGTCACTTCCAAATAAACTGAAATGTGAACCCATTATGTACAGCCGCAGCCAGGCTTACCATTGGGTCTTTCCTCTTCTTTCTTAGGTCAAGGGTGGTCTAAGTTTAAGGGTGTCTGGTTGTTTGTACTTGAGAAAATTAACAATATGTCGCATAGTTTAGAGACTATTGACAAATGATAGCAAGTCCTCGAAAAACATTAGCATTGTCAATATGTTCCATAGTTGATGGGTCAATTGACCATTTGTTGTTTCTTAAGTTTTTGCTAAAGAGAGAAGGAATTGTCCCTTAACGCACCCCCCCCCCCCTCTCCTATCATCTTGTTGCAATTTGCAGGGATTTATTATATCACGTTGTTTTTTTCCTGGTGCTGGCACTGACAACAAGAGCATTGACGTTAGTAGAGCCTACTAATCGAATTCAACTTGCAAATGTGTTCAAATGAAACGAAAGCATCAACAAGGAGATGGGCCACTGCCAAGGCTGCCGGACATGGCTGGTGCTGGCGCCGGAGTTGCGCTGCCGCTGCGGGGCTTCTGCACCAGGATACTAAACAGGGCAGCGAGCAAATTAAGTGAATCCATCGTAGAGGGGTAACGGACATTCCTTTTGTCTCTTAGACAAAACTCGAGTAAAAAAATTAAAATGAAAAATGGTCAATCGATCGATTAACTATTTTCTCTTTATACTTTTGTAGGGGACACCAATTCATCTAACAAATAATAGTAGGGTAGAAGCATGGTCATTTGGCTTATATAATTTAGTTATATTTTATGAATAAACTGTAAGATCTTTTAGTGGTCAAAATTATTTTAAAGATTATGTTAATGTTTAAAACGACTATTATTTAAGAACAAGGGCATAGTGTTATAACCCTAGGAGGTTTATGGCCCGGAAGCCCACATCAAACCCTAGGGGTATTATGAGCAAAACCAAATGTAGGCTATGCTATATATATGAAACCCCTTGTACACAAGAGAAATCATCAATAAAGATTATTGTGCCTGGCTTTTATCTCTCTAGTTCTGTGTCTTCTGTCTATTGTGATTGTGTTTGCGTGTATGCGACAACTATTTTACGACACGTTATCAGCACGAATCGCTCTCATATTTGTAATCAACAGTATGTCGCTACCCATAACAGATCTATTATTTGTTCTACTGTTTTCATTTTCAATCTAGTAGATCGCTATTGTGTCGCGTGTCCCGAAGACCATGGCACTGCCCCCCGTCGGCCACGCCGTGCCGCGCCGTCACGCTGGCCGCGCCGCGCCGCCACATCGGCCGCGCCGGCCGCGCCCTGTGTCTATGCCGCCCCATCGGCCTCGCCGGCCGCGCCCTGCCTCTATGCGCCTGCCGCGCTACGCCACCCCATCGACCGCGCCACGCAGGTCGCGCCGACCGCGCCCTGCTACCCCGCCGGCTGCGCGACCACCCCGGGCCGCGTTGCTGGCCATGGAGGTCGTGCCGGCGCGCCCCAGCGCCGCCTCCGCCCGTGGGCCTGCCTGTGTCACGTCGCCTCCCCCATCACCACGATCGCGCCGCCGGCCGTGCCGCCGCCCAATGCTGCCACCGCCACCTGGGCTAGGGAAACCCTAGCACCTGGGTCGGCTGGAAAGCCGGGCCGAGTAGGCCAATTGGGCAGATTGGGCCCAATTTGGTCCCGGTATATGGGGCGGTGGGGAAGAAAAAGGAAAGGGGCTCTGGGCCGATCCATTTAATGGGTCTTTTGAGCCTAAAAATCAAATTAATAGGGCCTTACTTATCTGTTTTCACCGATTCAATTGTTAAATCCTATAGATTTAATTCTTTTTCGAATAAGTTTGTTTATGCCTTGTTAATTAAGTAATAATTCACTTTATTTGCATATGTCTTAAAAGCCTGGTAGTCTTTTATTTTTGCAAATTGATTGTGAATTATTTATTAGCCTTTATGCAATTTACCCTGTTTAGACCCATAGTCTTATTTAATATTGCAAATTGGTGAATTATTAATCTTTTCGCAAAGACGCATGTTATATTTTCCGAAGTAAATATGTGTATAACTATGTAGGATATGTCTGACATCAATAAGCGGGAATTTGCCCCACTCGCTGACGATGGGATCAACTACCTGACTTGGGCTATGGATCTCAAGATCAACTTGAGTGCCCGCGCCCTTGGTGCTACCATTGTCCCTCCTGCAGAGGGCGATCCTGCTATCTCTGACATGATCAAATACTCAACCTTGCATTTTATGCGCCACCATCTGCACCCGGACCTGAAGACCGAGTACATGATGGAGGACAGTCCTCTGACCCTGTGGACCTCCCTGAAGGAGCGCTACAACCAACATGTGAACATTCTCCTGCCAAAAGCTCAGAGGGAATGTCGGAACTACTGTTCCAAGATTTCAAGACTGTGGCCGATTATAATTCTGCTATCCACAAGGTTACTTCAAAATTGATGTTTTGTGAGCATGAAATCTCCCAGGAGGAGATGATTAATATGACCTTGTGCACCTTCCACCCTTCGATGATGATACTCCAACAGCAGTATCGTCAACGCAAGTTCACTAAACACTCTGATCTTATATTGACTCTGCTGGAAGCGGAGAAGCATAATGAGATTCTCATGAAGAATTACTCAGTCCGTCCCCCGGGGACCAAGGTTGTGCCTGAAGCGCACGCCAATGCTTAGAGTTCTTCTAGTGGTAGGCGTCGCCAGAGGGGAAAAGGGAAGAAGGGCAAAGGCAATCGCCTAGGTGTGCAGAAGAAAATTGAAAAGATCAGAGTGGGAAAGGCAAAGGGGAAGTCCAGCAGAAAACCCCTAAAGATAAGTCGCATCAGGCCTCACAGCCGTGTTATCGTTGTGGTAGCAAGAGCCACTGATCGCGGACTTGTCGTACCCCAAAGCACCTTGTTGAGCTGTACCAGCAGTACGCCAACAAAGATGGCGAGAAAAAGAAACTCAAGTCCGAGGTGCACGTTGTTCAGCTGGAAGCTTCTCATTGTGAGGAGAAGAGCGACGATAAGATGACCAATGCGTCCGACGAAGCAAGAGGCCAATGCATCCGACGATGAGGATGACCTCCTTGGCATGGAGCTCGAAGATGCATTAAATTATCTAATTATCTTTACTATATAGTTAGCGTGTTTTGCTTAGTTTCTGGAGAACACTTTACCGCCATGTTTAGTTAAACAATTTAATTCTATGTAAGTCACTGGAGGACCTCACTTTGTCATGAGATGCTTTAATCACTTTGCTTATTTATTGTTGTTGCCTTTTAAATTTAAGCTTGTGATTGTTAAAGATTATATCCTGATTGGGTGTATGATATACTATTATGACATAGAATTTACTCCCTTGTCTTGAATGGAGGAAGAGCTCTGTCTGGTAGACAGTTGCACTGCTAATACGATATTTAGGGAGACGAAATATTTCCAAAACCTCCAGAAGAGGGATGGGAGTATAATTACGATTGTGGCAAGCAATGCTAGGATTGTTGGCTCCGGTCGAGCTACAATCACTTTCCCCTTGGGTACCACCATCACGATCGACGATGCATTGTTGTACCCTTCTAAGCTTTAAAGACATCCGCATGAGAGGCTTTCATATTGAGACCGATCATGAAGGTGGGGCAGAATTTCTGCTTATGACGGTAAAAGATGGATGTAATAAGCGAGTAGTGGAGAAACTTCCTTCTCTTTCGTCTGGCCTACAATATACTTATATAAAGCTCTCTCCTCACATTGCTATGGAATCTGAATTAGCAACCCTAGACTCCTATTGGATCTGGCACGATCGTCTAGGGCATCTTGGTCTGAGCATGATGAAAAGGATAGTTAACAATTCTATAGTTCACACCCTGAAGGTATTGAAATTCCCGAAACCCGAAGTTTCCATGTGCCCTGCATGTGCCAAAGGGAAGTTGATCATTAGACCCTCTCACCTCAAAGTCCAAGATGAGTCACCGAATTTCCTGGAGAGAATTCAAGGTGATATCTGTGGACCGATTCTGCCCGGTTAGATATTTTATGGTACTGCTAGATGCATCTACGAGATGGTCCCATGTATGCCTGCTGTCAACAAGGAACCATGCTTTTGCTAAGATTATTGCCCAAATCATTAAATTACAGGCCGTCTTTCCTAAAAAAAGGATTAAGTTCATTAGGTTGGACAATGCCGCGGAATTTAGCTCGGGCGCCTTTAATGATTATTGTATGGCCATAGGCATAACTGTAGAGCACTCTATACCACATGTGCACACCCAAAATGGCCTGGCAGAATCACTGATAAAGAGGATTAAATTAATAGCGAGATCTTTACTACAGAATTGTAAACTCCCAACCAGTTGTTGGGGTCATGCGGTTTTGCATGCCGCATAATTAATCAAACTCGGACCGACTGCATACCATCAAACCTCCCCTATCGAGTTAGTACGTGGGAAACAACCTTGTATTTCCCATCAGCGTAAGTTTGGATGTACTGTGTACGTGCCGATCTCACCACCATAGCGGACCTCTATGGGTCCCCACCGGAAGCTAGAGGTCTATGTCGGATTTGATACTCTGTCCATTATAAAATACCTCGAGCCTATGACAGGTGACCTGCATAAGGCGAGGTTCGCTGATTGTATTTTTGATGAGGGCAGTTTCCCGGCATTAGGGGGAGAGAAGTACCACCATAAAGAATGCCGGGAACTAGATTGGAATGTCTCTGGCATTCAGGCCCTAGACCCACGCACAAAAGATACTGAACTGGAAGTTCAGCGGATAATTATTTGCATCAAATTGCAAATAGACTGCCAGGCGCTTTCACCGACTATAAAGGTGTAACGAAGTCGCATATACCAGCTGTAAATGCACCGGAAAGAGTGGAGGTACCCCAGCAGGCCACTCAAATTCCCCTTACTGGTAAGAGGGGGAGAGATCCGGGTGCACGCGATTCTAGCTCGCGGAGACGTCCGCAAAAGCAAAGAATCGGTGCAGACTCATTACCCTTGTCAGGAGAGATAGATCGACCTGTTGTCGAGAAAGACCACCCAGAAGGTGGCAAAGCACCAGAATGAGTGGAGGTACCCCAGCAGACCACTCAAATCCCCTTTACTAGAAAGAGGGGGAGAGATCCGGGTACACGCGATTCTACCTCGCGGAGACGTCCGCAAAAGCAAAGAATCGGTGCAGGCTCATTACCCTTGTCGGGAGAGATAGATCGACCTGATGTCGAGAAAGACCACCCAGACGGTGGCACCCACCCAGGAGGTGGTGGACCCAGCGACCACGCGCGCGCGCTCAGACGCTGGGATATCGGAAGGCCCTGACCCCATCGTGTTGGAAAATCACGAGGAGTTAGAGGATTTGAATGAGGAAATTTCTGCGAACTATACTAGTTCAAGAGAGTTATATAAAAGAAAGTCCACCGTTGTCGACACTTATTTTGCCTCAAAGATTGCTAAATCCTTGGAATTAGACCCAGAACCTAAGACCATGGCAGAGTGCCAGAAGCGCTCAGACTGGGCTAAATGGAAAGAATCAATTGAGACTGAACTGCGCTCGCTAAATAAAAGAAAAGTGTTTAGCCCTGTAAAGCCAACTCCTCCCAAAATACTCCCAGTAGGAGCTAAATGGGTGTTCATCTGGAAGCGGGATGAAAATCACTAGATGGTGAGATATAAAGCGAGGCTTGTGGCACAAGGGTTCACGCAGAGACCCGGTATTGATTATGATGAGACCTACTCTCCGGTCATGAGTGGAATTACCTTCCGGTAATATCTCTGGCAGCAACTATGAATTTAAAAATACTGTTAATGGATGTGGTGACCGTATATTTATATGGGTCATTAGATTCGAAGATTTATATGAGAGTCCCTAAAGGAATAAAAATCCCAAATCAAGAAGATAGAAATTTGTATAGTGTTAAGTTGAGAAAATCGCTATATGGGCTAAGACAGTCGGGTAGGATGTGGTACAACCGAATGAGTGAGTTCCCCCTGAAGAAAGGATACACAAATAATGATGATTGTCCCTGCATATTTATAAAGAAATCCCCGAATGGATTTTGTATTATTTCTGTATATGTTGATAATCTGAATATCATCGAGACTACAGAGCACATCGGTGAAGCTAGTGCTCACCTAGTGATGAAGTTTGAAATAAAAGATTTGTTGCTTAGGCCTGCAGTTTGAGCATTTATCAGGAGGAATTTTTGTGCATCAGACATACCCAAAAGGTATTAGAGAAATTTAATATGAGTAAAACACATCTCCTGAAAATCATCATGGTGGTCAGGTCCCTTGAAGTGGATAAAGATCCTTTTAGACCGAAGACAGAGAATGAGGAATTATTGGGACCAGAAGTTCCCAACCTTAGTGCTATTGGTGCACTAATGTATCTAGCCAATTGTACTAGGCCTGATATCGCTTTTGCGGTAAATTTTTTGGCTAGATATAGCGCGGCTACAACCAGAAGACATTGGGCCGATGTTAAAACTATCCTTAGGTACCTGCAAGATACCCAATACCATGGTGGGATACACAGATGCGGGATACATGTCTGACAGCATACGGCTAAGTCTCAGACTGGATTTGTTTACTTGTATGGTGGTACCACGATTTCATGAAAATCATGTAAGCAAACTCTTGTGGCTACGTACACCAACCACTCTGAGATAATAGTATTATATGAAGCCGCACGTGAGTGTGTCTAGCTAAGAAGAATGGTAAATCACATTTAGAAGTCATGTGGTATTGATATCATTGATACCCCACAGTTATTCATGAAGATAATGATGTCTGCGTATTACAAATGAAAACATGCTATATTAAGAGTAATATCACGAAGCATATTACTCCTAATCTGTTCTATCCTCACGAGCTCCAACGGAGTGGTGATGTTGATATAATTCAAGTGAAGTTGTGTGATAATCTGGCAGATTTATTCACTAGGGCGTTGTCTACCTCGACATTCCGTAAATGTGTCACTGGGATAGGAATGAGATGATTTCACGAGTTGTAAAGTTCAAGGGGAGAGTCTCTAAACAAGAGCCTGTAATGATCCAGAAGATCTAGTATTGCACTCTTTTTTCCTTATATGAGTTTTCCAGAAGTTTCTCATATAAGGTTTCTAATGAGGCAATATCGCCGTGTGGCATGCGTGTGCGGTGTACTCTTTTCTGCGATCCTTTTTTTCCACTGGGTTTTTGGATGGAGTTTTTAACGAGCCATTGGCATATCGCAGTTTAGCCCAAGGGGGGTGTTATAACCCTAAGAGGTTTATGGGCCGGAAGCATACATCAAATCCTAGGGGCATTATGGGCAAAAACCAAATGTAGGCTAGGCTATATATGAAACCCCTTGTACACAAGAGAGATCATCAATAAAGATTATTGTGCCTGGCTTTTGTCTCTCTGGATCTGTGTCTTCTGTCTATTGTGATTGTATTTGCGTGTGTGCGACAACTGTTTTACAACACATAGTTTAACTATGAGAGAGCTTCCGCGCAAATACTTGCCAACAGCGTGCAGCTGCCCCGGTTGTTGGTGCCACTGTGCCAGACAAGTGCGCAGCTTTTGAGCAAAAGCGATAGTTTACATTGCATAAAAATCCCGAAAACCTCTTCACATTGAAGCTCTTGAATATTTAGGAAATAAGCAAAATCCAGAAGTGATTAATTCTCGCACTCTACACATGTTGCACTCTATTACATACCAAAAAAAGAATGGAGAAATTCAAAATACACTCCTAGCATTCGCCGGACCGGGACAGATGACCGCACAAGTGCACAACCTGGGCATTTTCCGCCGAGAAGGGCGGCGAGAACGTCCATCGCCGCCACTGTGCGGACCAGACGGGGCACGGCTGGTTGCCGTCATCGCCGCCCCAACGGAACACCAAACCAACTGAAACGGCTGCTCTTCATTTGCAGCCCCCGTGACGCGATGCCTTGGCCCTTTTATGCCATATCAACTCAAACCTAACTTCAAACATCTCCGAATAAACTTTGCATCAAATAACCTCTGAATTTCAGCCTTCACTTGATCATAAATTTTCCAGCTAATCCTCCTCGGTGATTGTTTTACTGGCCAAAATTCAGGCTTCATTTTAATCTTGTGTTCAACTATAGATCGGCTTAAACCAGGCATCTCATGATATTCCCAGGTAAAGCAATCAACACGATCTTTAAGAATCTGGATTAGCTGATCCTTATATTCCCGCGGCAACTGTTTACTGACGTAAGTGGGCCTTTCTTTCCCATCCGTTCCAATATCGACTTTTTCAAGTTCATCAGCCGATATAAAACCCTGTCCCATCTTATACTCAACTTCCTCTAGAGCCGCGGTTCCCATAAAAAACCCTCGTGTCCTTGAGTTACCGATTGTGCTTCCAATGTTGTTGGCCTAAAAGCCAATTTACTGACGCTGAGGAAATCACAATCCTCCAAGGGTTTTCCCGATAGTGCCTCCAGGTTGTCATGTATTTCAGCACAATCGGTTTCTGCGGTTAGAGACTCTCCTCTGACCACCTCTATCTGTTCGCCAATCCACTGAATCAAAATCTGATGTAACGTCGATGGAATGCAGCAATTGGCGTGAATCGAATCTCTTCCCAATAGCACATTATAACTCCCCTTTCCTTCAATTACGAAGAAAGCTGTTGGGATCGTCTTTCTCCCTACTGTGAGCTCCACCACCAGAACCCCCTTAGCTTCAGTAGCCTCAGTCGGATTTTCATTGAAATCACTCAATACCATATTGGTATTCACTAAATCTTCTGTTGATTTTCCAATTTTTCGACACACAGAATATGGCATTAGATTTACAGTAGCTCCACTGTCCACCATCATTCTGGAAATCGGCTTTCCATTCATATAACCCATAATAAACAATGGCTTCAAATGTAATCGGGAGTTCTCTGGTTTCTTAAAAATAGCATCTTCCGCTCCAATTACCAGCTCTGCTGCAGCCTCTTCGTAATCACACATGAATTCCGGAGGCAGTACGCAAACCATATTAGTAGCAATCGAGACTTCATCAGAATCTTTATTAGCTTCAATAATAACAGCCGATCTCAACTTGGGTCTCCATTCCTGCTTGCCCCTAGCTGGTTTCATCGGCTTTACCTGCTCTAACAAAGCATCCCTGAATTTCTCTGCCTCTTTTGCCTCAGTGTTTCTCATCCGCTGCAAGCACCGCTTCTGAGACTTTGTGATTCCACTTGAACACCACTGCGGCAACGACACCTTGGGAGGCCGATGCACATCGGTATTTTTATTTACTGGGATATCTTCGACTTTTTCACTGGGAAACACCAGCCGACCCTTTACCGATGTTCTCTTGGGTGGAATAAACGTATGGTTCATTAGGCAATTCTCCAGAGTAGGCAACGACATCCTCTCTTCCCAGCAGTATCGGAAAAATGGACATTCCCAATGCTCCATCTCCCAATCTTGATCTTTTGAATTCCTGTGAACTGGCTCAGGAGCACTTGATTTGATGTTCTTACGAGGTGTCTCTTTGGCCATCCGGTCAAATTTTTCCAACAGCTGATCAAAAGTTGGTTTTGGCATTGGCTTGGAAACCGGATTATATTCTCGCCCGCGCTTCACCTCGCGCCACTCGCCAACTCTTTCATCACCCCATCGGTTTGCTGATCGAAATTTCAATTCTGGCTTCCCCTCCACCACAAACCTCTTAGAGCCGACGAGCACTTTAAACCGATTAGAACTTTTCGAATCAACGGCTTTTCTTTTGATATCAACCATCCCAACAAAACCGACTGGGAACGGTTCTGTATCGATCTGCGAATTTTTACCTTGATATCGAAATTGTCCGCTCTCGATCGCTTTCTGCACCACTTGCTTGAACACGTTGCACTCATTGGTAGCATGCGAGTAAGAATTATGTCACTTGTAATATTTTCGCTTCTTCAGCTCTTCAAGTGGAGGAATTACATGCCCCTGTTTAAGCCGAATCTGCTTTTCTTGGAGAATATGATCAAAAATCCGATCACACTTGGATGTATCAAAAGAATATTTGCTCTTTTCAGAGCCTCTCGGCTTTATCCACCCAAGCTCGAATTCTGTCTTATTATTCACCCATTCAGCAACATAAGCACCAACATCCTCTGTATCGGAGTCATCTGAGTCCTCAATCTCATCAGCATCAACGACGTTGACGGCTTTGTCTTTACCCTTATTATTGCTATTATTCCGATGCTCTTTCTGACCTGGGTATGAATTATCTAAAAATCGGCTTTAATATAGCGCAATCTTGTGAGCCAGATGTGAAATATCAGCAAATTCCTGATTGCCCACCTTCTTCTGATTAACGGGTAATAAGCCTTTGAAAGCCAATTTTGCTAGTTCATTGTCAGACAGTGAAAGGGTGTAGCATCGGTTTCTCACTTCCCTGAACCGACGCAGATAATCATTCACCGATTCCCCAAACATCTGCTTAATCATCATGATATCGGTAATTCTTGCTTCGTTTTTCTCGGAGTAAAAATACTCATGAAACTTCTTCTCCAGATCGGGCCAGGAAGTGATACTGTTTGGAGGAAGCGGTGTGAACCAATTAAATGCCGATCCCGATAATGACAGTGGGAATAATCGGCATTTGAGAGTATCCTTTGATGCAGCCTTCCCGCACAATGCAAGAAATCTAGCAATATGTTCGCGCGTAGAGGCATTGTCACTCCCACTGAATTTGGCATTAGCGAAATCAGGAACTCGGTATTTATGAGGAAACTCTGTTTCATTGAAAGCCGATGGATACGGCATAGTGTAATGCGGAGCAATTTTAGGAGTATTGAATCCGCACTGCTTCATCATGTTGTATACCAGGTTCCTCGTCATCTCTTCTAGATTTTCATTTATCCGCTGATTAATCGGCTGATACATCGGCTCTGGAGCCGAGACTATAGCCTGATTATTCGGTATCACCTGAATCGGAGTTGGATTGATTGTCAAGGGAGGATTTGGTTGCAAGGTCCCAGCGTGAGATGTTCCTGGCTGAGTATAAGCCGGGTACTGGTTTCCTAAATTCATCCCTTGCGGAATAGTCCGATTCACAAGAGGAGCTTGCCCAGTCATAATATTATGTAGGGCAGCACTAGTCCCCTCTTGTACGATCCGCCCTAAAACCGATGACTGATCCAGCATCGATCGGTAAACAGAGCTATTAATCTGATCTCTTATGACCTCGAAAAAATCACCAGTGAGCAATGGATTTCCAATGGAAGTCTTCGTAATTTGGCCACTGCGCGTTTTTCGATAGCCAGTAAGCATCCTTTTCTTGTTTTCTTCATGAATCTCAGCGAGCCTATCTTCGACCTCTCTTTTCTAATCAGGCCTCAATTCGTCAAATGTCACCTCCTCAGCAGCGAGCTTGAGTGCCTCCAATGCCGCTTCGGCATCGGTGCGCGTCGTCTTGTTGATTCTGATTCTTGGAGTCCCACCGAGCGTGCCAAAAAGTGTGTTGACACAAAAAGTGAGCTTTTCGCTAACACACGTGCGGAAGCGTTAAATCTGTGTTTATGTCGCAACCAAGAACCAAGCGTGCCAGTCAATTTGACCCGTAAATTGACAAGGAATAAATTGTCAGAGACTTAGCCCCAATCGGCTTTTATATTAGCCAGATCAGGTTATTTCTAATCGGCTTTAAATAACCCGATTACAACATCTATCGGCTTAATACATGGTAGAGCAATTAAACTTAAATAGTCATTTAATTAAAAATCTTTTACTTCTTTTTGGTATTTTTTATATAATATCAGTAATAAATCTTCATATCAGTATATCAGATTAAACCAAAGAAAAGATTAAATAGATTGGTCAGGCCAAGACAGTATTCAAATCTAAATCTAGATGTAAACAGATAAACCGATTTAAAGACTTATAACTAATATGGATAAATACAATACTGATCGACAAATAGCTATATACGCAAAATCCTAAACAAGTATATGCAAGATCGATTAAATGAGACAGTCGCATATATCGGATTCAGGAAAAATGTATAAGATACTTGATAATCGGCATTGCAGGATAAATACACATTACAAATCGATTAAATCGAGACAGTGCAACATGCGGGAACATATTAAAGATCGGTAAAAACCAAGACAGTTTAACATGCTTTGTATACACAAGATCAAGATGATACAGCCATACATACGGTTTACAAGAAGAGACTCGATTATCCCATCGAGATAGCTCTACCTGTGAGTTGAAGCCTTTCGACGGTGTTGATCGGATTCGAAAAGTGGGTTTGTGTTTTGAGTATGATGTGTCGTTTTCACGAGACCTAAGGTTCTATTTATACTATTACAATTTCGATACCGATACGACCTATTTTACTGCGTCGCGCCCATGATCAGTTCGTACTTCTTCCGGAGTCTTATAATTATTGGTATTCTTCAATATGCTTTTCTTCTTTGCCGATAAAGCCCATTTTCTGATTCGGCCCAATAAATCCGATATATTTAGCCACTGCACTATATCCGATTTTCCTGCCAAATTTGGGTGAAAACACATCCGCCCCTGTTTCCAATAATGCTATTTTAACTATCTATAGGCTTAGTCATGTCAGCATCAGTTCCATGTGGATGAAATAGAGAGGGGGAGAGAGGATTGCTAGCAATTGTGCCAGCGTGGATCGATAGTGTGCATCGAGATTAGTAGCGACTACTTGTAGCCAACTTATCGACGGAGCCATCTACAAACAACAAGTTTTCTTCCTCTAGTGAACCTTTGCGACGCGTCACAACACCGCCGACTGGATCCAGCCGTCGCAGGCTACCCGCCGCCTCTCCTCCAATGTCGCGCGCCACCTCTTCTCCTCCTGTGTCACCCCACCATGCCACCGCCGCCCCCCTCAACAAGCCTCGCAAGTCAACCCGCTGCCTCTCCTCCTCCAGTATCATGTGTTGCCTCTCCTTGTCTGGCACTGTGGCTCCACGTTGTCGACAATCCCCACGCCGAGCATTGCAGTCTCTCCTCCTCAAACATTGTGTGCCACCTCTCCTCTCACATCGCGTCACCATGCTGTTGTCGGCCTCCTCGCGACGTTCATTTGCTCTGCATTTTATTTTAGTTTCAATTTTTTTTTTAAAAAAAGGTCTCTTTGTCAATTATATATGCTTTTTTGGCATGCCTTATTTTGTACTTATATGTATGACTGTTACTTCTTTTTTGCATAATACAATATTTGCAATTGTTAATCATCTCATATGTGGTCACAAAGATCATATGCATTGCTGATTACCATATTTTGATGCACCGTCACATATTAAAAGCTAATAGTTGTATATATTATCCATAGATGGCATGGAGAGTTGTTATATCTAGCAGTTACCTACACCATCGGTGATGCTCTTAGATCGAACTAACATATCTTTTTACTACTCCCTCCGTTTTTTTTTGTTTGACGTCTTTGACTTTTTGGTACGTCTTTGACCATTCGTCTTATTTAAAAATTTAGTGCAAAGATGTAAAAAAAAAAATACATATTTAAAGTACCTCTATTGATAAAACAAATCACAACAAAATAAATGATATTTACAAAAATAATTTGAATAAGACGAATGGTCAAAGGCATGTCAAAAAATCAAAGGCGTCAATAAAAAAAACGGAGGTAGTATTCATTTTTCTTTTCTTTTCTTTTTATTTTTTATAGTATTATATTGATTTAACATAGACCGTGATGTTGTTATTACGTCACGCACGCACGGTGGCGGCACCTCACGTTAGGGGTGGGCATTTGGTTATATCGGTTATTTCGGTTTTTGAAATATTACTAACCAAACCATATTAACCGAAATATTTTGGTTCGGTTCATTCGGTTTTCGGTTTATAACCGAATTGTTCTTTGCTGTCAACACACAACAAATCAATCAAGCAAAGAGTAAAAGAACAGATCGAACAAGCAAAGAGTAGATCGAAGTACATACGTTACACGAAAACTTGGATCCATTGCCTCCAAATTGTTGCCTACAACCAGGGGGAGAGAGGGAGAGGGAGGGAGGGGGGGAGAAAGAGAGCAACCACCAACCAAGGAGGGAGAGGGAGGCCACGGTTGAGGAGAGGAGGGCTCCGGCTCCAGCGAGGTGGCGGCGGGATTCTCCGGCGGCGCGGGGGCGGCAACTCCATGGCAGATTGGCAGGGCGGCGATGGGTAGAGGATGGGGGCGGCGCAGGGGCGGCAACTCCATGGCAGGGGCAGCGACGGGTAGAGGATGGGGGCGGCGCCGGTGGCACGGGCTGGGCTAGGAAAGCCAAGGGCGGCGGTGCTCCTAGCGGGAGTGACGGCGGCTGAGTGGATATGGGAGGTCGGGAGCGGGAGAGACTGAGAGAGAGTGGAGTGGCTAGGGTAGGGTTTCACCGTGGGCACTGGGGTGGCTGCCTCAAGTGGGCTATGGCCTGTGGGCCTTGGCTGTGAGATGGGACATGGGAGTTGAGTTGGGCTAGGCCTGGGACTTCGGTTTAATTGATTATTTCAATTTTCAGGAAGTAAAAACCGAACCGAACCATATTAACCAAACAGTTCTAAAAAAACCGAACACTAACCAAAAAACCAAAAAAACCGATAATTTCGGTTAGTTCGGTTCGGTTCGGTTTGGTTTTTCGGTTATCCGTTTTTTTGCCCACCCCTACCTCACGCTCACGTGGCCAGCATGTCACACGGGCCCACGAGGAAGGCCCACCCCTCCATCGTGCCGAGTTGGGTCGGCTCCGCGTCGCGGCCTGTCCGAGAAGCCCTTTTTTTCCCCCGCGCCTGCCCCCCGTCCAACGCGTCCAGGCTGTCGCGGAGCGGCACGGACGGAACGGCGCCGAGCTTATCGTATCGGCACGACGGGCCCACGCGCTCCCCCACCCACGCTGACGTGCGGGCCAGGCCGCCCGTCCTAGCTGTAGCCACGGTGGTGCCGGGCACGCGTCGGCGCGCCATTGGGCAGCGGGCACTCGGAGGCCAAGCTTTTCAAGCCCTCCCCGCCGCCGCCGCCGCCGCCTCTTCCCCCTCCCACTCCCCAGTTCGAACGCCGGAGCGCGACGTGGAGACGCACACGCCGAGGTATGGCTGTGGTCTCCCCCCTCAAATTCTCCTCCTCTCTTGAATTCTTTGTCCCACGATAGATCTCTGCTGCTGTTTTGCTTGATCCGTGGTCGTTTCGTGAGTCTTTTCTTCTGAATTGTCTCAGCGAAACATGTCGTTTTCGTGGCGATTTGTACCGTGGTTTTGCTGGGGCGAGTCGGTCCCTCATAGGGAAAGTCGTGGTATGCGTACGGTTAATTTGTACGATGCGCCGTACGCTCGGATCCCTTCGGGACCTTTGTTAATCAAGCGAGTTCATCTGATTCCGGCGCATGTTTGGTTCTGGAAATCTACCCCTCACTTTTGTATTGTTCTCTGGTTGTTTTGTGGTTGCTGATTAGATCCACGGAGGGGGTTGATTTGTGGTAGCTGATTCGATCCACGGAGGTGTAGGTTCAGAAGACTTCCAGAAGAGTAGTTGGGAATTGGGATTCAAATTTGCTATTCGAAATGTGCTACAGTACAGTAAATAATTTAAAAAAACTTAAATTAGGTGTTTGGACTTTGACTTATCAGAAAGAGGAATAGACATTGTTGCTCGATAGTTATGTTCTCATGATATAAATTTTTGCTTCTGAAATCTGTGCCTTTTTTATGTGTGCATGGCAGATCGCTCAGTGTTGAATCCATGCATTTGTGTATTGGTATTTATCAAATCTCGAGACCTGAGAGAGAGAGATCCAGAGTGAACGGTTATCTCATCGTTGCTTAATTGAAATAATTTCTTGTGATCGTGCAGATTTTGCAATTAGAAAGCTCAAAAGTTATAAACCCCGAAGATGTCGGCACCAGCAGAGCTTTCTCGTGAAGAGAATGTGTACATGGCCAAGCTCGCCGAGCAGGCCGAGAGGTATGAGGAGATGGTTGAGTTCATGGAGAAAGTGGCCAAGACGGTTGACTCCGAGGAGCTCACTGTGGAGGAGCGCAACCTCCTGTCTGTTGCATACAAGAATGTGATCGGAGCCCGCCGTGCGTCATGGCGCATTATCTCTTCCATTGAGCAGAAGGAGGAGAGCCGTGGCAATGAGGACCGGGTCACACTTATCAAGGACTACCGTGGCAAGATTGAGACTGAACTCACTAAGATTTGCGATGGCATCCTCAAGCTGCTTGATACCCACCTTGTCCCCTCTTCCACCGCACCTGAGTCGAAGGTCTTCTATCTTAAGATGAAGGGTGACTACTACAGGTAATATGATGCACAGTAGAGTTTGTTTTGCATTAATATAGAATAGTAGTTTTTCTTTGGCTGAATCAAATTTGATAAATAGGTATCTTGCGGAATTTAAGACTGCAGCTGAAAGGAAGGATGCTGCTGAGAATACCATGGTGGCATATAAGGCTGCTCAGGTGAATATCCTTTCTTTATATTTCTTAATTAAAAATCAAAATTTGTTCATGAAGCATCATCCTTTCAAATTTTTTTATAGTATGTTGGGCATTTTGTTAATTGTGTCATATCTCTTTTTAAAAAGATTTGGTTTGGGTGTGATCTGTCAGGACATTGCTTTGGCTGAGCTGCCTCCAACTCATCCAATTAGACTTGGGTTGGCACTCAACTTCTCGGTGTTCTATTATGAGATCCTCAACTCTCCTGATCGTGCTTGCAATCTCGCAAAGCAGGTTGGTTTTTATGCATAGCTAGTTGTTTTGTTTATAAATTCATCACGGTAGATACACGATGCTTTTGTAGTGAATGTTCCATTTGTTTCTCAATGGTGCTTTCATGTTTGATGTGGTGATTACATAATATAATTATATAACTCACAATAAATTCAGAACTTGTCATAATTAATATTGAACAACCTGGCTAATATTTCTTCGCATCACATAATCCTTCCGTCAGCTTATGTTGTTTCCACAGAGAAAGTGCAGCATTTATCAAGTGCATAGAAGGGGGAACATTTACCTTTATTAGCTCAGTAAAAGTTGGGAGAACCCTCTTTAGAATAAAACAACAACATTAGGGTGTTTGGTAATTATATCATATACAGTATATGTTTACATAAATTTTCACATCTGGAGACATAAAGTCAGCTGATCTGTTACTGTCGAACTTATAGTAGTAATTATTATTAAACAGCCTTTTTATTTTTCATGTTCTTCATTTTTGAACTTTCACAGTTTTATGATGTTATCTCTAGAACTATGGCCCTGCAAATGTCGCAACTGCAAATATTCTGCCACGAATGGGTGCACTTAGTTTATGAAAATGAACAAAACACAACTCTTTTCTTTTTGAAACCCACAACACACGACACTTGCCACTTACTATTCTGCTATTGACTTGCAGATTATGTAAATTTTATAGTGTTTAGTTACTGTTGGGAGACAGCAAAATTTTTGTATTGCTTGTCAACTGTGGTGCTGAATGTGCAGATAAATAATGGCCCATGTGGTGTTCCTAACCTTGTATTCTTGTTGGCATCAAGTCTGCCACTTATTATTGGTCAACCCTGAGTTTGTATTAACTGTCATGAATGTGTCTCCTTGACCTCTTCTGTGATTCTGTCAATTCTTTAACATTAGCCGTCAAAGGGGACTTTTAGGGGAATATATGATAAAAAGTGAATAATCTTCTGCATTTGTAGGCTTGTAGCAATGCATGGTCGTTGTTCATTTTGTGAGTTCTTAAGGATCACACTAGGCCATCTTTTCCTTGCTGCAGATTTGAGTATTTAGCATTACCTTCTGATGTGCAACTTTTCATAGGCCAATATTTGGGTGATTTCATTTCTCTGTTAGGAAACTCCCCCTGGGTGATGCTTTTTGCTGAACCAGTATCCAATTAACTTTGTGGCCTACAGAAGTCAAGTCCATTTCAATAAGTAAACCTGTATGGTCAACTTGGGAGTTTCTTACTCAAAAAAACTCTAAAAAAACTTGCGAGTTTCTTATACAAAAAACTTCAGGTTCTTCATATGCTTGTCTCCCCACCTTAAGGCATAGTTGACATCATGATGTATAACTTCGTATAATGTATGCTATACGAAGTTATTACGAGGATTAGAGGACGTTATAGTCAGAGGAATCCTACAAGGACAGCACTTTGATCATGCAACTCCTCCGTGATAACTTGACCCTTTGGACTTCGGACATCACGGTATGTTCCATTTCTATCGTTCTCCTCAATTGCGCCTTCAACATCGTCCTGATTCCTGAAAAAACATGGACTCGGCGCTCTTTGGTTCAGGAGGACACTGCGGAAGAGATCAGGGAGACTCCGAAGCCCGACTCCAGTGAAGGGCAGTAAAGCCGGCTTTACGTGCCCTAGACACTAGTCGCTAGTATCTTCTACTGTCTAATGGCACACTGTTTCTTTGGTGCAACGTAGTGTCTGTGCTGTGATTGTTGTCGGAAAATATGGGGCTTCCCATATCTGATGTTGCTAGGGAAGGCTGCGGTCGCCCACTTGCAGCCAGATCTGGTTGGGAATTGGAGCCTTCTAAACTGTCGGTGGCACTGTGTATTTTTGGTTTGCCTCTTTTATCTCCGTTCATTGTGAGTGGTCCTGCGTCAAATGTTTGGCTTCTGCCCTCAGTTTGTGTTTGTCTTCTGAGGTAGATAGATGCTGGCATTGCTTCAGCCTGGCTTGATGAGACGGAAGCCATCAGCCATGTAATTGCATGGCCTATCCGGTTGGGACGTACTACGAGAGAGGATGCCAAGGTCATATACCCATATACAATGCAGGTGCTTAGAGATGTTTTAAAAAGAAACCTATCCGGACGTGCTACGGGAGGATACCAAGGCCATATATAATGCAGATGTTTAGAGATGTCTAAAAAGGAAAATTGCTTTCTTTTGTCACGTGGGACAGCATTGGGTAGTTGAATGAGAAGGAGAGACGTTTAGCTAAGCATTAGTGTTTAGAGGATGCTTAATGCAAACAAAATCTAAGTAAGCATCTTTGCATTATAAGGTAACTTTTTCGCTTAGATGTTTAGAGATATGTCGACGTTCTCTCTTAAGCATGGGGTATAAGCATCTTGTATTATACATAAGCCTAGTGAGTCACTGAGCTATGCTTGGCACCCCCACACGTACTTCAAAAAGCTGAACTAACTAGTAATGGGCCTAATTTCAGATCCTTAAAAAAGGTAAATCAAATAATTTAAGAAAAAACTTGTCAAGAACAGAGATAATTAAATAATTCAAGAGAAAATTTTGCCTTGAGAACGGAATTCGCCATGAACCACAGGGAGAACCCCACGACGACAGTAAACCGTGCTGTATTGATTTGGTTTGCTCTGTCCCCTTAAGGGCATGTAGGCCATTTCCATTTCAAAGAAAGGAAATTCAGAGTTCATGTCACAGCTCACAAGACTATTGCATCCAGTTACCAATCACCCAAAAAAAAAAAAACACTCTACACCAGAAAACCTCAACCAGAGCGAACGTTTTCCTACCAATGCCACCCAGATGGATACCTCACCTCCTCTTGTAATACCATCTCCAAGGAACGAAGCTACAATTCATCGGTAACTGAACTTATCAGCAGAACGATTTGGTCAGCAACTAGAGTCCACAGGAGAACTAAACTGCACGCTGTATCCAGAGGATTCACAGATCAGGAGGACAACCGGAGTGTTTGGAGTTCCCATGACAGAATTCTCAATAGCTGAAACGTTGTAGGCACAAATCATCACTGGAAACTGAGGTAAGCTACCAGATTTTAGTCTGGCTACAGCTTTGCAAGTCAATCAGTATTAGTTTACATGTGTAGCCGCTGGCAAAGTACATTACAGATTACATACATGATACAGTCTTGGTGGTTCTACAGTTCTCACGGATTATTCTCTCCTGCTACTCAAACGTACTGCCACATTGAGCAAATGAGCACCTAATACAACTTTTCTTAAAAATTACAAATTGTTTGTGTCTGAACTGATATATTCTGGATCTTATTGTGGGTAGCTAAGTGGCTCAACAGCGGTTCTGAAGAGAATAATGTAGACTTTGTCGACAGAAAAGTACAAGAATCCTCCCAACGAGTGAGTGACATAGGAACCAAAACTTGTGCCGACAATGCAGTGCCATGCAGGGCCGTATGTTGTATCAAATTCCTGTAAGAAAACCAAAACAATTTCCAGCCATCAATTGTCACAAAGTGTTAGAATGGTCACTATGGCATAAAAGTTAGGGCCTTCTGATGGTACATTAAACCAGCAAGTTCATATGATGAATATATTTTAAATCTAACCGTCCAAAATGCAGGATATTATAGCCTTTTCACTGTGCGTTCAATCAGATCGATTTCTTCCTAGCGTATTCAATCAGATCAAACTATTCGTCATCTGCTTGTTTCTCATCGTCTCATCCTCAGCGCCGGCTCCACCCCTGAGGATGCACCCATGGTCCGGCCAATGGCCATCCATTCACCCATTCATTGCTCTTGTTTCTCATTGTCTCCTACTCAGCGCCATCTCCACCACCGTGGGTGCATGCCACAGTTCGGCCATCCGTTCACCTACTTCACAACTTCCATCCGCATGATCGATGCTAGAGTAAACTGAATCAGGCAGGAACGTAGACTTCAATTGATATATCAGATACTGGACTAATTCAACTTTACAATTTTCCTCTTATAAAAATTATACTACGGAAGCATAACTATTTTGTCCCTGCAATTATTATACTACCTAGGCCAATGATGTGGAGGATAAATAGATCATAACCAATCTAATCCATTAGATGGACAAGAATGAATGGCTCACATTAACTTTAATTCACCGTAAAAAACCCAAAAATTATATTATTAACTGTTCAGGCAAAAGTAACAACAAGGGAGAAAGCATTTCACAGGTAGGAACCAGCACCTTAGGTCCGTTGGACGAAATAAATTGCGCATAACTACCTGTCAAGTAGGCATAGCCTAAAAAATGCAGACTGCAGTGCTTTCAAAAGACCAAAACAATTACATGATGTACTTTGATTATAAAAAGGAACAATATCACAAGCATTTGCTCAAGATCATGTTCAGGCTCTACACGCAAGCTCCTCTGCCATGCTGAAAAGGCATTTTTTAGGCGAATACTTAAATTACTTGTGACTGAAAAAGTACATTTGGTAATCATTTCTTGCACTCTGCAAGTTTCTAGTTGTATGATAATTCTGTAATTCATCATCCAGACAAAGAAGAGAGTCACTCAATGAGTGTAATAGAGCATTAGCTGGTTCATGGGAACGTAATGCTGAAGATTGCTTGCACATGCATTGGCATCTATTACAGAAATAATTTTAGGAGGGCTACTAGCGGACAGTATACCGTTGTATACGTGTTTCACGTGAAACACTCGTCAAACACAATACACATGAAATGCTCATGAAACACCGCACGAAACACCATATGCAACACATATACCGTCCATTACTATTCCTATAATTTTAGGATGTTAGTGAAATGGAATTTGATACTGAGGTAATATTTTGGAGCAATGGAAGCAAAAGCGTGCTATTACATTTAACACTCAAGAGGCATAGATATCATGCATACTGCATAGTGCATAGCATCACTTGGACAACTCTCTGCAAAATCCTATTCTGTCTATGATTGTATTCTTGTTTCTATTGATAAGAAGAAGTTTTAAGCAATAACAATACTACAATATAGATGTCTAAACTTCTCCCCTCCTTTCAGGCTATGAAAAAGAACATGATCATTCGCAATGATGTGACAAGGGGTCAAAAGAACATATATAACATGTGAAATTATTGTTTCTCCACAAATCATAACCAGCTTAGACAACAGTAACTGCAGGTAAGGACAAGTGGAATTAGTAATAGGAAGGGGGGTGACCAAGAAATCTAACTCAACAATCCCCAATTCTTGCATAAGATTCCACAATTTCAGGATCAATGCTCCAACTTAGATGAACACATCAGACCATGGAATCAATAGCTGAGATCAAGCATCACTCAACCACAATAAATTGTTTAGTCACTTGACTCACTTCTCATCCAAAGATGATCTCAGCTGTCTGATTCCTTGGCTTACCATGGGACTACATGCTAACTGATCATTGAAAGCTCTAGTGGAGCTATGTCAACTCTCTCAGCTGGCCACTGGCCACAAATCACATTTCTTGATTTTATCCTGATAATTCTCTTCGTGCTCTTCTCCTGGCTACCACTAGGCTCTAGCCTTCGGTAACTATCAATCTATCACCAATCATGCAACAAACATCAAGATTTACAAAACCAAGCTAAGCTGTTGGGCAATTTTACAAGATTGCAATCCCCTTACTGCACAAAGTCAGCTCTGCATAGTTTTTAGTTCCTAGAGGATACTAATATCATACATGTTTCAGCTCCAAACATGATTGCAATTAATAATCACCTATAGCAGCAAAAATACAATTATTCTTGCCTGACCTCTGAGCATTCAATATCTCATAAATATTTTTATATAATTTTCAATGCTCTAGAGGATTACTCTTATCTTTTATAAATGCAAATTGACCAAACTGATTTGGAAACCTCACACCTATTTCGTATAGGTAAGGCATCCAACTTCAGTCCTTAACACCAGAGAACTTCTCAAAATATTCTTGAGACTCCATAATTAGATGTACTGATTTACACGGGAGATTGACCTCACTGACATCCAATTCGACAGCCTCGTTGCAAATGACATTAAGTTCGATCGCCTTGGCGTATAACACCGGGCACATCAATTTGTGATCTCAGTGACATTTTTCATTTTTTCCCCAATATACCATCGATTTTTCCATTTTCGATATTTGACTTGACCATATCGCCCTCATGTGGCCCACAAGTCAGTGAGAGAAGGCTGTCGTGCTGGGTTGGGGGAGGCAGCGCCGGCATTGGGGAAGGAGGCGGTGGCGGCGAGGCAAGGTGGCGGCGCTGGGGAAGGAGGCGGCGGCGGCGCCGAGCTCGAGGCGGCGGTGAGGCGGCGGCGTCAGCGCTGGGGAAGGAGGCGGCGGCGAGGTGGCGGCGTCGGTGTTGGGGAAGGAGGCGGCGGCAAGGCACGGCGGCGGCGGCGCTCGAGGCAGCGTTGAGCTCGCCGGCCACCGGAGTAGGAGAAGAAGGGAGGAGAGGGAATGCTAATTGACGAAGACGGGGCAAAATGGTCATAGCACTAGAGAAAAATGGTGTAAATCACGGGTAAAATCCGAAAAATAGGCAAAATGTCACTGAGGTCACAAATTCGAGTGCCCGGTGTTATACGCGTCAAAGCGAATGAATTTAATGTCATTTAGAACGAGGCCATCGAATTGGGTGTCGGTGAGGTCAATCTCCTGATTTACACCTCCTCGAAGTCAACAACTATGCCGCTAAGAGCAATAGTTGAGTCAAGCTCTAGATCTTACTTTAACCCTGCCGTCGCTGCAACAGTACTCAAAGTCTGTGGTAACACATCATTTTGTGGTCGCGTACAGAAAATAAATGATCCTAGACAAATTTCGCTTCGACTGTTCGAACACGGCTGAGTAATCTTATTAGTTGACCACGAGTAAATGTCAAATTCGAAAAAAGAGTAAACTTTGTGTCCACCGTATGTCACCTTCTTGAGAGCGAGCGCGAGGCTCTTGTTGTCGACCCGCGGCGTGGCGGCGACAGCCTCCGCGGCGATCCGGATCGCGCGCCGCTGCAGCGCCGGCGGCATGTCCGCCGCCCGGACCCGCACCGCAACCTTCCTCTCCTCCACATTCCCCGACTCCTTCGCCGCCTTCACCCCACTTTGCTTCGGCTCCACCTTACCGCCCTTTGCCTCCCCAGCGCTTGGCTCCGCCGCCATGCTTGGCGGCGAATGCGGGACCGGCTCGGGCTCCGGCACGGGCGGGTCAGCGAGCCTGGTGCGGCGGACGAGCGTGCTGAGGTAGCGGCTGCGGCGTTCGAGCTCCTGGGAAGCCGGGTCCATGGCGGCGGCGCTCCCAGCGGGGCGGACAGGGCAGGGCGGCCTCTCAGCGACGGCGGTGGCGAGGGGAGATCGCCGCGCGTGGGAGATGCCCCGGCTTGTTGCCTCGCTGCCGGCGGAGGGTGGTGGAGGCCGATGGGGTCTGGGCTTCTGGGGATAGTGAGAGTGAGGTTTTGGTTGCTGCTCCTGAAATTCGTGGGAGCTGCTTTTGAGAAGAGTCCTCTCCATTGTTTTTCCTGCCAAGATCAACGAGCAGCTAATTTTTGTTGCTAGTACTTGCTACGTACGTAGGCCTTTGGGTAGACTTGTAGGTTGTAATATAGATGTAGTTCAACTGTTTCCAGGAGTTACCGTTAAACTTGTATATATGTTTGGGGTTTGGACGTGTATGGTTGCTGGGTTGAGGAGCGGATCTAGAAAAATGTATGTTTGAGATCATTACGAGCCCAAATCACTGGTTCTTAACGTAAAATTCCAGACTGTGCTTATATACAAATCACATGAGTTGATCCAGAGGATAGGGGGTTGTTTGACTCTGGCATCAACACTATAGATCCGCTTCTGGTTAGGTTCATCCAATCTGACACGCTAGTGGCAGGTCATGCTAGTGGTTACGTTTGTTTACCGTGCATTGCTTGAGCCCAGCCGGTGGGAGTCACCAGGAATTCATCGGGCAAGCTGTTGGCATCATATAGATCGTTATGGGCGCCACTGCATATCACACCCTCCATATTGTTGACCGAGCACACTAGGAACGAAAGCTTGTGACTAATAAAAGAAGGGAATTCTCTTTCTTGAATGACCCTTGGGAATTTTTTTTTCACCTCGCATTCTGCTCATTTTCATATCTCAATCGTTGCTAGCAGTGGCGGAGCTTGAGAGTAAATTCAAGGGGGGCCAGGCTAGCCCATGCCGCGAATGGGAGGCCGGGAGGTGGGGCCAAGCTACATGGATTACCAAATTTACGCTGGATACTTAGATTTGTTCCCAAAAAAAAAATTTTGCTGGGGGGCCACGGCCCACTTTGGCCCCAACTAAGCTCCGCCCCTGGTTGCTAGAGGTGGCCAAATGGACTCCTCCAACTGAACCGAACCGGATCAGCTCATATGGTTCACCGAACCAGGTGGGCCTGTACTGTTCACTGAATCAAACTGGCCCGACAGGGCAAGGTGCTGACGCAGCCCAGTTCGGTTCACATAGTGGTGAACTGAACCTGATCCGAAACCGTAGCCCATTGGCCCGGTTGGCCTGGTTCGTATAGTAACCGAACCAACCGAGGCCGAATCGTGCCGGCTAAATAACCCCTTCTCTTTTTTTGGTAAAATGTATAGTTTCAATGATTTTGTTTAAAAATATAAAACGTGCACGTAAATGTATTGATGTTTTTCACGTTTATAATTATTTATTGAGCAATTCTCTCTTTTACATTTACGAAGAACTCTCTCACTTGATGTTATTGTATGTTTCCGACGCACCATGTTATATGGTCATTTTTTTTTCATTTTTTTTCATTACTTTTTATTCTATGTGACACTTTGATATATGTCTTACATATAAAAGAAGGGAGCACGGAGTATGCTCTTTCGGAATTTTCACATGCAACAAAATCCTGGTAAGATTTGAGTTATTTTCCTGCGTTTTGAGATTCATGGGAAGCAGGTCTGAGAAGTCAAAATGTTATATTTGGTCCAAATAGTTTTGAGTCCTAGCAAAATGGTTAACACGGCACACGAGTGCGAGGCTTTGTCCATTAGCAATGAAAACAAGACGACACGCCGACACAGCACTCAACCATGCAGGTTTGGCATGCGTTTAATTGGAGTATGTTCTGTGCAGTACTTTTTAAAAACTACTTCACTTGTCTTTTTGAGTTTTTGTTGTCTTTTTTATGAAAGATATCAAAGTGACATGAAAAACATTCTTAAATCCGATTTTAGATTTTTTTTTCTCGAGCTAAATGATTTTAGATTTTCAAACTGACTATTTAAAATAGGCAAAGTTCAGTTCATCTGATAATTTTAGCGCTTTATGAGGCACAAGATTCCTGATTCTTATGTTGACTTTATCAGATTTGGCACTTGGCACAAATTACTTGGCTCATATAGTCATATGGGAACGGATATACCGGGCACAGGTATGAGTATCGGGCGAAATTTCTAGCTTGAGTACGTATCCGCTAGTACGCTACACCTGTCTAATCCGTCCGATTACTATCCATGGAGTATTCCATACATACTATATTTATACTCCAAAATTCCTTCACAATTTATACTAAATTAAAAAAAATCCTTTTCTTAGACAACTATTCAATCCCTCAAATGAACTGTTATTTTAGAGAAAAAACTTTTTTTTTCCTATTTGGAGAGTGGGTTTCGTTTTTCGTACACTATCATAAACATAGGTGAACTCATATGATAGTGTCAGAGAGTGACAACATAAGCAAAATGCTCATAATGGCTTATAAGCAACTCTTTCGTTGTTTTAGAACCTCTTAGAGGCGCTCTTAAGAGCATTCTCAACGGAGTTCTTAAAAGAGAATATTCTCTATATATATAGTTCCTCACTATTTTAATATAGCTTTTATGTTAATTACTAAATTTAGATATTCTTTATTTTAGTATCTATATTTAGATACTCTCTCACTAATTTCTAATCTTTTTGGATGATAAAGACTTTGTTGGAGAGAGTGAAATAGTAAAAAATAAGTAGTGGTTTGAAGATGAGGATATAGAGATCAGAACGTAGAAAACAACTCAAATTCAACTTAAGCTTTGTTTATTTGAGATGAAAGTTGCTAAAAACTTTAATTTTAAAAAGTTATGACCTCTCGAAACATGTCTTAGAGAGTTGAAAAAATTGTAAAATGTTATTTTATAAACTCTAAGAAAAACTAATTAAAAACACGTAAAAATGATTATAAAATATTGCATCATTTTGTTTATACAAACATAACAAACTTTTATTTAATTTAATTTAATCTAAAACAAACAAGCCACAGAACGGCTCAGCCACTATTAACATATTTTTCATTCATCTGTATTCTCATGTTTGCTTTTGCTACGGCGCTAAAACGGTGGCATTGGCCATGCTTATGTTGCGAGGCAGCTACTTCCATTATGCAAGTCGAAAAGAGCCGGTGCCCCGCTTGATTTGCCCACGCGGGCCCCGAGAGATGCTCGGTGAGACGGTGACCCGCTTGATTTGTGCACAGGGCAGGGCGTTTGACAAGCTGTCGGGCGACCAGCACGGCACCACCGTGCGCGGTGCACGCGGCTCCCCCTCGCATGGCAGTATGGCAATTGGCACGGTGGCACCGCCGTGCCGCCGTTGGACGGACGGGCGGGCGGACAGCGCGGCAGTGCTCAGCGGGTCGCGCCGCGCCGCCGAATCCAAAGCTGCCCCGGGAGCAGGAGCGCCCACGGCGCTGCGCATGGCCACTGGCTCTCGTGCTCGGCCGCAAGCAGGGTTTACAAAATCGTCGGTTAACCGCGACTAACCAGCGGTGTAGGGTTTAGGAATTTGATCAAAATTCGTTTAGATAAATTTTAAATACAAAATACTTATAAAATTTCTAAAAATACCGTTAATCGTTCTAACTATTTTGGTCTAAACAAAATAAAAAATCTAATATTTTCATCTATTTTGAAATTTTTTTCAGAAACCGCGGTTAACCACGAAAACCAGGTGGCTAACCGTAAACAAAACCGGCGATGAGTAGTTTTGAATCTACGGCAAAAACTGGCTAAAAACCGCGGCTAACAAACGATTAATCGACTTCGCGCAGGTCACGACTCGGAGCACTTCCACGGTTTTGTAATCTCTGATGCAAACTTTGGACGGCTCGGGCGGTTCCTCTTAACTTGTTGGATTTTTTTTATTCAACTTGCTGGATTGATCGGATGGCTGATGCCCACGACGATGGCCATATATGGTCGTTTGGGCATACGAAGCGTGAAGCGATCCGAGTGGGGAGACACGGCTAGGGGGTCAAAACGAATCGATCGAGCTTGAGTTGCCTGCCTTGGCTCAGCTCGTGGGAGGAACAAGCTGAAAAAAGAGGTTTGGTTCGGCCTCGTGAGAAGAGGGGAGCAGCAAATTAAGGAAAATCGGAAGAAGCGAGAGGATGTGAGGAATACAAAGATTCACGAATAGTTTCCCTTCAAAGAATGTAGTTTAATAATGGCATAAATGTAGTTTACAAAGATTCACGAATTGTTCGTCTGAACGAGGGAAGGGCTGAAGTAATGGCTGAATGTCTCATTTTCTGTGGAGATAAAGATTGCAACGGGCTTGAATACACACGCACACTAGCCGGGCACGCGCGCCCATGGCGCGCGCGAGGCCGGAAAAACGCGCTAGCGCGGAAAGGGCGCTGCCAAAGGGAAAAAGGGGCGGGAAGACGCGGCAGCGCGGCAGGCGGGGGAAGGGCGCTCCCAGTGGAAAAAAGGGACGGGAAGACGAGGCGCGCCCGTCGCGAGCAGGGAAAAAAGAGGAGAAAAACAGGGGGACGTGGGATTCGAACCCGGGGCGCCCAGCTAGCGAACGGACTGACCTAACTAACCGGGCAAACCGCCCACCTGCCTGGGACTTGTGGCAAAAAAAAAATTCTTTTATATGTAAAAATGAAACGGACTGCCGGATCTGTCTGCCTCGCGCGATCGGACGGCTGTGGATGAACGGGCAACGTGGCGCACGCGATGACGCGTGGCAGCGGGCTGTACCGAGTGTTCACACTTGTATCTATTATTGATGTGTGTGTGTGCGCGCGCGTTAGGTTTAAACCCAACAAAGAAGAGGCTTGGCTGGCATTATTTACGGCCTTTCACCATCTAACACATCTCTTAATCCGCTTACAAACAATAAATCTTGCCACTCACATGGCCAATTTGGTGTGCTCGAGCTAGCCTACACTAGCACCTTATTTAATTCATCTTAAATGTTGAGTTGAGTTAAAAGTTACGAACCCTTAAAAAAAAGGCAAACCAATCAAATATTAAATATATTTTAAAGATCATTTAGAAAAACACACAAGGTTACAAACAAACAAATATAAAGTGGTATAATAACATGGCTTATGAAAAATTGATAGATTTCAAGCAGTCTAGTCCGGTGGGCTTTTAAGCTTGAAAACAGGAGGGTCTAAACTCTAAGAGAATGGCCAATAGCGGTGGCATCTGCTGGCCTGCATCACGCGTAACTGCTCGCGCGCAGGTGCAGTAGCTCTCCCGCCCGACCGTGCAGAGGGTGCACCGTTTGATTTTTGTTGGCTCCCACGCAGAGGTAGATGCAGGCCGCTTTAATAGCGGCCCTGCTGAGGATGCTCTAATGTGCTATGTATCGGCTTCGGACTTGGGGCGTTTAAAAAACAGTAATAAAACGGAAAACATGTTTTGTTCGTGGTTTAACTATACCGCTCGAGCTGATTTCGCATTTGAGCTTAAAACGGCTTCAAATTCAAAAAATAACATTCAAACTGAAATGAAAATTTAACTAAAAAATCTCCAAAAACATCAACATGTTTAAAGAGCTTAATCTTACCTGCGGATACCCGCCACGGCGGCCCACCCCACCCAAGCCCCAGCCCCATGATCTCGTAATTTTTCACAAAAAAGATCGATTCATTCGGGTCTTTGCTAAGCTCTAGCAAAAATCTGTTTTCCAAACTAACTAAATTTGCTGCCAATTACAAATTTAGAGCTCAAATTTTGTCCAGTTTAGAAATTCGGAAGAAAAAAAACTGCAACCAATGGTCAGCGGCTTTCAAGCAAAACTTGAACTCACGCTGTCTTCATCGCGCTACAAGCACAGACCTTAGCAATAGTACACACTATTAGATCATCTTCCATGTATCCCTTCGGAAGGTTTTTTTCTTCTTCGCAAAGAGATTTTGATCCGTTGAAATTCTCTTCATGGCTCTCTTTCGAAGAAATTTTTTCGTGCATTCTCTCTTTAGAAGAAAAATCTCTCATTTCACCGCCTAGACAACGCTTAGCGCCTCACCTAAATGCTAGACGGTACCTCTACGCCCGTCTAGCGCCTTAGATAACCTTACATAGATGACCACCGGTAAGTAAACAATTCCTCTATGTTGGCTATGCCGAAGGAAAAAATCTTTCATGCTTTCAAGCTTCAACAAAAATCAGATTTAGGCACAAAAAGCATAGGGATCCAAGACTGACTTTGCATGCGCCACTATGTTTTCCCCAAAACACGAACACATCGCCCCCCTCCTACCCTTCTTCCCCCACAGGCGATGTCACATCCCAAATTTTAAAAACCAATTTGGCACGTTAATAATTTCATAAAACGCATAATTTAAAAATGTTAAATCATTTATTTAATTTGCATCAGGCATCATCATCATTGCATGCATTGTAATCAAATTTGGAAAAATAATTTAAACCTTCCAAGTTGCTCCTTTGGTAGAAAATTATAATATTTTGTTTAAAGGTGCATATTATATTTTATTAAAGCCAAGTCCCTTATTAAATTAATTGGAATGTTGGGAAAGCAAAATTATATTTTCCTAAAAATGTTAATATTGTTAAAAAGGATGTTTGGAAAATAAGAGCCTTTGGAAACCAGAAAAATTGAAAAGCATTTTATTCTTCTCTCGGCCTGGGTCGGCCCGTTCATTTTCTTTTCCCCTCCTTTTCGTTTTCCTCTCTGGCTGGGCCGAAGCCGCAGCCGGCCCACGCCGCCTCTCTCTTTCACCCCGCTCCTCTTTTCCTCTGCTGGGCCAACGCAGCGCCGCGCCTGGCCCATTTCCGCCGCGGCCGTCTCCTTTGCGCCTGCGCGCCGTGGAGCCACCGCCAGGTGGGCCCGTCTTGTCAGCGTCTCTCCCCTCTTCTTCTTCCCTGTTCTTCCCCCGGCTTCGCCTCTGCTCGCCGGTCGTCGCCGCTGTTCGGCCTCCGTCCCGAGGTCTCGCTGGCTCGTTTTTCCACGCGATCTCTCGCCCCGATTGTCTTCTCCGTACCCTCTTCCCTCTCTGCCTCTCCCGTCTTGTCACCGGCCGACCCGAAGCACGTCGCCGGACTTGACCACGCCGTCACGCCAAGGTCGCCGCCACTCTGCACCGCACGAATTCGCGGCTCCTCTTCGCCCTGTGCCAACCGCCAACCACACCATTGATGAGCCCGTGCCGCGCCGCCTATAAAAACCCCTCCGCCGCGGTACCCCTCTCTCGCCAGAGCTGACGAAGACGACCACGGCCGCGTCGATTCCGTCATTCCCGAATCCTCGAGAGCCCCTCTTTAGCATCCCGAAGTTTCCCTCACTACTTCCCCTCGGCCAATTGCACCACCCCGCCGCCGGAACCTTCTCGCCGGCGACACCGATTTCCTTCCGCTGCCTATCGCGCCGCCGGCCACATCTCTCTCGGTAATCCTTATTGGAAACCTTACCAATCGACTCCCCTCCTCATTACCTTCCTCCCGAGCCGCTCGCCTCGCCGGATGGTCCACCGTCTCGCCGGCGCCGCCACCCGAGCCGCCGCGGGCTCTGCCCTGGGTGGCCGACAGGTAGGGCCCACCGGTCAGGCCAGCGAGCTCGCGAGCAGGCAGCCGGGTGCGCGCAGCGACGTAGCGAGCCGAGTGGGCCGCTTTAGGCCCATTGCCGATCTGGCCGAGGAATCCCATTTAAATTCATTTTAATTTCCATTAAACACTCTAAAAACCATATAAAATCCATTTCTCAGCAGAAAAATGTCAAATAAATTTCTAAAATTCAGAAACATACTTTATTAATTTCTGAACCTAGAAAATATATTTATGCATGCGTGAAGAATTAAATTGATTGATTAAATAACCATCTTGAGGTGCATTATTTCATGTGCATATAAAAATTGAAAAGTGGTCATGATATTTATTTAAATGAAAATAAAATACTTTCCAAATTGTTGGACCTAAGAAAAACTCCTATGAATGCATGTCATCCATTTAGCTTTTTTTTTGGATAAATAAGTATCTTGGGCTTTACATTATTTCATGTGCATAGATCATTTTCATGATTTTTCCCCTAATAGCAATGCATGGAAACCAAGATTCTGCATTATCTTTAAAAACAGCAGGTCATGAAATGTTTCTTATGTGTGTTGTATTGCCTTGCATATGCGTGTGCGCGTTTAGGAGGTCAAGATCCCGAAGACCCGATCGACGACGTCCCCTTCGTTTTCCCCGGAACCGATCAAGGCAAGTTCCCCTTTGATCATATCGTGAAGGCATTTTCGGTTATTTAGAAAATGTTTACTAGACTTGAAAATATGCATGCTAGTTTAAAGATGATAAATGCCGTATTTACTAGACTTAGATATTATGCCGAATAGAAAGGTAAGAAATATGGTAGGATTAACCCTAAGGCTAAAGTATATATAAATTGCTCTTATTTATATGCTCTGATTGTGGTAGGATAAATGTTTAAAAAATCTTTTATGCGAAAGGATTCAATCATTTGTGTGAAATGAGAATATTGTTGAAAAATGTTTGGGAAATGGTGATTTAAAGATAGCACATCAAGGGTGATGCTTAATAGAAAATGATTTTCCTCTTACCCCAAGAACTTTCCGACTAAGGAGATATTTTATCGGTTGGTGCAGAATGGCACCGGTTTTGTAAACTGGGCTAAAATATCAACTCTCCCCTAGTCTAAGGACTGCTCATCCTATGATCCTATGAACTGAGCCATTACAGTACGACCTCGAGCCCCGGTATGGAACGGGCCCGATCGTTGGTCCTCGTGGTTGACGGTCTTATGGCGAAACATCGTCTGGGTGCGTAGCCTCTCGAGGGTAAGGCGTACACACTCTGCAGAGTTAAAACTGTCATGATAGCCGTGCTCGCGGTTATGAGCGTGCGAAGGGACTGATTATATGGTAGTTTCTTTATTTAAAAACCAATTTAGAAAAAGGTTTTGAACAAAGGATTTGAGATGAGTAAGGATTTAAGAAGGATTTCGTTTAAACTAGGTGCCACCGGCAATATTTCGGATTGGGTGACGGCCTACCGGAAAGTGTCACGCGGAATGGACCTAGCCGTTTTGAGAAAAGAAAATGAGAAAGGATTTTGTTCTCGTTATGGCACTAAGGCCAAGTGGCGAGAACCGTTTGAGAAGAGCCTAAAGAAAATGATGAGATTTAATGTTTCTAAATCGCTTTGACAAAACTAGGCTAATAACTGCAATTTCCACAAAAAGTCCTAAGCTCTCATGGTACTAAACCACATTTGTATAATTCCGAACTTACGAGTACAATTTGTACTCACCCTCCTTTTCTACCCTCCCTTTTTAAAATTTTAACAGCTGGTCCATCCGACTATGGCCCGCCTTCCGAGGACCCGGACTACGTCGAGAGGGCGTTTTTCGATGAAGAATATGAAGACTAGGGTTGCGCGTTCCTACAGCCCTCGTGCCTGTGGGATGGATAAGTTTAGGCCTGTATCTTCGTGTACTCTGATTTGCGGCCTGCGAGCCGTTGTATATGTTTGTATTGGACTATGTTCCTGTTTGTGATAAATATTATCGTTGGCACTGTTCCGTTTCTGTATATCTGTGTGTACTAGCCATGATCCTTGGGACTAGTACAGGTTTACGCAGGTGGAATCCGATCTTGTAAATCGGGTGCCGACAGACGATGTCGCCCCTCCTTCTCCGGCCACGACCTAGGCTGCTCCATGCGTCTCCACCATCACTATCGCCGCAGCCAACCCACCCGCCTCGACCTCCCAGCTGCTCCATAACAATCCCATCCCCATCGTCGCTTCCCTCTAAACCCCAAGGCCCCAAACCTCACCCCCACCCAGAAGGAAATTTTGTGGCATAGGGTGCCACAGTGGCACCTGAAGAGAGATAGAGGGAAGAGAGAGGAGATAGAGAAAGGGAGGAGATAGAGAGAGAGGATGAGAGAGAGAGAGAAAAAGGGGTGCCACAATCCCTTGCGTGGCACCCTATGCCACAAAATTTTTTCCACCCCACCCCACCTCAAACCTCACGTGGCGGCGACAACCATTGATGAAGAAAATGGTGGCAATGACAAATCAAGGAAAGCAAAATCGCACACAAGTATAAGTATGCTCAATTGCATGCGACAGCATCTAAGCAAAACCAAAAAATGTATACCCTATGAGAGATTGGGAGATGAGAATACAATTTTTTTTGTTGACACAAATAGAAACATTGAGGTAACAAAGAAAAACATAACTGAATACATTTGATCAGCAGAGCGCTTCGGTGCCAGAGTTTTAGTAGCAGGGTAAAATCGGTGTTTTCCAGAAACAGAGTAAAAAACTTTAAAAACAATAGACCAAACCATGTCCATTTAAGCTACAGCCAGCAATCAGTCAAGTCCTCCAAAAATGCAGAGTAGAAAATAGAAACCAGGAACTACAGTGCTATCTTGGTGCAACCCAATGCCATTTGTGCAATGTAAAGCACATAACAGTAATCACCTTGCCTGGCCATCCAAATTTTAGTTGTGCACAAGAAGAATTTGTAAAGGATAATAATGCCACTTAAAAAATGAAGAAACATTGGTACATGGGCTGATGGGCAAGAGGATATCACTATTATTCATTATGCAATGGTACAAATCAGAACGAGTGCAAGCATTAGATGTCATTCCCAAATCCTAAACCAACATTGTGAAGCTAAACTGTAACAACACAATTCACTAGACCTGATTATACCATGCCTAAACCATATTCTCAAGCTGAAATCATATATCATAGCATCAGCCGTCAAGTAGCATATCATATAAAATTTTTTCTTTTAATACAAGAGAGACAAGCTCAAGTTATTATGGATGAATAGCTTCACAGGAGCTACAGAGCTTCTAGACAGCAGCTCGAAACAAGAAAATTGACACATAAAGGCCTACCTAAAAACTCAAAGCTACCAATGTCTATCTCAATCTCTTAAGCATTAAAATCTTAAAATGACAAATATTGATTATCCACCAAACAATATGCACAAACCAATGCCTTCAAAACAATCGTAGCATCCCTGAAAGAGTTCAGACAAAAGACAACCCAACTAGGTTGAAAGCCCAAGATTCAGCTCCTGCAAGTTGCAACAGGTATAGAACAATGAATTCAAGAAGAGTAAGCATCATGAGCATAACGAGCATGCAGATTTAACAACATAAACTTGACCAGGAAAATCATAAATATGTCCAGACCCTGCCTTATTAGGATCACAAAGACTACTAGCACATTTTGCCCAATACATCCAAACTTAACAACCAAGAGTAGCAGATATCATTGTTGTCCCTACCATCGTTTCAGTCTGCATAGAAAGACAATACTTGGGCAACAAAAGGAGCAAAATGAGCATTTGAATCACCGACCGAATCCAGAGGCATTGAGGCCGAGGAGCATGCGGCCGCTGTCCCCAGCAGGCACGTATGCAACGTTCGGCGAGCGGGCCAGCTCCGCGGCGATCTCCTTGGCCGCCTCGATCCTCCTCAGCTCAATCAGGCCAGTCCCAGCAACGGCGGTGGCTTCCGAAATGAGCCGCGCGGACTCACTCTCTCCCTCGGCACGCACGATTGCCGCGCGCCTCTCCTGCTCCGCCTTGGCGACGAGGAACTTGGACCGCTCGGCCTCTTGCTGCGCGACCTGCTTTTTCTCGACGGCCTGCGAGAACTCGATGCCGTAAGAGAGATGGGTGATGGCGACGTCGTCGAGGATGATGTTGAACTCCCGGGCGCGGCGGATGAGCGCGTCGCGGACGAGCGCCGAGACGTGGGGGCGCTCGGTGAGGAGCTGGTCGGCGTTGAACTGGGCGACGACGGCCTTGAGCACCTCATTGCCGATGGAGGGGAGCACCTTGTCGTCGTACTCGAGCCCAAGGGAGGTGAAGATGGTGGGGAGGTGCGTGACGTCGGGACGGGAGAGGAGCCGGAGGGTGAGATTCACCATCTGCAGGTCCTTGGTGCCGGAGTTGGAGGAGAAGTTGTGTGGCCGCGTGCGGATGTCGAAGACGAAGGGCCTCTGGAGCCAGGGCACGAGGAAATGGGTGCCCTCTCCGACGGTCTCCGGGAGCACGCCGCGGAAGCGGTCGAAGATGACGGCGCGCTCGCCGCCGTCCACCGTGTAGAGCGAAGCGGAGAGGAGCGAGACCCCCACGCCGAGCCCCGCGGCCACCTTCGCGATGTTGGTCAGGAACGACACCGCCGCGGGACCGCCGGCCATGACCTCTCCTCGTGGCGGACGGATGCTGGGCGGAGGCGGCGACGGCGACGGCGGCGGCGCGAGAGTAAAAACCCTAGTTGTGAGGGGAATGGACGGAGGGGAGTCTCGATCCGACCGTATGTAGTGGGTTTTTTGTGGGTTTATTTCTTGGCGGAGAAGAAGGTCGGGCTCTATTCTGGGTGGCTGACAAGTGGTGGCCCGCTGCCCATTTTTGGATTGGGCGAGAAGGAAGAAACTTTCGTGTGAACCCTGCGCTTCGTGGGCCGTCGAGGGAATGGGCCGTCTGTAGCCAGTGTGCGAATTTTTTAACATTTTTTATATTTATTTTTCTCACATAAATTTAAATAACTTGTTTATTAAAATAAATAGATAGGCTCCTCCCACAGGTACAAAGGGTGAGAAATATAATTCGTCCTTTCGTCAGGCGGGAATTTCTATTTCCGCCGCACAATTTGGCGAACTATGGCCTTTACATTTCAGCTCAGCTTAGCATAGCGTTTCACTATACCAAAATTTGAGTCTTTAAAGTGAGGTTTAAATATTGTAAAAAAATAATTAAAAATAGTTTTAGGATCTTTAAAAGGACTACTAAAAACTTGAGAAAAATCTTTACAAATTATTACACCAAATAGGTTATATAAAAAAGATAAATTTTGCTATAGTGAAACGGTACTCTATGCTAAGCGAAAATGTACAAGGCCTATAGCCGCAACGGATAGGAACGCATGGGAGGCAAAAGTCGCTAGTTGAACTAGCGGGTTTTCTTCGCCCCCACCACTTGGCAAGGCGGGCTTTTGCTAGAAAACTCCTTCCGTTGGAACGATAGAATTTGGAGGCCAAAAATCCCGCATTTCCAACGTGATCTTGGCCGTTATAATTTGGTCCCATCGTTGATCGAACGGCTGAAATAATTTGGACGATGTGGACAAACGTGGTGGCTTCTTTTTCCCTGGCTTCATTTTCCCCAGCCGCCGCCAACTGCGCTTCCCGTGTCGCAGTACGTCCGCTGCCGCCAACCGCGCTCCCGCGTCGCCGCCCAGTCGCATCCACGCCTCCCCACCCACGTCGCCCTCCGCCGCCGCCATCTACCCCACGAAACACGCGCAGAGGTCCGCCTCCTCTCTCTCTCTCATATCTTGGTTTGATATAATATTTGCCCTTTCTGATATTCAATACAGTATAACAAAATCTGCTCTGGTAAAATTGAATAAGCAAACATTACCCTAATGATACGATACGATATGATACAGTTTGCTCGGTTACGTACATTTCTTCTTGTATCAAACAATAACCCTCGGTTACGTACAAAATCTGCTTTGGTAGAATTGAACAACCGAGTAGTACCCTAATCATACGATATAGCGGTTGATTACATGGTAGTTGAGGTGTCGAGACCATAAGCAGATAAGTAGATATATATGATCCTAATCTTGGATCAAACAATGTAATCTTTCATTTACGTACTACCCGCTAATTATCCGATGTCTGTATTGTACCTGTATGTATTATACCCGAAAATCGTTTTCTACTCGTCCGTAAATACCCGTATCTGTACCCTACCCGATTTTTAACTACCCGTATCCGTACCAGTATCCGGCAAAAAATAAATAGGATAGAATACGGAATGACCCCTACCCGACCTATACCCTACCCGACCTGTACCCTACCCGTTTTCACCCCTAACATGGACGGACCTGAGGGATCAAAAGCTCATGCCAACCGCGCGGTAGTGCCTCGCCGGCGTGCGGCTAGACGCTAGTGCCGCGGCGCAGAGTCTGCCGGGGAGAGTGAACGCGCGGCGCCGTCGAGCTTGGGGGGAGGCGCGGCGCGGCAAGGCACGTCACGTCACGTCACGTGGTGGCGGTGGCCGGTGGCACGCGCGCTCTGCCTAGCCACAACAACTGCCGCTGAGGCTGGCCGGGGCTCCTCCCTCCAGCGCCCACCCACCCCGTCCGGCCGGCGGGGTCCAGCGATCCCCCCGATCCACCGTGCCGCACGCACAGCAGCCGTAGCGCGCGGCCAGGCCGGCGTCGCGTCGCATCAAACAAAACCCACTCCACGACGCGTTCCTGCTTTTTTACACCAGTTCGCTTCAGTGCACCGTCCTCGCTCATGCGCCGCGTGTCTCCCCCAAGCAGCTCAACCACGCACTGCCCCCCGCTCGCGGCTCGCCCAAAGCAGCACCAGTACCAACTCCGCCGGTCGTACTGGCAGCAGCAGCAGCCGCAGCAGCACGCGGTACAAGTACTACGCTACGCACCACGGTCCGGAGAAAGCGTGGAGGAGATCAGGGAGATGGAGAAGTGGTTGTGCTTGTGCCGAAAGGTGCTTGTTTTTAAGCGCGATGCGTCGGAGCTGTGGGTGGCCGTCTGGCCGAGCTAGCTGTTTCCTCCGAGGGCCAATAATTCGCGTCGGCCATTATTGGCAGGGAATCGATAGATAGCCCGTTGATTGTTGTGGACTAGTAGTGGGGAAGGGAGTCCAGGCGCCGGCCTTCCTTTCCATCGCAAGCCTGACAGCCAGATGACAGACAGGGGCGTGCGTGACCATGGTGTGTGAATGAATGAACGAACGAACGAACGAACGACCCCGAACCCCAGCCACCTTGTTGGTTCTTCTCCTTCTTTTCTTTTGTTCGAAGGATGCCCGGGAGTTTATGCTCGGCAAGTACGGCCCCGGAATACAAAGACCACGCATACGCATTCACGCGCTTCTCATCATTGAGATTTGGATGCGGTTTGTTCGTATCTTGAGCGCAATCTGATGCTGATGTGCTGCCAACGCACTGCCATGTTCCCGTTGATTCCTCGGCACAAAACTCTCCTGTCGTTTTCGGCACAGAAGATTGCAACCCCACAAGTAAAAATGCCATGGTTTATTACCACAATGACACTGTGTTCGACTTTGTCGCCTTTTTTTGAGCAAAAGTAACGTTAGACAAGTTATATTTTTAAATAATTTATTGGAAATTGGAGGTTTTATATGGTGAAACTGGAGTAGATTTGTTCAATTTTTAATCAGTCACACTAGGGATATCTAAGATGATAAAGATGACGGGTTGTATGGTGGGTTGCAAAAGGGCTATTGCGGAACTTTGGACTAAACCTAGAAGAACATGTGATGAGGGTTAATGATGTGGTGAGTTGTGCTACGAAAGAATATTATTGGGAGTTGGTTCCGACAATGTCTATGCAAAGTTGGAGGCATTACATGGAGATTTTGATTGAACCTGGTTTCCCTTTAGCATCGTTTGCTCGGGCTGGGTTGAATCAACATGCTGGACCAAGTGAGGAGGAGGGGATGAAACAATAGCGGCCACAAATGAAGAAGTGGTAGACCATGCAAAGGGGGCGAATAACACAAACATCGTAGAGGAAGACGAGCGTGTTTTGTCATAAGAGGGAGGGAACGACCGTTAGGCAACACATGAGGCAACAGGAGTGGTAGATGAAGGGGAAAAAATTGAATCAATTGTAGAACAGATAGAGGCGGAGGATGCAGAGCACAAGCCCCTAAGGAAGACATGTCCGACGATGATAGAGGTTTCAAAGATCGTCAAGTGTCGGCTGAGTAGAACTCTCGTAATTTTAAGAAGCTATCTGTGCTGAAGATACTCACAAAACATCCTCTCATTCTCTAACCCACAAACATTGACATGGACACGACCCATCCCGCACGCCCAGATCTCCCAATCTTGGTGGATTGGAGCTAGCATGGTGAGTTGGTGACCTCGGCATGGTGATCTTATGATGGCAAAAAAGATTGGCACAGAGGGGGCGTGCAGTGGAGTTGTGGAAGAGCCCTCTCTATGTGAGCAAGTATGTCGAGCGGCAAGGGAGCTCTTCAATTCGGCACAAGCATTGTAATGGTGGTTGGACGATTTGCGACGGAACTCATTCTCACCTCCATGGTTACACCACAACATGTCGACACCTCCTAGATCTGACTCCTTGCACCTAGCGACGGCCAAATCCCCTACCCCTTCGTTTTCTATTGTTTACGTGGATTTTGGGTACCCGACGAGCCTCGGTTTCCGACTAGTAGAGTCACAAGTGTGGGATATGCTATTGTCCCCGTGACCCTGTGGTTAGGTATAAGACAATTAACGAGATGAATAATGTTAAGTCTCGTATAGTTTACGAAAGATACCCTAAATCCGATATAAATGGGTTCTCTAGGCTTGAGTACAAGTCCATGGCTGCCACACTCATGCCCAACCCATGAGATTGCCATCCCTGGTTTGACTTATGAAAAGCAACCAATCTTCAGCCACCGCCACAAACATGGACGGACCTGAGGGATCGAAAGCTCACACCAGGCACCAGCCGCGCGGTAGTGCCTCGCCGGTCGGCGCCGTCGAGCTCGGCGCGGCAAGGCACGTCACGTGGTGGCGGTGGCCGGTGGCACGCGCGCTCTGCCTAGCCACAACAACTGCCGCTGAGGCTGGCCGGGGCTCCTCCCTCCAGCGCCCACCCACCCCGTCCGGCCGGCGGGGTCCAGCGATCCCCCCGATCCACCGTGCCGCACGCACAGCAGCCGTAGCGCGCGGCCAGGCCGGGGTCGCGTCGCATCAAACAAAACCCACTCCACGACGCGTGCCTGCTTTTTTACACCAGTTCGCTTCAGTGCGCCGTCCTCGCTCATGCGCCGCGTGTCTCCCCCAAGCAGCTCAACCACGCACTGCCCCCCGCTCGCGGCTCGCCCAAAGCAGCACCAGTACCAACTCCGCCGGTCGTACTGGCAGCAGCAGCAGCCGCAGCAGCACGCGGTACAAGTACTACGCTACGCACCACGGTCCGGAGAAAGCGTGGAGGAGATCAGGGAGATGGAGAAGTGGTTGTGCTTGTGCCGAAAGGTGCTTGTTTTTAAGCGCGATGCGTCGGAGCTGTGGGTGGCCGTCTGGCCGAGCTAGCTGTTTCCTCCGAGGGCCAATAATTCGCGTCGGCCATTATTGGCAGGGAATCGATAGATAGCCCGTTGATTGTTGTGGACTAGTAGTGGGGAAGGGAGTCCAGGCGCCGGCCTTCCTTTCCATCGCAAGCCTGACAGCCAGATGACAGACAGTGGCGTGCGTGACCATGCATGATGTGTGAATGAATGAACGAACGAACGAACGAACGAACGACTCCGAACCCCAGCCATCTTGTTGGTTCTTCTCCTTCTTTTCTTCTGTTCGAAGGATGCCCGGGAGTTATGCTCGGCAAGTACGGCCCCGGAATACAAAGACCACGCATACGCATTCACGCGCTTCTCATCATTGAGATTTGGATGCGGTTTGTTCGTATCTTGAGCGCAATCTGATGCTGATGTGCTGCCAACGCACTGCCATGTTCCCGTTGATTCCTCGGCACAAAACTCTCCTGTCGTTTTCGGCACAGAAGATTGCAACCTCACAAGTACAAATGCCATGGTTTATTACCACAATGACACTGTGTTCGACTTTGTCGCTGCAGTTTGGTCGGGTTAATTGAACGGGTCGCCTCAAAGTTATCCGTGCGGCCAAATGAACACTATTTTTTGGGCTCTCCATTTCACCCAGTTGAAGATCTCTCTCTACACACGCACAACTGTTTCGTGATGATAGGTATATGGCCCGCACGTTCAGAAGAACAAGGTCAAGCGAGACTTTCATTCAGAATAGCACGGGACTCGAACCTAAGATGTACTTTTGCAACCTTAACAGTAACATCAACCATGTAGTAATTACATATTGGCATATTGAACCGTTGGTTCCCCTATCACCAACGTCGATCTCTCAACACACGCAGCTAATCGAAAGAATCCAGCAACGAAGAAGTATCAAGAAACTCATGAAGAATGAACAGCACACCGCAATGCTCTAAGATAAGCACAAAAAAAGGACAAACAAGAAAATTTTCAGAACCTTTCATGAGTTACCCAGTGGACACTATTGCTGCCTGAGTCTCATACGGTTTGGAGTGATGGAGATTCAGCTCTGGCCGGTCGACCCGGAGGGCTTGAGCGGCCGATCGTCGGCCTCGTCCACCGACACGCTCCGGCCGGACCGGGCCGCCGCCAACGCCGGCGCGGCGAGCTCCTCCATGCGCGCGACAATCTCCGGCATCGCCGGCCGCTGCTCCGGCGCCACCTCGGTGCAGTCCATGGCCAGTCGGAGCATCTCCACCATCTCCTCCTCCGCGCCGGGGTGCCTCAGGAGCTCCGCGTCGAACACCTCCGACGTCCACTCCTCGCGCACGACGGAGCGCGCCCACCGCGGGAGGTCGACGCCCTCGTCGCCGTGCAGCACGGCGTGCGCCGGCGCCTTCCCCGTGAGCAGCTCCAGGAGCAGCACGCCGAAGCTGTACACGTCGGCCTTCTGCGACAGCCGCCGCGGGTCGGCGACCACCTCCGGCGCGCGGTACCCCGCCACGCGCGTCGCCGGCGGAGCGCCGCCGGCGCCGGGGCCGACGAGGCCCGCGAGGCCGTGGTCCGCCACGCGCGCGTCCGCCGACGGCGGCCGCCCGAGGAGCACGTTCGACGACTTGATGTTGCCGTGCGCCACCCTTGAGCCCGTGGCGTGGATGTACTCCAGCCCGCGCGCCGCGGCCAGAGCGATGCGCCGCCGCGACTCCCAGCTCAACGGCGATCGGCCGGAGCCACGGTTGCCTGAAAATCTCACCAGTTCAGAAAAAAAGAGATAATTTATCAAGAAGGGTTAGAATGATGAGATGAGAATACCGTGGAGCATGGAGGAGAGGCTGCCCATTGCGACGAAATCATAGACCATGAGCTTCTCGTCCTTGCTGAAGTAGTAGGCCTGGAGGGGCACGACGTTGGGGTGGTCCATCCCGCCGATCGCCGCGATCTTGTCCCGGAATTCGCGCTCCGGCAGCGAGGTCTCCTTGAGGCGCTTCACCGCCACCACCGGCCCGGACTCGAGCGCCGCCTTGTACGTGGTGCCGTAGGTGCCCTTGCCAAGAACCTCGGCGGACGCGCGTAGCAGGTCCTCCAGGTCGTACGGCCGCGGCACCCTCCCGAAGAAGAAGAGCTTCTTCCGCCCGCCGCCAGCGGCGGCGGCTGCGACGGTGACGGTGGGAGGCACTACCGGGGGCGGCGGCGGCGGCTGCTGCGCGTCCGAGACCCGTGGGGTGTAGCCGTTTGGGCTCATTGCCTCCTTGCTGTGCAGGGCGAGCTCCGCCGCGACGGCGTCCTGGCTGCGCTGGGTCGTCCTTGGCTTGCGCCGCAGGGCGCCGCACGCGAGGACGAGGGCTGCGGAGATCAGAAAGAAGCCGAACGCGCAGCCGATGACAATGCCGGCAATGGCGCCGCCGGCGAGGTGGCTCCCTCCTCGCCGGCGGCGATCCACCAGGGTCGCCGCCTCCGGTGGAAGAGCAGGCGCCTGAGTCGGCGGTTCAGAGATTGGCCTTCCGCACGGCGGGAGGGGCTTGCCGCACAGCGGCATGCCAAGGAAGGACGATGCCGACATGGCTCCGAAGCCTTTGGGGATCTCGCCGGTGAGGTTGTTGAAAGAGACATTGAAGGAGGCGAGCAATGGCAAGCTGACATCGGGCAGCTCGCCGGCGAGGAGGTTGCCGTCCAAGTAGAGCACCTGCAGCTTCCCGTTCCTGGCGATAGCCGGCGGTATCTTTCCCGAGAAGCGGTTTTCCGCGAGGTTCAGCTGCGTCAACGCCGGAAGGGCCAGGATCGCCGCCGGGAGCTCGCCTGAGAGGTGGTTGGACTGCAGATTGATGACCCGGAGCTCAAGGCACGAGGCCAGGTCAGGCGGCAGTGGGCCGGAGAGCGCGTTGTAGCGCAGGGAGAGGACGGCCAGCCTGTCGAGGCTGCCGAGCGCGCCGACGGGGAAGCTGCCGCGGAGGCCGTCGCCGGGGAGGTGGATCTCCGTGACGCGGCCGCCAGTGCAGACGACGCCGGTCCAGGAGCACGTCGGCTGAGACGAGTTCCAGGACACGGACGCCGACCCGAACGGCGCGAGGAAATCCTGCAGCGCCGCCGCGTCCGACGCCAGGTCGCTGGCTCCGCGGGCCGCGCCGACCACCATGGCCGCGAGCAACATCACGAAGGCTGGCGGCGGCGGGGGCGGCGGCATGGCTGGGTGATTTCGTGGTTGATCACACCATGCAGGGAGCCGGGGAGGAGTAGTGGAGGGGAGGAAAGAAACAAGAAACTGGAATGTTGGAAAGAAGCTTTCCAAGGTTTTGTTTCTTTGTTTTGGCAAGAAAAAGAGGAGTCCACAAATGATATTTGCCACCGCGATAAGAAGATTTGGGCGTGTTCTCGACCGTTCGATTGAAGGCTCGGCGGTTCAGATCAAGAGGTAGCCGGATGCCAAATAGTTCCTTATATGCCGCGGTACAAATTCATCGTGCATATATCCATGTGTTTATGGTATGACATATGGGCCTTATATACCACAGCGGGAACACTTCAATTCCCAACCCATACCTGTCATATGTGTACAGAAAACGCATAGGGGGATTCCTATGTGAAGATCTCTAATGTTAGTTTTTCAATGTGATAGATAACTCAAAGTACAACATGGTAATAAATGTGCCTTGGACATATAGGCCCTCTTTGATACTCACTCCGTTATGAAATAGTTGTCGTTTTGCACATTGACACGGTCTCCAAAATACAATTTTGACCAATAAAAACTATTGTAATTTAATTTTAACATGCATTGAAATTATACTTTTATGAAAGTTCTATTCGAAACAATTTCATCTATATGAATTTTATGCTACAAATCTAAATGGTTTAGAAGTATTTTATAGATAAAACTTGAAAACATTGACTTAGGACATGTCTAAAACGACAACTATTTCAGGATGGAGGGAGTAGCTTTTTTAGTTCTAGTTTTTGTTGGGATTGAATTTTTTTTTATTTTTGCATAGACCATTTACTTTATTTTTTGAAAATATTTTTTTAGGACTTTGTAGGTTTTTCCAAAGATCTCAAGAATATTTTTTAATAATTTATTTAGCATTTTGATAGCACGTTCAAAGATGGTCAAATTTTCCCAACAACAACTAACCTAGAACTAAACAAGCTATCAAAGAGGGCCATATATTTGAGAATAAATTTCTGTAATATCTCAAAAACACATGTATGATCAACTTAATTGTGAAATGTGTTTTCTTTGCTAATATGTGTGGAAGATAGAAAGTGAAGAACTAGGATTGACCCAAAAGATAGGATCGATAAGCTATTTGAGATCGGATCGATATGGAAAGTTAAACGAGCTGAAATCGAGTCATAAGAAGAGCCTATGCTCGTGCCTGCCTATCCTGATCCTTAGGATTTTGCATCTCCTCTCTATTATATCTCTTCAATTCCCAACCTATACCTTTCATATGTGTATATGCAAAACGCCTACTATATCTCTTCAATTCCCAACCTATACCTGTCATATGTGTATATGCAAAACGCATCAGAGGATTCCTATGTGAAGATCTCTAATGTTAGTTTTTTACTATGATTGATAACTCAAAGCACAACATGGTAATAGGGAAAATATTCGCTGCACAAGACTTTTCAGTGCACAAGTGTTTCAGTTCTTTGCCATTGGATCTCATCTCGGTGGCCCAACTAAAACATGGGAACATGGAAACAATCATCATGGTTTTATTCACAAGTGCATAAGTGGGAGAGGGGAGTTTCACCTCAATGCATTTGAACCGTTTAGATTGGATCTAAGGGATCATGATGAGTTTTTGCACTTGTGCATTGAAAAATATTTTGCACCGAATATTTTCCCCATGGTAATAAATGTGCCTTGGCCATATATATTTGAGAATAAATTTTTGAAATATCTCAAAAACACATGTATGATCAACTTAATTGTGAAATGTGCTTTATTCGCTAATATGTGTGGAAGATAGAAAGTGAAGAAGTAGTAGGATTGGCCCAAAAGATAGGATCGATGAGCTATTCGAGATCGAATAGATATGGAAAGTTAAACGAGCCGAAATCGAGTCGTAAGAAGAGCCTATGCTCGCGCCTGCCTATCCTGATCATTAGGATTTTGCATCTCCTCTCTATTATGTTGTCACTTAGCCTACTCTTTTAAAATAAGGTTTTTGGAGAGCACGTGCTCGCTCGCATCGCCTGGTCTTAGCCTTAGGGTTTTGCCTCTTCTATTTACTACGCCGTCACCTAGCCTGCACCATCCGAATAAAGGCTTTTGTCAGTGCTCGACGTGACTGCTCATAATCTACTTCCCCGGTGTTCAATGTTCACGATGGTCCGTTTCTTGTACTTCCTCCACATCATCACTATGGTCTGCTTCGGCTACTACATCACAACAACGGGTCATATCTCTTGGTTTTTCCGACAAAGATTGGTACATATTACTCTCTACCTTAACCGGAAATTCCTTGCTATCTCTTGTTACGAGTATATAGAAGGACATTTGCATATGTTTCATTTATGTATATGATATGTTCACATTGCATTATGTTTATTCTTAATATGTGTAGTGCTCATTAATTCTTAATATGTTTATTCTTAATATGTGTAGTCCAAAAAATTGTTAAAGTAATTTTCAAATCATTGAAAACCCCACTCAAACTCTGAACAAATTGTTACAAAGTGCTATAGCGTTTGGCTTATACAAAATAATAAATTTTTAGCGGTAACTTTCAATTCTACCATAAGATGAAAGTGGCTGATTTTTTCAACACAACATTTATCAACGGCACATGAAGCTGGCATGCACAATCTGTAACAGATCGGGTGATTTGGGTTTGTAAACTTGGTTCCTAAACCTAGTTCATCATCTGCATTGTGGGTCGATTTCATGGGCGAAAAGCCACAAACTTCATATCGCATCCCAGCTGTAAAGAGACCCAAAAGAAGATGATTGGCGCATGGGGGACATGGACGCCCATAGAATCGGATGCAGAATGGAGAGACGCATAGAGGCATAGCTCGCCGTCATGAGCCGCGACGAAATAGTAACTGTCAATCTGTTCATCAAGGGATTATTTGGGAGCGACGGAGCAAATAAATAATAATCACGGCACGATCATCAGGGAGAAGGATCGGGGTGTTAGGGTGAGGTAAGCACCGGCTAACAGCCTCGTTCGATTAAGTGAAAAGCAGCCATAGATTATAATCTAAAAATTATCAACTTTCATTCAAACATGAAAAAAGCCTATATATTACGCACTGAATTATTACCCTTCGTCGACATAACATACTGAACTACAAAATCAGGTATTCCAGCCCCTAAAATCAAAGAAAAAAAGGTGCAAATAACACCCCGCACTGGTTTTCAGCATGGTTTTTTCCACGTGGCAGGTGAGGTGGCAATTCGGTTAGAAAATTAAAACTAATAACTCTTCTCCCTCCTCTCTCTCCTCCCTCTCATCTCATCTCCTCCCTCTCATCCACCTCGGTTCCCCTCCTCTCCTCCTCACTCCACCCTGCCGCCGCCTCCTCCCCGTCCCTCCTCGCCGCACTGGCCTCTCCTCGTGCTGGTCCCTCAACGCGCCGGCCCTCCCCTCCCCATACCGGCCCCTCCTTGTCACGTCGGCCCACGCCGGCATCTACCCGTGCTGGCCCCACAACGCGCCGACCTTCCCCGTCCCTCACCACACCGCCCTGCGCCGGCCCCTCCTCCTCGCACCGCACCTCCACACCCCTCCTCCTCGTGCCTTTGTGCCGGCCCCTCACCGCCTCAACTCCTCCACCTCGGTCCGACGACTGGCGGCGTTCGGCTCCTCATGCTAGAGGCAGCGCGGCCTACCCCCTACATGCGACAGCTCAGTTTGGCGGCGCGTCCAGACAAAGGACGGCGACTTTCAAGTCGTCGGAGGCCGCATGGATGCTGGAGGTGTTGGTTCCCCTGCCCTCCCCTACCGTCACCGAACCTTTGCTCACCTCCGCATGTCGCCGCTGGTGGACAGCTCGTGAGAGATCTGAGAGGGGGAAGAAAGAGGAGGTAGAAGAAGAGATGAGAGGTGTATGACATGTGGGCCCGTTGAGGTGGCCTTTTTGCTTAATTTAATGGCACATGTGATTGCTTAATTTATGCCATATGTGATGACATGGTTGTGAATAATCCCACGTGGACAGCCATGTGGTGAAACCATTCGTAAAACTGCTCTAAAGGAGTTATTTGCACCGGTTTTATGGTTTCGTGGGTTAAAATAACTGGTTTGATAATTTAGATGGGTATATAATAAAAGGGTCATAGTTCAGGCTGCAATATAGACTTTGTCCTTCAAACATTTAGATAGAAAAAAAATAAAAAGTTTTACAGCTTCACAAAAACACTAAACTATTTTAAAAAGAAAGAATCAGCCTGAAAAATAAATTTTAGATTTTAGATTACAATTCTTATTCTACGGTGTTTGGCAGCTACGGCCGTTTGTCGATCGCCGTTTCCTCGGAAGATTTATTCCTCGGCCAGTAACGCACCATCCTCTTAAAGCCGTGCTGTACTGAAGGGTATTAAAAACTGCAAGGAGCAACTCCACCGACCGGCAGATTCATCCATCGTCTGATGCAGACGCAACAAGCAGCGCACAACCGAACGACCGTATATGCTGTCATTAGGATAAAGATCAGGCCGAAGCTGAAGTGAACCATGGAGCTGGGAATGCAACGGGACGGAATGGATGTCAGATCTGCACAACGAAAGTTCTGCAGGATAGGAGACAGCGAAGAGCAGTTTAATACTTAAAATGGAGCTGGCCCCATTAGCAGGGGCTCCTCTTTTATTTTTCTTTCAGGTTGTTTTTTTTATAGGATTAATTGTATCCACAGGTTTCTTAGGAGTACCATTATAAAATCATTATTGTGTCTAATGCTATTATAATTTGAACTCTATTTCATCCGAGTCATTTTTAGGTTTGATTGGTTAAACCGGATAAAATTGCCTTTCTTCTTTCTCTTTCTACCTTCTCCCCCAACTCAGGTGGCCAGCGAGCTCTCTCCTCCCATAGGTGCTAGATTCAACCCACCCACGCGCCCATGCCGATCCTCGACAAGCCCAATTCCGTCACGGCATGCCACCTCGTGAAGTCCCAGCAAGCTGATCTCCTTGACATCGCCGACCTCGTTCATGCTATCGTCATCCTCGTTGTTGTCATGCCACTCCCTCTCTGTGCAGTGCGTCCAATCCTCTATTTCCATGTCACATCACACCATGACACCTACCCCTTGCCTCGGTGCGGCTTGGGCAACGATGTCTAGGACCACCATACAGAGCATGCCGATGTCGTTACAAGGGAAGTCCTACCGCCAGATGTTGTGCACGCCGTGAGATCCACTTTACCGGCCTGCTCTTTGAACCCGAGCTCCAGCATCACTTGGCACGGCCTTCGATACTACCAATGAGTGTGGCATGCAACACCGCCGCCCTATGCGCATTGATCGCTGCCAAGGGTTAGTTACCACCGCCTTGGGTCGCCCAGGGCACTTTGACTAGTCGTGCCACCACCACGAGCTCATTGGCCATAGAACTTGGGGACCGGATTTGGGGGAGATAGGAGAAATGGAGAGAAAAGAGAGGAAAGTTGAGGAAGGGACACTTTTTTAAAAAAAATGGAGAGAATGGAGGCAGACCTGTTCAAACCCTAGATCGGGCTAGGTTTTGGACTGGGCTTGAAAAAGCTCGATGCTTTTGAGCCAAGCCCGTGCCCGATCCGGCCTAGTTTTTTCTATACAATCGAGTCCGAGCCTGATCCAAAAGTTCGAAACCCAAAATTACATCGCGTTCATGTTTTGGTCAAGCTTGAGGCTTGCCCGAATTTCACGTTGGGCCTAAATTCAAGTCCGAGCCTACCCCAATGGCCAAGCCGACCCAAAAAATCATGCTGGGTCCGAACCGGGTCACTAAGCTAGGCTGCCCATGATCAAATCTAGATGGACGGGAATAAAAGTCCACGATGATATGGATGAAATAAAGTTTAACGGATTTGATAGATCTCAATCGCCTGAATGTTTGAAAAGCTCTCGGTCGGTTTTATCACATACTTGCGTTGCCGTCGTCTTCCTCCTTTTCGGCCGCCATCGCCGTTGATGTCTTCTCCCATCGTCGTGCATGGAGCTTGGGTTAGGGTTAGGGTTTGGGTTGGGTTGGGGTTCTTGGTGCCCAGTGCTTAGAGGGAGGTCAAGTGAGCAGTGGCATATTAGTGGTGTCGGTACACGACATACCGGGGTATCCACGCCAAGGCCGAAGTGGACGCGTGGCAGCTCGGTGTAGAGCGGGCGTCCAGGCCCCCACGCCGAGCAGAGCAGGACGCGTGGCAGCTCGGCGTAGAGCGGGCGTCCAGGCCCCCACGCCGAGCAGAGCAGGACGCGTGGTGCCTCGGCCGAGCAGGAGGGCATAGGCCCTACTTGGCAGGCGCACACACGCAGAGAAGAGGTTTCCCTGCGAAGGCTTCTCCCACGTTCAACGTATATGTGGCATTAAATGCAAGGATTTGGGCGTACAAGACCGAGAGAGATGATTGCCTGCACTGTAGCCTGTCCGGCGTACTATAGCGGTCATTCCATCGCTGAGCGGTGGCAGGGGCAAAGTGGTGCCAGTGTTAGGCGCCTCCCACGTCGCATCTGACCCGGAGATCGGAGAGAGTCATTTATGAAATAGGCGTCAGCAGGAGCAAGCGGGCGGCGTGCGGCGGCCAGAGCCCAATCTGTGGGCCCCATCCGCCGCATTCTCTCTCTTTCGCTCTCTCTGACCATCTATCCGTCCCTTCCAGTATAAAAGGGTACGGGGGCGGAGGGAGAGAGGGTTGGATCCTAAGCCATACACACATACTCTATTGTAAAAGCTCTCGAGTTAGAGTATTCCAGATCTCAGTCAATACCACTCTCGCAGGAGTATGACTTTTACCCACATCGGGGGTCCGAACCTGGGTAAATTCGACGCCTCCCTGTGATTGTGAGTAGGGGCGAGCTAGTGGCGAAAATTCCCCCTGAACGAACTACGATTCTCCCACGAGACACAATATCTGTCTAGTATCAAACACCGACAAGTGGGTTTGGGCGAGAACAAGGGTAGCGGCGAGGCGTTGGCACCAGAGTTGGGGGAGGGGGTGAAGGCTGTTGGGGCGACAGAGGAGGGTGGATTGGCGCCGAAGAGGAGGGGCAAGGGTGGGCGGGGGAGCTGCGGCAGCCGAGGGATGGGGCGGCAAGGCTTTGGCGCTGGCCGCGGGCGGCGGAGGCTGGGGAGGAGGAGACGGCGATGTAGAGGAGGGAGAAGGGAAGAATTGGGAGACAGGAGAGAGGGAGAGGGAGGAAAAGAGAGGAGGGGAGAGATCCGAGCCGTTGAATTGAGATCCAATGCCCCCTAGAAAATCGACTAGAAGTTAAAATAACTCCTAGCCGATTGACACGTAGCCCCCTGATTTAAATTATCACAAGAGAATAGCGACTTTCTAGCCCAATTTAAATTATCACAAGAGAATAGCGACTTTCTAGTGACATTTACGAGAAAAAAAATTAATACTTACATGGATATTATTCTTTTTTTTAGTTCTTGACGCGGATGTGGTAGCTCACGTACGGATCAATGAGACAATGAGTGCCAGCCATGAATACACGTAGTGGACTTTGGTCTCGCAGTTGGTGATACAACGACGGTGGAAGCGTTGACTTTCTGGATAGAGATGGTTGGTTGAGCGCCTTCAACTGCTGCCTGTCCTATTATTATATTTTTTTGTTTGCTGGTCGAGAGGGATTCTGTTGATGCAATCATCGTTGGCTGTACGCGGTTAGGGGGTTCGGCGGTCTGATTGTACAGACGTACATGTACGTACGTTTTTCCGACGTATTGTTGCGTGGCTTTATGTGACAAGTAAGAACATATATAGCGTGTAAGCTTGTGTGCATTGGATCTTAAAGAAAAGGTGTGTATTGGGTACCAGTCTCTCCTCCATGTGCAAGACCACGTACGGTACATGTGCTTAGAAAGATGTTTCGAAGAAACCATTTTTTTTACTTACATAGAATAACATGTTGTGTTTAATAAAGAGGAGAAATGCTTAACTAAGCATTAATGCTAAGAGCATCCCCAACCGGTCCTGCGTCACGCTACCTGCATCGCTACAGTACCACGCGCGCAGGAAGAAAACAGCCAGCTTGTAGAGTGGCTGGTTTGAATCCATAGCCCGCGTCTACTGTAGCAACAGTAGTTTCGGGGGTCTGATGGGCATGCTCTAAGAGGGTGTTTCATGTAAGTTGTAAAATATAAGCACCTATAAAACCATCTTTATATTGTGACATAACTTTTTTTATTAGGACATGTACAATGGTTGAAACATCATTTGTCTCAAATCATCGTCATGTCATTATTATATAACACTAAAGACAAATCATACAATGGTAAAGATGGCCAAACACTTTTTAAAATAGTTTGTTCACACAATTTTTTTACCTCTCACGTAGAGTTGACTCTTACATTGGAGATGATCCAAATTTTTGCACATGCTCCTTCCTCCACATCATCATCTATGCCAATAGCAAGCCTTATAAATTGTTTAGAGATAGGTGGCATGCACCATTGTGCATTGTTAGATGCTTGTGATGTGTTAATACTCTTCCCTTCTAAGCATTGATGCATAAACAATTTTTTTATTGTACATGGCCTAACTATGTTGTACTATAAGCATTTGGCTACCAAAATCACCTGGTTGCACGTAGACCTGGACCCATGAGTCATGCCCATGAGAAATGGACCGCATCTATTTATCAAAAAAGTATCAATTTGGGTTTTTTATATTTTTGTATTCGTTCCATTTTGGTCAACAAACTCAAACAGAGTTGGATTGTGTCTTCAATCTCTAGACCATCCATAATTGTGTTTTCTCTCTTCTTTTTTTGTGGGGGTGGTTTGTTGATGCATCGTCCATGTAAGTGGTTTTGAGTGATATATGATGTTGTGGAATCCACATATGCACATACGTACGAGGGGAGAAAGAGGATGAATGACGACAACAGTGGAAGATTCCACGGTGATGAATGACGACAATGTAGTTGGGCGGTGGAGCATAGGCTGTGATGGTGATGGTGAAGCACAAGTGGCATCGATGTGAAGGAGAGGCGAGCGTTGATGGTGAAGCACGGGTGGTGACTACGGTAGTATAGCTCGAGGGCTCGACAACAATGCAGGAGGAGCAACGGGGAGGATGAGAGCTGACACTCGTGGGTGAGGAGGGATGATATGTTAGTGGGGGAGGAGCGACAAAGCCTGTGGGCAAGAGGGGTGGAGCTTGATGGTTGAGGTGGGTGGAGAGAGAGAGAGAGAGAGAGAGAGAGAGATTAATGAGAAGCAGAAACAAAGTCCACAAATCTGCTACTTATGTGGACACCACGCCAACAAACACCCCAACTAAACCATCTTTTTGACTAGTTAATGGATCAAAGTTGTTTACTTTGCGTTTGATAAGTTTTGGAGCTTAAGAACCAAAATGGGGTGATGGTGAAAGTTTAAGGAACAAATTCGTACCTTTTTTCCTTTATGTTTTGATAGAGCCTACTTGCGTGGCCTTTTTCATGCTCATAACCAAGATGAGGCAAGGTGTAGCCGTGCAGGTGACCAATCTTCATGAGATTGTGTGTCCGGATGTGCATGATACTAGGATGGATGCAAGCAACAAGAGCCCTTGACCCTCTGATCATCCTTATTTATGTATCCAAAATACAAGCAATTATTATTCCAATTTGTTCACAAACCAACAAAATTGCAACAAAGTAAATGAAATTTAGACATATGACTTTACATCCAACCATGAATATTTTAAATACATTTCTATTTAATGTTTAATTTAATATGTATGTAGCGAGAAATATTGATGTCTCTGAGGGTACAATTTTCTATGTTGGAGGGCATGGAGATATGGTGAGTAAATATAATTAACATTTGAGAAAATACCTTCTATGTCATTGGTTTTGAATTGCAATGTGATTTGTGCTATTGCAAAATCACCATTACCGTATATGACATTGCATTTTGTTTTTATTGTCTTGTATGTCATTACATTAGTTAACATCGTTAGAACCTACTATAATGCTCATATTACTCCAGTTGAATGTGTTTATGACAATTGGGACCCACGTGCCAGTCTCCTCTTTCATGTTCTCTTAATTCTATTTTTTCCACGTGAGTTGACAAAAAATTAAAAGGAAACGATAAATTTTAAAGTTTGGTTACATTTCCAAATTTTAAAATTTGTTCAGTCAGATTCTTTCAAATTTCATCAAATTTCAAATTTTAAAATTTGTTCAAGTTTCAAACTTTCTCAAACTTGTTAAATTTTGAATTTAAAAATTCAGTAAAATTTTAAAAATTATATTTTGGTCGTCTCAAAAGACACAAACTGTTCAGATCCAAAATTTTCAAATTTGATTAGATTTCAAATTTGCAGATTCTGTTATTCAATAGTTTACAAATCGATAGGTTTCAAATTTTAGAATTTGTCCGTATTTGAAAATTTTAGACTCGATAATATTTCAACCTTTAAAGTTCGATCTAGACTACCAATTTTGCGGGATTAGAAAATCAAGGGCAAAAGAGTCATTTTTATGCGAAAAACTGTGTGACCCAATCTTGTCAACAATGCATATCGAACTATAAAAAATATGTGCAATGATATGTAAGAAATAAACAACTTTAAGTTAGCACGTAGAGATATATGTAGCTTTACAATGGCATAGGGAAGTTTTAAACGGAGCTAATGCATGATGCAACCGTTTCCAACAAAATAGGAAAAAAAAAAAGAAAAAAGAGAGAAAGAAGTGCATCTGAATACCTGATTCATTCACTGCGCACCATACTTCTTGACCTCCGCGATCCATCTTCGGTCTACAGACTCCAAACCTACGAGGAAACAACCGTGCACCTAGGCTAGATGTTTGAGCACGAGTAGTCGAACACGAAAGCATAGAAGCATGGCTAGGCGCAGAAGCATAACCCATTCGGATATTAAAACAGAGTCAGTGAGCATCAATCAATAAATAGTACAAGCCTAAAGACCCGCGTCGTTCGCTCGCCACGTGGCTGGCCTCCCCGCCCAGCGCCGCCACGGCCGTCCGATCGCACGCATCAGTCAGATCTGGCCGTCCATTCGTTTTTTATGTATAAAATAATTTTTTCCGTGCAAAAAACCACAGCTTGGGTGGTTTGCTGGGCTGGCTAGCAGAGGCAGATCTCACCGCGGAGACCGCGGTTCGATTCCCAGCCAGGCGCCGAATTTCTTCGCTTTTCCCACCCCGTCCGCGCCTTGTGCCGTATGTAGGGGTGGCAACGGGGGCATTCTCCGTCGGGGAGTGCTTCCCCATCTCCGCCCCCGCGGTCTAGAATTTTTCCCGACCCCATCCCCGTTCCCCGTCATGGGGATTAAAAATTCCCCATCTCCATCCCCGTTTGGGTGGCGGGGCCCCGTCGGGGACCCATCCCCATAAAAACTACACAAAAGGAAAACAATTATCACCATTTTTATCCTAAAATCATGTCAAGAGAGAAGGAAAAATAGAATAAATATGCTTTAGAGATTTGATTTATGCATATATGGAAATATGGATATAATGGGCTAGATGACATTTTTGCGACGTCCTAACAGTTCAAATAGATTAAACTAATTTCAGGTCCCCAATCGGATCCCCACAGGGAAAATGTTTCACCGTCCCGTCCCCACCATCCCTGATGGGGAATAGTTTTTCCCTATTTACATCCCCGCGGGGTTAACTTCTCTCCATACTCATCCCCTAATAGAGGAATTCCCCACCAGGGATCGGGGAACGGGTCCCCATTGCCACCCCTAACCGCATGTGTACATCATGGCATGTGGCCATGCGTGGGAAGATCAACTTGTGCTTAAGTGGGCCTAGTTGTCAGTGGTACTGGAGCACTTTTTATTTATTTTTGTTGTATATGAATTTAAATATTTTAAAGATTTCAGATATAATCATGTTTCGATAATGTCATACAACATTGGTCCTCGACACTACAATCGTATGATAAAAAACCAGGGTCCACATGACAAACCACGTGATACCACAAGGAACTATATGAAACCACACTTACTTCGATGGTGGGACCACCCAATGAAACTGACATGATACCACATGAAACGATATTAAACCACATGAAACCACACATTGACGCGTGATGAAACCACATGGAATGATATTTTGATGATTGCCCATATAATGAAACCACACTTCGATGGTTGGGTTACCTGATGAAACCACATGATACCACTTCAAACAATATGAAACCACACTTCGACTGGTGATGAGACCATAATTCAACGAGTGATGGTACCACATGCAATGAAACCAAGCTTTGATGGTGGGGTCACATGATGAAAACACATAGAGCTGCACTTTGATGGTGAGGCACACCAGATGAAACCATACGATACTACATGAAACCATACTTCGACGATGGAGCCATTTAATAAAACAACTTATACTACATGAGACCACATTTCGACGATGGATCCACCTAATCAAACCACATTTCAATAGTGGGGCTTATTTGATGAAACCATATAAAACCAACAGTGGGGCCATATGATGAAACCACTTGAAAACACATTTCGGATGTGCAACCCGCCTAATGAAACCAATGATACCATATAAAACAACACTTTGATGGTGGGATACACACAATAAAACTACAAGATACTACATTTAACCATATTTTATTAGTTGTAACACTTAGCATAAGGAATCACAAACAAGTGTCATATACATCTTCTTGTAGTTCTTTTTTTAAAAGAAAAAAAATTACAACTTCTTCTTGTTTAGTCACTTGTTTTGGTCCAGCCATATCTGTGTATATCTCTCTCCTCCTCTCTCTCTCTCTCTCTATCTTCTTCCCACTCTTTATGTCCTTCCACTCCTCTTTCTCTCTCTCTCCGAGTGCCACGGTGGCATCCGGTGCCATATAATTTCTATTCAAGGAGTGTAGGGGAGGGAGGGTGAGGACTCCTCGAGGAGGCCTCGGGTGGGTTTCAGCCGGAGAGGAGCTCCGCACGGTGATGCTGGCACGCCTCGCCACATGGGACGGTCCGCACTGGTGGCAATCAGTGATCGCGAGCTGAAATCCTAGCTGTACTAGTACTAGCAGAAGGCACAGCCCCGGTTAGGCCCTATTTATCGATGTACTCCATATGAAATCGATTGGATAAGCTGCGAATAATGCTCGATCTGGGATCTCGAAATAATTGCAGAGCTTTATAGAAAAGGCACGGGAGATGGAAACGGTAGGAGCAATCCTCTTATTAGCAACTTTCCCCACCTCTAAAATCAGCCAAACATGTACGGGGAGTTTAGTGACTCAGTGAGCAGTGTGTACTATCGTTTTCTTTCCCTTTTGTACTCGTCATAATGAAAGCAAGCTCAGTGCACTGGCGCGGCGGCACGGCACGTTCCCCATTCGGCTCCAAGGGGCGGCGGCGCGTTGGCACACCTACTGGCCTCCGCGCAAGCTCGCAGTTTTCGGTGGGTTAATCGATCGGACGGCTGACTTTTGCTGCTGCTTCCATCTCGCGGCTTTGGCCATCGAGTTTCTTTCCCCCTTTTCACCGGAATGGCATCATCTGCATTTATGCAGTTGGACAGTTTGTCCCTGACATATGGGTCCCGACTTGATGGGGTCCACATAATCAGAGAGGGATTGCAGAGGAATGCACAACTGCCCCAACTGCAGAGGAAGCACGACGGTGGTGTCGCACCGATCGATGTCCTCCTGGTCACCAAACGAGGTCTACGTTTGATTCACAATTTAGTTTGTTTGAGCTAAAATTTATTACTCCCTTCGGTCATAAAAAGAAGTCGCCGTTGACTTTGTACACGCCTTTGACCACTTGTTTTATTCAAAAAAGTTATATAGATATTATTTATTTTGTTATGATTTAGTTTACTATTAAATGTATTTTAAGTATAACTTATATTTTTACATATTTGAACTAAATTTTTGAATAAGACGAATGATCAAATGCGTGTCCAAAAGTCAACGGTGACTTCTTTTTGTGACCGAAGGTAGTATTTTTATACAAATTGTTTAGTGTAATATTTTATAATAATCTCTCCGAGGCTTTTCTATTTTTTTAAAAAGATCTCAAAAAAATTAATAGTAATATTTTAACCTTTCGGTGCATCTTTTTAAGGTTCTCGATTTTTGACTCAACCAAAAAAAGCCAAACTGCGAATCAAAGAGAGCCTCAGTTGTGCTCTTTGAGCCAGACCTAGCGACATCAAGTTATGCATCGGGCCAACCCGACCTGATTGCTTAACAGGTTGGGTCAATGTGGTTTGTTGAGCCTGTTGTGATTGGCCTCCTGTTGATGACCGGGAGATGGGCTCCACTAGCCGAGCTAACTTAATTGGAGTGAGACCCAACTATGACCCTTTTTCTTGCGCTACGGTCAAAGCGTCTATGGGGAGGCACGTTGTCTTCTCCCTCCCCACATCTACGCACATGCTACTTGACATAAAATTTGGAGAAGATGTTGGATTTGGAAAAGAAGATGGATCCCCAAATTTGGTCTAAACCATCATCATGTGAGTACAAAAACATCGTATTTGCTATTACGAACCATCCCATTTGCTCTTCCAAAACATTCTTTCTTTGCTAATGCTTCACAAATGAAATATTCTATTTGTTGTCGTCAAACATCTTGTTTGCTATTCTCACTTTTTCATTTTTACTTATGTTTCACTATCCAAAAAAAATCCATTTACTCTTATAAAACAATGTGTCTATATTTGTGAAACATCTTTTTTGATCTTTTAAAACACACAATATTAATTGTTTTAGTGCCGTAATTAAAATGTTTAGCAGCCACTTTTAAATGTTTTAGTGCTTTAATACAAAACATTTCACCAACCATAAATGTTTTAGGCCCAGTTCTTTCCAGCTTAACAGCTTAACGACTTATGTACGTTTTGAAAACACATATGCTTATATATTATGTTTCATTATTATCTAAGTCATATTACAATGCGTTGATTCAGATATTTTAATGGCTTAATTTTAATGTTTTTTCTTTAATTAAAACATTTATATACTTATTTTCATTTGTTTCAACTTCTTACTTTGAATGTTTTATTGAAAAATTAGAACATTAGGTTTTATTTCCAACATTTTTATGACCCCCGCTAATTATATCATGCGTTCACATCATGCCTTCTCTTATATCATCATCCGCGACGGTGGTGACGCCTCTTTCTTTTATTTGGTTCATCACTAATGCGGACACCTCTCCTTGTCTCTACACTCGCTAGTCTTCTTATAAAAGAAACTGCTAGTCTCAAACTCTTACATTAATAATATATATGTAATCGTTTGCATATTTTTATACAATTAATATCTTTAAATTTATAATGCACATTCTCTATATTTTCCACACTGTTTGTTAGGCTGAAATGGTTGACTAATGGGCCAGTCTAGTTCGGTCCGGTTAATCCACCCCGCTGGTCTTTTTGGGCCTGGTGCCAGTCCGTTAGGCCTGGTTCTCAACTTAAACATGCAGACCGGCCCGCATGGCTCCATTTTGGCCCGGTCGCGTACCGAAAAAGAAAAAAATCCGGGCACAAAAGATCCTGCGTCTCCTTCCCCTGACTTTTCTTTTCCAAAAATACTGCTCTAACGATACATCTTCCGTTTCACAGACATGTGGGCTCATCATAACTTGTACCCCACCTGTCATCGTGTGTTCGGCACAGTCCTTCCGAGACGATACGGCTACCCATGCCGCTCTCCATTTTCGCCGGCCCCACGCATCACGAAACCCACGAACCGACAATGCGGGCCCACGGAAAAGATCACTAGACCCACAAGGCAGCGAGACCGCCCGCAACTTATCCATAAGAAACCACAGTCGAACAGCCTCGCCTTCGACTCTGCTCCCAAACCCTTCGTCTCCCCCAGATCCCCTCGCCGCCGCCCAAACCAACTGAAATCTACAAGATTTCCTCCGGCTCCGAGCAATTTTTGGCCGGAGCCGCACCTGAAGTCCTGAACCCGCTAAAGCTCGCGTCTTTGCGTTGGAATTTGGCGAGAGTTGGAGCAAATCTGGGCCCCGATTTGTTCGTGATGGGCGGCAGGAAAGGCGTCTCCGGCGCCGGCGTCTTGAAGCCGCTCGCCGGCTTGTATCTCGCTTGTATTCCCGGCCTGGGCGTCTTCTACTTCGTCGTAGGATCTGTGCTCGGGTTCCTGGCGACGCTGCTGTCGTCCGAGTCCGAGGTAGGCGGCGAGTGGGCTTCCCCGCAGCGCTGGGTCGCCGTAGCGCGCTCCGTGAGCGCGCACCACCTGCTCCTCGCAATGCCGATGCTGCTGCTGGCTGCCAGAGTCTGGCGCCTCGGCAGGCGGTGCGACGCCGTGGAGGGCGTCGTCAGGAACGCGGAAGCGGCGGTGCAGACATTGTGCGTCGGGGGCGTCGTCTGCGCCTTGTGCGGGACGATGATTCAGGCTCTGAAGAAAGGCGCCGGCCCGGGCCCCGCCGTGGAGCGCGCCCGCACGAACGGCTGCGCCGACAAGCCGCTCGCGAGGTCGCTGGTCGCCGAGTTCGAGCAGGAGGCCGACGCGGATGAAGAGGACAATGCGGCGGCGGGCGAGGGGAACGGCGAGGAGGAGGACGACCCGGAGCTGCTGTGGAGGCGGCTCGCGGAGGAGCGGAGGCTGAGGGCGGCGGCGCTCGAGGAGCTGGAGAAGGAGAGGCGCGCGGCGGCGTCCGCGGCCGACGAGGCCATGGCCAAGATCGCGTCCCTGCGGAACGAGAAGGCGCTGGTGGAGCGCGAGGCGCGGCAGCTGAGGGAGATGGCGCAGCAGAAGCAGCTGTACGACCGCCAGATGATCGAGTCGCTCCAGTGGGTGATCACGCGGTTCGGCATGCCGTGCGGCGGCGGGGAGGCCGAGATCTCATCGGAGCGAGCCGTGTCGGAGACGAGCGAGGACGACAGGGACAGGAGGTAGCTGCTAGCTACACCTTCATGGTGGTTGGATCCAACAGTGATGGTTGGCGGCACGGAGCTGAGCTGGGGTAAGTTATTGCCTCATGATGTGATGATCACAGCGTTGTTGCCTTGTTGGGCATCCCAATGCGCAAGCTTTGTGCTTGTGGGGGACTGGGGAGAGTCATCCCGCAGGCAAAACTCTGCGGCTGAGCTCTGTAATATGTACATGTAAATATACAGTCCTTTGCAAGCCCTTTTGATATGATTAACAGTGGTACTAGATCGTGTTTACAAATGATTGGTTTGGTTTGTGATCTGAAGAATCATTGAGTTAATTATTTGTGGGTACAGTTTGATGATCGTGTTTACAAATGATTGGTTCTTAACAGCTTAACACTTATCTACGCTATGAAAAGACATGATTTGAGTTTTTTGGGTTTGTTTTTTTGCTATTTTGAAGGTGGGTCCTAATGCTTTAAAAGTAAGTCAAATGAAATAGATCCGAATCTCGAGAGTACCTCGAGAAGCTCTGAAAATTCAGTCATTTTAGCCGTTCAGATCAGCTCAAAAAGAACAGTGCCTAAACTGTTTTAGTATGCTATTTATAAGATTTGCCATCTAAAACATATAAGAGTTTTTATAAACAAACTAACATATAAGTCCCTGGAGGGGCGAGAGAGGGGAGGAGGAGGATCTCTCAAGTAAAAGTGGAATGCGACATGAGACAAGACATTGTATAAGTCTTCTGAAACATAAGGCAATCATTGTACAAATTATGTTTAGTGATATGATAGTCTTCTGAAACATAAGGCCTTGCTCTAAGGCCTTGTTCTTTTCAGCGTATTGTATCGTTGCGTATTACTGTGACAAATTTTGTTATTTTTATATAGCCTATATGTTGTGATAATTTGTAACGTTTTTTTCGTGGTTTTTAGTTGTCCTTCCAAATATCCCAGAACCATTTTTTATTTTATTTTTATAATCTTTATAACTCTTTTCGAGTGCTCTCAAATTTATTACAATAATACACCAACACAACGATATGCTAAAAAGAACAAGGCCTAAGTTTGGAGGGCATAAGTATACTTTTTTTCAATCCAACCCTAACATGCTGGTGGTGACGGGGTGGGAGGATTGTGATGTTAACGAGATTGCTAAGGCCTACATGTTGAAAGATAGAGAGATGGAACTACTTTATGCGAGGTATTCGGTCTCTATGTTCGTAAATGTGTATGGTTCACGACAAATTATTTGGTGCAAAAGTTTTCTAGTTGCGCAGGTGCAACAATCGTTCTTGACCCTTAAATCTCATCTCGGTGGCCCAATTAAAACATGTAAATATGGGAAACAATCTGGAGGTTCTGCCAACAAGTGTATAAATGGGAGATGGGAGTTCCACCTTAATGCATCTAGGCTGTCAAGGCTGGATTTAATGGACCATGGTGAATTTTTACACTTCTGCACCTAAAAAACTTTTGCATCGAATACTTTGCCATGGTTCACAAGCATTTGGTTGCCTTCTCTCTTCTCTCAAGAGGTCTGTCCCGACTCAGCCAAGACTGGTGGGATATGGGATGCGCAGATGCAGAGATGTTGGTGTGTTTAGTAGTCAAATATTTTGAAATTATATAACGAGTGTTGTATAGTTTTATTCGAAAAAACATCAGAAACCCATTTTTTTAATCGGCTCGGTAATCGGAGATGCAAGTAAAAATATATAAACAAAAAAATAAAAAAGAAAACTTAACTGTGGGCACGTTGCCTGTGGTCCACGCTAGAACACGAGAATGCATCTGTAGAAACGTCCATTCTCTTTGTTTTCCCTCAACCTGGTTGATGTTGCATCTGTGAAGCTTGGCTGCAACAATGTTTCCATTCATCTAACGATGCAGCTTGTTCATCTAAAGATGTATCTAGAGAAACGTCCATCTCTTTGTTTTCTCTCAACATGGCTGATGTTGCATCCGTGGAGTTTGGCTACAGCAATGTTTCCCTTCTGTGCCTCCATCTTTTTCAGCATAATAGCTTAACGACTTATCTCCATATCAAAAATATATATGGTTTGAGTTTTTTTAGTCTTTTTTTCACTGTTTTAGAGGTGGGTCCTAACGCTTTAAAAAGCCGTTCAGCTGTTCAGATCAGCTCAAAAGAACAGTGCCTAAAACTGGCTAGCACCAGCCGGCTAATTCAACCGAGCACTTCCGTGCCTCCATCTTTAAAACTTCGCGCGCTCGCGGGGTGGCTGCCTCTCGATCCCACTTCCCATCCCATCGATCGCGATGCGGAGAGCCCTCCGCCGCAGCCCCCGCCCGCGGTTGCCGCCTCCCGCGCAACCCCCACCAGCCGCGCGTCTCCCATGGTACGCCTCGCCGGCGCCGGCGCCGTCCACGGCGGAGGCCGACCCGCTCCTCGTCGCCGCCTCCGAGGTCGCGCTCGCCCTCCCCGTCCACCCCGCGCCGCTCCCGGCCACCGCGCCCGCGCCCCTGGAAGAAGATGATGCCCGACACATGCTCGATAAAATTACCAGCCTATGTTAGTTACTTTTTCTTCAAACAACCAAACATCAACCACAAAATCTTGCCTAGCCTAATGTTAGAAATGGCCATGAACCAAACACCACCTAAGCATAGTCAAGTTAGTCGTGCCATACGTGTGGTAAGTTCCTAACCTTAGCCTAGGCAATGTTAGACGAGAACCAAACAGGTTAGTCTTCTGAAACATAAGGCAACCATTATACAAGTTATGTTTAGTGATATGTACAGTCTTCTGAAACATAAGGCCTCGCTCTAAGGCCTTATTCTTTTCAGCGTATCGTATCATTGCGTATTATTGTAGCAAATTTTGTTATTTTTATATAGCCTATATGTTGTGATAATTTGTAACGATTTTTTATGGTTTTTAGTTGTCCTTCCAAATATCCCAAAACCATTTTTTATTATTTTTTATAATCTTTATAACTCTTTTTGAGTGCTCTCAAATTTATTATAGTAATACACCAACACAACGATATGCTGAAAAGAACAAAGCCTAAGTTTGAAGGGCATAAGTACACCTTTTTTTCAATCCTAACCCTAACATGCTGGTGGTGACTGGGGTGGAGGATTGTGATGTTAACGAGGTTGCGAAGGCATGCTTTTTTGAAAGATAGAGAGATGGAACTACTTTGTGCGAGGTATTCGGTCTCTATGTTCGTAAATGTGTATGGTTTACAACAAATTATTTGGTGCAAAAGTTTTCTAGGTGCACAGGTGCAACAATCGTTCTTGACCCTTAAATCTCATCTTGGTGCCCAATTAAAACATGTGAATATGGGAAACAATCTGGAGGGTTTTGCGCACAAGTGTATAAGTGGGAGATGGGAGTTCCACTTTAATGCATCTGGGTTGTCCAGGTTGGATTTAATGGACCATGGTGAATTTTTACAATTGTGCACCTAAAAAACTTTTGCACCGAATACTTTGCCATGGCTCACAAACATTTGGTTCTTCTCTCTTCTCTCAAGAGTCTGGTCCGTCCCGACTCAGCCAAGACTGGTGTGATATGGGATGTGCAGATGCAGAGATGTGTTGTGTGTTTAGTAGTCAAATATTTTGAAAATACATAGCGAGTGTTGTATAGCTTTATTAGAAAAAAAGTAAGAAACCCATTTTTTAAATCGGTTTGGTAATTGGAGAAGCAAATAAAAATATATAGACAAAAAAGAAAAAGAAAACTTAATTGTGGGCACGTTGCCTGACTGTGGTCCCTGTTAGAACACGAGAATGCATCTAGAGAAACGTCCATTCTCTTTGTTTTCCCTCAACCTGGCTGATGTTGCATATGTGGAGTTTGGCTGCAACAGTGTTTCCCTTCCGTGCCTCCCATCTTTAAAACTGGTTAGCACCAACTGGCTAAGCACTTCTACTAAGTTCATGGTTCAACCGCGCATCCATCTTTAAAACTTCGCGCGCTCGCGGGGTGGCTTCCTCTCGATCCCACTTCCCATCTCATCGATCGCGATGCGGAGAGCCCTCCGCCGCAGCCCCCGCCCGCGGTTGCCGCCTCCCGCGCAACCCCCACCGCCCGCGCGTCTCCCATGGTACGCCTCGCCGGCGCCGGCGCCGTCCACGGCGGAGGCCGACCCGCTCCTCGTCGCCGCCTCCGAGATCGCGCTCGCCCTCCCCGTCCACCCCGCGCCGCTCCCGGCCACCGCGCCCGCGCCCCTGCTCCGCCTCCTCCCCGCGTTCACCTCCGCCCACTTCCTCTCCCTCCTCACGCTCAACCCGCTCGCCGTCCCGCCGCTCCCGCTCCTCTCCCTCTTCCGCCTCCTCCTCCTCGCGTCCCCTCCGGGCCTCTTCCGCCACACCCCCGCCTCCTTCCTCTCCATGTCCCAGCTCCTCCTCCGCCACCGCTTCCCGCACCTTTCCCGCCCGATCCTCCGCCTCCTCGCTTCCCGCCTCGGCCGCTCCTCCCCGCCGACCCTCCTCCCTCTCCTCCTCTCTGCCGCCTCCCCAGCCGATCCTGCCCCTCTTGTCTCCGAAGTCGCCGCGGCTTACGCCGACGAGAGCCTCCTCCCGGACGCCTGCTCCCTCATCCTCCTCGCCCTCCGCGAAGGCATCCGCCTCGCCGTCCCCGTCTGCTCCGGCTTCGTGCGTAAGCTCCCCACTGCTCCCGAATCCTATACCTTCTACCTGCAGCTGCTTGACGCGGGCATGCCCCCAGAAGTCAGGCTGTTCAACGTGCTGATGCGGGACTTCGTCAGATTGGGCGAGCTAGCCAGCGCACGGGATGTGCTCGACGAAATGCGGAGTAGGGGCGTGCAGCCGACGGTGGTCAGCTTTAACACGTTGATTTGGGGGATGTGCAAGGAGGGTGATCTGGACGGCGCTTCAGGGCTGTACAGGCAACAGGCGGAGGCCGGCATCGCACCAGACGTCTACACGTTTGGTACTTTGATTCAGGGTATGTGCCGGACAGGGAGGATCGCGGATGCAAAGGAGATGTTTGATGAAATGCGCAAGAAAGGTGTCATCCCCAATGCCGTTGTTTTCACGACACTGATAGACGCCCATTGCAAGAAGGGAGATGTGAAGGCTGGGTTGAAGTTGTACCGGGAGATGGGAGCAAGGGGTGTGAGGCCTGATCTGGTGGCGTACAATGCACTGGTAAGTGGGCTTTGTCGGGCAAGAGATTTGAAGGCTGCCAATGGCATTGTGGAGGAGATGAAGAATGCAGGTCTCAAGCCTGATAAAGTGACTTATACTACCCTGATTGATGGTTGTTGCAAGGATGACGAGTTGGACATTGCGATGCAGATTAAAGAGACGATGACAGTTGAAGGGGTTGCACTGGATGTGGTGACATATACAGCCCTCGTCTCAGGGTTGAGCAAGGCAGGTCGATCAGTTGACGCCGAGAGTATTCTGTGTGAGATGATGGAGGCTGGTATGGAGCCTTGTGACGTGACCTACACAATGGTGATCGATGCCTTCTGTAGAAAAGGTGAAGTGAAGACGGGCCTTAAGCTACTGAAGGACATGCAGAATAAGGGTCGAAAGCCAGGGGTTGTGACATACAACGTGATTATGAATGGGCTCTGCAAGCTGGGGCAGATGAAGAATGCTGAGATGCTTATGAATGCAATGCTTAATATAGGTGTGTCCCCAGATGATATTACATACAACATTCTCCTGGATGGGCATTGCAAGAATAGTAAAGTTTCAGATCCTGAAGAACTGAAAAGAGCAATAGGGATGGTTTCAGATTTTGGTGTTTATACGTCACTGATCAACGAACTTGTCAAGAAAAAGCCAGCTAAGAGTTACCATGATGGATAAGGTTGCTGGTCAAAGACATTTCAATGCTTTGACACCAGCAAACAACGCTTAATACCTTTTCTAGAACACAGCAACCTTTGATCTTGAAGATTGGCGATTTAACATGAATATGACTAGCAAGTAAAGGCAGTCAGGCATACCAATAACACATAATTGTGAACGCTCCTTGATGGAAAATTGGGCATAGTACTTCATACAAGCTTTGAGATTGTAAGCATAGGAAAACTGAAAATTCTAAAGATCGAGCGCCAGACATTTTCATTGAAATTGTAATTATAAAATCATGCTTCCCTCATCAGTAAATATTGCCAATATGCTAGGAGAGGTTTACCTGGAAAACGAAAAGCAAGCAACCGGTTTGATGCTTGCAGCCATCAGAAGTAAGGCCTTTTCTTCTCACAATTTATTCTGCCTCTGGTCATCAATATTGCACTTTTGCTAAACAAACTCATGGCTACGAGCTATATTCATATACCATGTACATCCCCTGAGTGTCCTCCTATTCTATTCTGCAGCTGAAAAGGTCATAGACAAGATCAACGATGCTCGTTTCATGTCATAGAGACCCAGATTGAAGTCTGCTCAAGTCTGTGGATAAGTTATCAAATGTAATATTCGCATTCTACTTTCATGAAGGGAGGCAGAGAGCTATCTAGTATGTTTATATTTCTTACCCAAGTATGAAGTATGAAAGAAGTAGAATAGCTTCATCTGCAATTTGACAATATAATGCATTGTTCAAAACAGCAATATTACAATTTTCCTGAATTCATTGCAGGTTTATGAAACATTAGATACTGGACACATGAAGGCCCTTAGAACTATCTAGCTTGCACGGCCTTCGCCATTCCATATGCAGCAGCAGAAGCAAGAGCACCAATAATAGCAGTCTGGACAGCGCTGAGGAATGGGCGGTTCCCAGTGAAGTGACCCTTGATGTATCCAAAGAAAAGTAGCGCAGCCAGTGTGACTCCAACTGATGTGAGCATGGCACTATGGGCTGTGGAGATGAACATATAGGGCAGGAGAGGGACCAATCCACCAATCACATAAGATATGCTATTGTTAGAGCACTCTGCAAGGCTCTTCTCGGGTCTGGCTTTTCCAACCCCAGCTCAAACCTGGACACATGCTCTGGTTAGTTAGTTAAAAGAGAAGACATTAACATGTGTTGGTTTGATAGTTCTTGATTATTTGGCATCTTTCATGTGACGAGCATGTTTAATGACCAAGAATAGTATTGGTTTATAGTGTTACTTCTCTATGACTATCACAAACTTCTCTATGACTATCACAAAGCCATACATCAAAGTATTCAGAATAGTCCCATCACCATTGGCATTTTCTTTCTAGCACAACAATGGATCAACTGACCAGAAGGAATTGCCACAAATGGTGGCAGCAAAATCATACCTCATCATAAAGTCTAACCAAGCTTGAGGGTTCCTCCGGAGCCCTTCGACGACAGGGCCATACTCGTGTGGTTCAAGCCCATACTCCGACATGATCTCTCCAATCTCAGCAGCCTCTGACGGATCAATCAGGAAATCAAAATACTCACAGTTATGCAGCATAGTTACAAAGCAAATGATTTAAAAATAGAAACGTGAAAATTATCGGAGCCTCTATAATACCGGTTAATGATTTAAAACATTTAAATTTTATCACAAAATTTAAATTCATACTTTGAATTTGGCGAGTTATCACTGGAATTACTATTCATCAATTTAAATACAAATATTATATTTAGAGCTTTCTCAGACCGACATCTTTTGACAGGTTTGATCTGGAACAGCTGGCAATTGCTGTATTTTTTATCCTTGGGTACAAGTCACACATAAGAATCTAAATCTTATGTTTGATCAATTGCTATCTTGTTATCGTGTAGTATGTTTACCAGTGTCCGGAACAGCGATGATCTCCTCCTGCTCCCTCTTCATCTCCCGCTTGTAATGGTCTGCCTCACTCTTGGCGGCCAGGTACCTACCACATGGCACATTTGTGAATCAGAGATTCGGTATCATGCCTATGTGGACTCTTTTTGAATTGAAAACAATGTGATCTTGTCTCGTTCCCAGCTGAAAGAAGAAGGCATGATTCTCCACTTTCTTGGCCCTAAAAGTTGTGTTCCTAACATAAAGCGTGATGGAATAGCATGTGGAAGAGGGCCGCACACTTGTCAATCACAAGCTAACTTTCCTACCAATAATTTTTTGCGTTTGGATGAAGTTAGTCTACTAGTTGGAGTGGAAGATATACTCCCTCCGATCTTTTTTATTTGTCGTCGTTGACTTTTTGACATGTTTTTTTACCATTCGTCTTATTTAAAAATTTAGTGCAAATATGTAAAAATATAAGTCATGCATCTCTAAACGTCAACGACGACAAATTAAAAAGAACGGAGGGAGTACAAAAACAAGGATCACTAACTTTCCTAGTTTAGGCCCTATTTGGAAGCGTATTTTTTTAAAAACCATGATTTTATACTACCATGGTTTTTCAATTGTTTTATCATAAATACCATTGTTTTACCAAACCTCATTGAAAGTATGATATTCTTTGGAACTACCACTGTTTGGTTGTATGGTATTTGACCAAAGTATTGGCCATAGATAAAGAAAGAGAAGAAAAAAAAAATATTTTAGACTGGAGTTTTTAATACTCCAAAAATACCATGTTTTGGCAATACCATGGCTTTCAAAACAGAGTTTTTTGCGGAGTAGCCAAACACCTCATGGTATAAACCATGTATTGCATGAAAACTATGGAAATACTTTGTTACCAAACAAGCACTAAGTGTTCATGATGTAATAAAGCAAGATTCAGCGTTCAACAAGTACACCTGTGACTTGGTGAGCATATTCAGATAATGTGCAACTCTATATTGTGTAGCCTGATGTTATATACAACTTGTGAGAACAAGTTATCTGTTTTTAACAACACTGTACTTGCATGACAATACAGTCAGACATATCATAGCAACACGGCCAACGTGCAAAGGCCATGGCCATATTCTAGCTTAATTCTAGGTATCAATGGTTTTACTCGTGCAGCGAGATAGATGCCTCTAGAGAGTAGAGAGCTCGTAACAACTTTGACAAACTACCAGTAACCTTCTAAAAAAACGGCAACTCTGAAAAAGTCGCGATCTATACTGTACCAGACCACCAGTTACCCGTGAGGGCCGTGACGCATTGCATTGAGGAACTGAAACATTCATTTCTTTGCTCAATGATCGCCGGTGCAATTTAGGGGGGGGGAAATGCATCAAGAAGTAGCCAAGAATGTACCGGCGACTTGGGCTAGACGAGCGGTGCATGCAAGGGGATGAAGCAGGGGCAGAGGACTGGCACGTAGACGTTACCCTCCGAGGCCCATGGAGATGGCGCCGGCGGCGACCTCGGCGAGGCCGGCGGTGAGAACGAGCGAGGAGGGCGCGCTGGCGCCGGAGAGCCCCGCGGCGAGGGCGAAGGGCACGGTGAGGCCGTCGGACACGCCCATGATGACGTCCCGCACCACCTCCCCCGCCGTGAAGTGCCGCTCCCGGTGGCCCGGCGCCGCCTTCTCCAGCATCGGCCGCCCGCCGCCGCCGTCCATCGCCGCCGCTGCGGAGACGACAGGTGGGGGCTGGACGGGCACTGCACGTTTGCTTCGGTTGCCACGGTAGCGGTGCGTTGGACTCTCGTACCGGTGGTATGTGAATCTCCTTCTCTGTTTATACAAGTCTGGGAGGGTTTATTAAGAGCTGTGGGGGCATGGCCTTCAGCCTTCCGTAGCTCTCAGGTAGGCCATGGTCCATCGATGTTATCGGCTCAGGGGCCCACAAGCCACAGTAGAAATTTCTTTTTTTCTAATTTGTTTTTGCCGACCGTTTCAAATAGTTCTTAAAAATAGCAAATTATTTGACTTCTCAAGATGCATCTCAAAGCACGTAAAAGTTTTATAGTTGAAGGAAAAATTTCAAGGGTGGCATTTCAAAACAAATTAAAATCAATATGAGCTAGGCATATAGGTGATGTGAAGCCATGAAAACAGCACAATGATTAAATTTGCTATTTCATGGCCTATTTAGAGCTTGCTTGCCTCCTCTCCCTTAGCATAGGTGATTCTCTTTTTCCCTCGGGTTTGGGTTTGGGGTCCCCCTGAGAAAAAAAAAGGCGAAGGCCCAATGGTACGAATTGGCGCAGAAGCGCGGCGAGTCAACAATGGCACCACTAAAGCTATGAGTGGTCAAAGGGCGACGACTGATGGGAAGATCGACATAAGTTGTCCCAAAGTTATGGTGGGTAGAGCCAACATTGCAACGAGGGCAAAGCAGTGAGAGCCCATCAAACGCGAATAGGTGGGACGATGAGGGTGTCGTGGCGGAAGGAAAGGAGCAGTGATACCGAAGAAGAGGAGAGAAGGGGGGGATGAGAGAGGGTGAGTGCAGGCCCGAAGGCAATGAAAAATATGAAGGGGGAGGGGAGCGCGTTTACTAGAGCATGTAATTTTTGCTCCCATTTTCTTATGGATGGAAGCTTAAGAACATCAATTTGCACATTGCTGAAAGTTAGCACAAGCAGCCTAGGTGTACATCTTGCTGGAAGCAGCAAAAATTATCCAGAAAAAGGAACCCTCTGCTTGCCGGAAGAACTGATTTATTCAACGAAAAGAACACCACGATGCCATTTGATAGGATCATGTTTATTCAAGATCTCTCCACAAGAATATACATCGCAATGAACCAAACAAATGACAAAGGAAAGCTCATTTCTCCTTTATTCCTATTTCACTGCCAACCTTGAAGCTAAGCAGTGCTTGCCTGATCGGTCATTCCTAGCCTCTAGTTACCCTCAGAACGCTGCTTCTCCAATTCTTCGATGAATCTCACGAAGTTGAGGATGATCCTCTTGCCTTCAGGGGTGATGATGCTCTCTGGGTGGAATTGGACGCCCTGAAAGTCATCGTTGCCAGCAAGTTAAAACTGACAACATTTCCCCAGAAAAAACACCACAGGCACCAGAGTGCATAAGCAACAAATAATGTGTTGGCCATGAAGTTGAGAAATACCTGGATATGCTTATACTCCTTGTGACGAGCAGCCATGATGAGCCCATCTTCAGTCCATGCAGTGGCTTCCAGGGCGTCATGTGGGAAGCTTTCCTCCTCGATGACCAAGCTATGATATCTTGCAGCTATAAAAGGGCTGTTCATGAAGATGAGGATCATGTCAAATCGAAAGTTCACTGGGGAAAAGTTGCCAAGAATTTGATTGGGAAACAAACATAAATTTTACCAGATCAAACAAAACCTACTTGAAACTAGCATACTAGCTAGAAATACAAACTGAATATTATAAAGACAACTACATCTTTCTACAGCTCAAATAAGAAAAGAAGTAACAAGCCCTCATATGTGAAGGGATTGAATGACTTAGTAATTGTATGGCATGTGTCACAGAATACTCAAGCAAAACATAGAACCTCTAAAAGAGGTGGGCATGGCCCAACAGCCTTCCACTACTCATAACATATAATAATTAATCAAGAGAGGTGTGCAGAAACTTTTGTGACAGCAGCGCAGGTAAGCAGGTTAAATGTTAACATGTCATGAAATGCACACTGAAACCATATTACAAAAAAAAATGGATGGTACAAATGGTTAAAAAATCATACTTTGGCAAGCCATTGAATAATGCCTTTCCTAATTCTTCATCATAGAAAACCGGAGAGCTTTTTCCATGCATCACACCAGAAGGGGCACGGATAATCTTCCCTGTATATCCAAATTCATTTTTTTCAGTATGATAAAAACAGAGGTAATGGATAAAATTGTGTTCATTAAGATAGATCTAACCTCCAAAAGCCTCCCCAATGCACTGCAAACCCATGCAAACTCCAAAGATTGGAATGGTTGGCCCGAGTTCCAGAACAGCCTGCAGTGATATACCTGAATCTTGTGGTTCACCTAAAGAAGAATATCATCATAAGTATTATACTCAGAAACGTAAACTGATATCTTGGTTCAAAATATATGAGAAACATATACTGCTATCGCTATGGAATTCAATAAGAGAAACCTACCAGGTCCTGGAGAAATAAGTATGCCTCTCGGGTTCTTCCTACAGGAGATTAAAAAGATGAACTTTATCAAAAAAGTAAGATAAAATATAGCATAGTATAACCCTTTTCATTGGTACATAAAGCAGCAACATCGCAACAGAAGATAAGCTCAGAGAACTATACCTCTTCACATCCTCTATGGTCAGTTCATCATTGCGATACACCTCAAAATTTATTCCAAGCTCCCCCATATACTGCACCAAACACTCAAATATCACAAAGACATGCATTTCTCATAGCATATGATTCTTTACATGACATATTTAAATAAAATGCAGCAGCAATTTGCCACCTTTTAAAATGAGAAAATATAAACATAGTCAAGCCATTGTATAGAAATGCACAGGAGTTAGCCTAAGGGGTTGTTCTCGAGATACAGTGTATCTGATTATCTATCTACGTATGTTAGCAACCTAGGGTGTTTCAAAAACTAATTTCTTTGACGTATCTGCTCTGGACTCGGAACGATCTAACCCAAAATGCCTCTCCTAACTAATTTCTTTGACGTATCTGCTGCTCTGGACTCGGAACGATCTAACCCAGAATGCCTCTCCTCTTCAAGATATTAATTAGTACAAACACAACCAATTCGCACAGCAAATAATTAAACACTGAATAACATAAAAGAAAAACCCATAAGAGGGAAAATACTGATCACAATAGTATTTAACCACGATCCAAGTAGTTATCACTCTTCTTCACAGAGAAAAAATATGTCACGCGCAGATCATATCATCAACAAATAATTCCAAAAAACAGGCCACAGACGATACGTGGAATCATATATATACCTGGCACAAGTTGTATGTAAAGCTGTCATAGTTATCGATGACAATGATGGGCTGCTTCTCCGTGGCCGGACGTCCGTCCAGGTCGGCCACCGGGGTCGCCGCGGCCGTCCCGGCGGCGACGACCACCGGCGAGACAGCCCTCCCACCCCGGAAGGCCAACCCACCGCTCAAAGGACCTGCAAGGGGGAAGGAGACCCAATAAATCCAGATGCGCCAAATCCGGCAAGAAGAAATGGGGGGACGAAACGAAACGGGCCAGAGCGAGATTCGTACGGGGCGTCGCCGGGAGGCGCGCGAAGGCAGCCGCCGCCGAGGAGGTCGCCGGAGAGCTCACCGCCACGGCGGCGGTGGCGGAGCCCGGGGTAGAGGCGGAGGCGATGTGGAAGCAGGCCATGCCGATGCCGGCGAGGAGGAGGCGGCGCGAGATGGCGCGGGGTTCTGTACTTCTATGGCGATGAGTCCGGGGGTGGGAGAAGAAAGGGTGGAACCGGAACGTGCTTATAAATAGAAAATGTGCTTGTTTGGGTTTCGGCCTCATGTGCACTGGTGCTGGTCGGGGATCCGATCGGATTCTTCTCCCTCTCTTGTCCTGACTCCTGAGTCGTGGGTCTGTGAACTCGTGATACTTGTGCGGTTTTTTTACGTGCGTCCGGTGATTAGAATATCTAAATCTTGGAGCGTATCAAGGACTTGTATATTTCAGCTTAGTGTAGCGTAGCGTTTCTGTAAAATTTATCTTTTTCTATATAACCTATTTGAGCCTTGTTTGTTTAACCTATCAAGATCTTAAAACTATTTTTTAATTTTTTATAATATTTAAACCTCTTTTAAAGACTCTCAAATTTTGTTTAAACGCTACGATACGCTACGCTAAGCTGAGATGTACAAGGCCCAAAGCTTCTGCATTGCTGCCGCTCCTTAGTCCCAGACTCCCAACTGCTACCGCCGCGCCTTCGTCTACGTCGTCCTCGTGTATTTTGAAATGACACATGTATTAAGAAAGTTGTGAAACTAAGATAATGTAAAGAGAAAATGACCATGCTGTCTATGTTATAGATGTCTTAAAAATATGAGAGACAAGATTACATAAGAGAGTTAATAATTATAAATGCATTAGAAAGAATTATATACTTCAAATAAGGATGAATAATGAAAAGCATCAATAAATTTGTATGCACGATTTATATTTTAAATAAGAGTATTCAAACTAGATTATTACCAAAAAAAAATGGAGGGAGGACCTTTTTCTTGATGCTTTTATCCGGTCCTTGGTATAAAGGAAAGTATTAATACCGGAAGGAACATTAATGATGTAAATAATGGTAACAATGTTAAAATAGAATAATTTCATAGAAGCATAGAGTTTATATACAAATACAGGCAATTTTTATTTGAAAACGGATGACGGGTGGCCGCTGCCATTTCCTACCCTTTTAATTAAACTGGACTTCGCAGAATGCAAAAAGTGTTTAATCTACTCTTTCGTAATCGAATATGTAGCAAAACTAGCTGAGATTGCGCGCCCCTGGCGCGCCGAGTGAAGAGTCGGACGTGAAGCTGATTTACATGGCTGTGCGTAGGAGGGCCGATTGCACAAAAGGGAGCTCCACGAAGGAAAGCCATCAAACGTTGTTCTCTTCGTGAGAAATCATTAGCACAGCGAGCAAATAATAATATATTTTTTTGTAAAGCTCCTGTAAATAAATCTTAGTAACTAATTTTGTAGTTTATCTTGATGTGTAACTATACAATGTTTGCACCTTGTTGGTCTTGTTCATGCTTTGCTTTCATGGTGTACACTGCCTCAGTCTCACCAGTGAGCTTACCTGCATAGGTTGCACTACTGCAAAACCTAATGACAATTCACATGATACTCAATTAGATAGTTAGCTGATATTTCATCGAGTTGCAAATACACCTTTTTTCAGATAACTATGATTCTTTTCGAACTACGTAGCATCAAGGATGCCCTTATCAATTATCATGTTGGACAGGAATCCTGTCAGCATCAATAAACTATTGCACCCAAAACTGGACCTGCAAAACACACTATCAGTGAATTAGAAATAAGAGGGAGTAAAAATTCCAATGTAATCTTCAAAAGTCTCACTAAAAATATGATCGTGTAGAACTATAATAATCATGTGAATGATTCTTCTAGAACCTGGGGCCAATTAGCTTAACAAAATCTATTAGTTCTTTGTTATTTTAATACAAAGCACCTCTTGCAGAGCTGTATGGCAGATTCAAAAGAGCAAAGTTAATTACACGCATAAATAAACCTGTGAAAACAAAAGATAAAAAAAGGAAAATTAGTAAGAAAGTTGTTGATCTGCTTGCGTCTAACCTGTAGTATTCTCAACAGTTTGTGGAACATCTCTTAGCAGGCTTTCATTCGTTAGAGACGATATACTCAGCCAATGTGGTCTGTGAGCCATCAATCTACTTCATTATGCAGGCTAAACCTGGAATAAATAGGGAATGGAATTTCAGAAATCATACAACATACAGGCTCTCTTCTTTTGGATTCTCTAAGAGGCAACTTTTGAATAAAATATTTTAAGCACATAGGTTCTTCTAATTTAAACACCTTTCATGAGCAGGTGAAATCGCTGTATAACTGAAAATATTGGTCGGATGCATGAGGATTTACCAGAAGCTAGTATTTAAATTCAGTAATCCATGGGCATGCAATTTGCAACATATAAATATGGTACAAAAGCCATCCCATCGGTCGTACGACACATGAGGTAAAGAAACCAAATGAACCCGAAACCTTTTTATGGGTCTATAGGAACATAATCTCCATAATATTGTTGTTCGGTGAATCCTGCAGGATCATAGCATGAAAAACTACACTGCCCCAACTATGTAGGCAAATGAATCCGGCAGGATCAAAGCACCTATCCAAACCTTCAGGTGACACTGGGATTGAAAGGGAAAAAGTGAAAACAATGTTAGTTGAGAATGGAGCTCGAAAGCAATAAAGCAAAATATTTCCATGAAGAAATCAAGACCCGAGATCACATATGAAAAAGGTAAATCATGCTCCTTCTTTCTCCAATTTGCTAAATCACACAACAAAAACTGAGAGGAGATGGCCACTATCACTTGTCCATGAACTGCATGAAAAGGATAAATATACACCAATATAGCAAAAGTTTTGAGAAATCTAAGCATGAGTGACTAATATGGCCAAAAGAACCTACTTGCCATGACAAATGATGATTCTGGACCAGCTCAATAATATTGACAAAAATTACAACAATATTGATGCATGTAACATAGATAAAAGAGATAAAACTATTAACATATATTCTAAATTGGACCTAGATTATATCGGAGATAACCAAGATCTATATGACTACATATTAGAAAAAAAAATTATAAAAATTATCCTTCTTATTGGACATAAATCATATTAAAGCATAGAGATAACAACTTCCAAAAGTGGAAAGATTAGCTTTGTATACAAAAGTGCATGCAAAACTTCCATACTCTTACGAAACATAACAAAATGAATTGCAAAGCATTTTATATAATACTCGTTAATCGCACAGCACTTGCGAGGGAAAATGGCTAACTCCATAGTTCTTGCACAGCCAACAACTCTAGTTGGATTCATTAGCAAAATGTAAGAAAACCATTAGCACCTCTTAGGAACCCCCCACCACCCGTGCTTAGCCAAAGAAATCATAGAAGAGCATGCGCAAACTAATAGCAACTTACATACATGATGTTGTCACCTCTAAAGAATAAAATATGAACCAATTGTTACCGAAAGCAGGCAAGAAGTAAAAGCAAAATAGGCCCATCAGCATATTCCGTCAATTGTTACTGAAAGCAGGTTTCATTTGACGTAGCAAACATAGATGAACATGGTAGGTAGACATGATAAAGCTAGCTGAGCTGAAAAGTAGAGAATAAAAATAGCATCTGCTACAATGAACAATTGTCCTCAAACATTTCATGGTATAAGCTTCCATTTGTATATTATGAGAAACAATCAGTTAATCTTGCAGGCAATCTAGTAGCCTAACGTGTTTATGGGAAAAAAAGTAAGGAAAAATTTGTTCTGTAACATCGAAAGAACCTGACCTTCGAGAAATACCACCATAAAGCATTTGTGCCATCATATACCATCTAAGATCTTTTGTTTAAAAAATAACTAAAAGATCTAGAATCCATCCAGACTAATTTAACCTTTTTTCAAGTAACCTATGCAAACAGAGGAGATTAGGAAATGAACCTTGTGGTAGATTGGTGAGAAGAGGAGCTTGTAGGCAGTGGCGACAGCGAGGGGAGGTGTCAGCTGCTGGGCTTGGTCGGGGCCGCCGTCGCCGGATCCGGGCTTGGCCGAGGATGCCATCGCTGGATCCGGCCTCGTCGGTGCCAACCGGCGTTGTGCTGGTACTGGAACTTCGAAAACGGCGCCGGGATTAGCGGAGGAGGGGGTGAAGAAGGAGAGGCAGTGGGGAGCACCGCAGGAAGAGAATGACGAAGGAGGCGGTGAAGGAACCTAAGGCCGAGAGGGAGGTGAATCGGACTATTTTAATTTTTACTTTTGGTTGCACTTAGTCACTTAGTCAAGTTAAGACACACAGTTAGCATGTGAATTCCTACACAACTCTAGTAGACGGAAGCAATCAAAGCACAAGTGTAGAAGGCACGAAGGCACTCGCAGGCAGTGGATATCAAGATGTGGTAAGTAAATGAGACAGAGAGGCGCAAACCGATCTTTTTACCGTGTTCGGTGCAAGCACCTACTCACGTTGAGGAAGCTTTCGGTCAAGAAAGCCGGGACTCTATCGTCCCTGGCCCTCAATCCACTCGGTGGTAGCTCATCACCAACACATGGTAGGCGAGTTTCAAAGCTTCACACGAATTGGCAGCCTCCACACGCGAAGAACCCCGAAACACCGACTTCACAAGCGAAGCCGACCTCGAGCACACCGAGGATTTAGCACATCTCCGATGCAATGGAGAAGAGTACCTTGGGAAGCAAGGTGGCCGCCAACGCAATGGCGGGCTTTGCACACCCCGACGGACGGAGAGGAAGCACCGTAGGAAGCACGGTGACCTTCACGAAAAAGGGTTTGTTTGTGGTATGCTTGATGGATCTTGGCGGTGACAACGTCTCCCGGTAGCAAGAATCTCAAGAGCACAAGACCGGAGACACCACAACTCACTCAACCATCATCCCACCATGAAGGATGGAAAGAAACCATGAAAGAGGGTACGAACCTTGGTGGTAACGAGGAGGAGACTAGGGGATGCTCTCTTCTTCTTCCTCACACCTTCTCCCATACTCTCTCTCACTCAATCTCTCAAGCACATGAAAACCTAGAGCAAGGATCCATAGGAGAGAGCTCTCACACTTGGGGAAAGGTGGTTAGGGTTGCAAATGAGTCTCTCAATCCTCTCCCACGACAGGAAAGCCCTTATATACTCCCCACTTCGAAAACTTAGGAAATAGATCTCAGATCCAGACTCAAGCCCTAGGCCGGACAACCCCGGACAACTCCCGGACAGTCCGGACGAAGGCAAACGCTCCCTATAAAAAATACAATTCGGGACAGAAGGGACACAACAAGGTCCGAACAGTTCGGACAAAGAGGTCCGGACAGTCCGACCGAAGGCAGGCGCTTCCTGAAAATAGAACTTGCAAGTCAGGGAGGACACAACTTGGGCCGGACAGTCCGGACCAAGGCATCAAGCACACAGGCAGCCTACTGACAGCTGAAAGCTTACTGAATTTATATGATTTTTTATGTTACTCAAATGAAAAACTTGTCACCACAAAAAAGATTCGTCTCAGAATTCTCTACAACTTTCATGTTTTGATATTTTTAATCCGAGTACGGGAAGGCTCTCAAAAATATGAAATACCACAGATCTGCCACGGAGGCCGAGCCGGGCCACTTGGGCCGGACTGTCCGGGCCCAGTTGCCCCGTCTCGGTCAGCAGCCCATAAAATCCTCTATTTCTGTAGCATTGCACGAACAAAGATATTTTTGAAGATTTAGAAATATTTGGTGCCAAACTTAAGCTCAACGGGCGGGAAGGTTCCTAGGCTTAGGCGGGAAGTTTCGCGCTCACGAAGGATTTCAATTTTTGGGTTGGCTTAGTGGCTACGAAGCCTCGGACAACTGGCTACCCCTTGGAATCCCCTGAACCTATCCCAAACTCTCTTGAAGACGAATGAGGATAAGAGACCGGAGATGTGCTTTGCGGAACCCTGTAGCCAGAGATTCGACGATCGGCAGGCATGATGGCCTAGGCTACACACACGCAAGAAATCAAAAGAACTAGGAAACAAATGTCCTTAATCTTGGCGTGATCCAGCTCTACAGCCCAGTTGCCATCAATTATCAAAATCAAATAAGCTCCTCGGGAGCTTGCTCTTACAGGCGGTGACTGAGGGGAGAGGAGGCGTCCGGCGGGGCCCCGGTCTGCCCCTGATCTAGGGAGAGCAGGAGAGCAGAGGGCATACCTGAGGAAGACGTCATTGGAAACAGCGGCAGGGAGCGCACGGAGAAGAGGACGGCGACGTGCACGGCCAGGCAGAAAAGGGAGAGGACACGGTGGCGGCGGAAGAGTATAAGGGGATGGCGGCGGTGGAAGAGAAGGGGGGAGGAGAATCGCTGAATGAGAGGGTGAGTGGATGGGGTAAGGAACCGTGGGTTCGAAGGACATACATCTGAAATAACTATAAATTTTTCCATATTTGTTCATACATTTTGTTAGTTGGTATACACGTGGTTTATACAAAACCATTGTGTACACAAGATATGTTGCCACAGATAAATAGGCATAGTTGAATAGAGATAGCACTCCATCTTTTTGTGTAGGAATAGTTGTTGGGCCAGGACGTGCTAGGTGGTGGGGCCAATATGTTGACTTGTTCCCGAGAAAATCATCAAGTGTTCAAGGAGAGGAATACCATGTGTAATAGATCAATTATGAGATAATAAAGCATTGTATCCCCTCACATCTGTGTTCATCTACTTTGTGTATGTTCTCATTCTTCATCAAGGTTTGCGCGCAAATTAATAATCTCATACTACACCAAATAGCATGGTTGTCTAACACAAACTACCTATTTACCAAACAACATATATATCGATATGCCCATAAATTTTTTTTGCCATCCTTAATAAGGTGACACAAACAATCCAATACAGCAGCCCAATGCAAATTATCCCCTCCTCCAAATCCTAGAAGTGGCCAGGTAGGCGTAACGAAACTGGCCATAGCGATATTCGTACGGGGCGTTGCCGGGAGGCGAGCGAAGGCAGCCGCCGCCGAGGAGGTCGACGGACATCTCACCGCCATAGCGGCTGTGGCGGCGCCCGGGGTAGAGGCGGAGGCGATGTGGAAGCAGGCCATGCCAATGCCGGCGAGGAGGCGGCGACGCGAGATGGCGCGAGGTTCTGTGGCGATGAGTCCGGAGTAGGAGTGGGAGTGGGACAAGGAAGGGTGGAACCCAAATGTGCTTATATAGAATGTGGTTGTTTGTGTTTTGGTCGAGTTTTTCTTTCTCGCCGAGCTCCGGGGGAGACGTTGGTCTTGCTCCGCCACCGTCCCCCGCGTGCACGCAAGAGCAAGATCGAGCTAGCTGGATCGCAAACGGCGTGGTTATCCTTGGTTATTGGAACCCACGGGGGTTGGTGGAGTGGCTGGGTCAAATCTCAAATCTAGGCTTCCATCCGTCACGCATGCGTCGGTCAGTTGGGCTGCATGTGAATCGTCCATCCATTCTTTTTGGTATTAGTTGCTGTTGCGTGCGTCGCACGTATAGATGGCCAAACGGGCCAGGCCAAATGGGCCTGCACTAGGCACGACATTTTGGCCCGGCTCGAAGCACGACACGGCACGACATAGACCGGGCCCGGGCCGTGCCAGGGCCGAAGGCCAGGCACGCTGGCCCGGCCCGGCCCGGCACGGCACGATTAATTTTTTCTGATTTTTTATTCATCAATATATATATTATAATGTAACATGACACAATCAACACAAGTGAAATCAAGTTCTAATGGCTAGTAGGTGTGGCAATAAGGCTTTGGATGTCAAGTGGTCCTTGGCTCAAAGCTTGGAGTCACCATTTTTAGCACATATTTTCTCTATTTAGAACTGGGCCCATCCCTTCGAGCCGTGCCTGGACTCTATTTAGAACAGGGCCCATCCCTTCAGGCCGTGCCTAGACCTTTGCCTCGGCCCGTGGGCTGGCACGGCATGACCCGAGGCTGGTGCTGGGCCCGGTCTATTCGTGCCCGGGCCTTTGCCTCGGCCCGTGGGCTGGCACGGCACGGCCCGAGGATGGTGCTGGGCTATGCCGGGCCCAGTCTATTCGTGCCCGAACCTAACCGTGCCCGGGCCGGGCCGGGCCGCCCATTTGGCCATCTATAGTCGCACATGTTGAGAGGGCATGTCCATTGATACCATGCTATCCTCGCACAATGTTTGGTAACATAGATCGGCTCTCAGTCTATATCTACGAGGCAATGATTATTAGGAGTGGAAACAAGCTGAACTGAGATGAGCCTAGCTCAATCGAGCTCGGTCAAAAACGAGTCGAGCCAAGGTTGGCTTGCCATTTTGGTGAGCCCCAAAAGTGGGCTCGGCTCGGGCTTGGTAACACCTTCGAGCTAGCCGAGCCACAAGCCTGAGGCGTTTTCGTGTTCAAAATCTGTCAACTAGCCAAGCCTAGCCAAACTAGGCTCGGTCAGAAACGATTCAAGATAGGCTTGGCTCGCTATTTTAACGAGCCTCAAAAGTGGGCTCGACTTGAACTCAGTAACACGTCCGAGCCGAGCCTAAGCCGAAACGCGAGCTATTTTTCTAGCCTTAATGATTATTTATACTCCTTCCCAATAATGCATCATATCGGCCGCCAAACTAGGCTCGGTCAGAAATGAGTCAAGATAGGCTCGGCTCGCTATTTTAACGAGCCTCAAAAGTGGGCTCGGCTCGAACTCAGTAACACGTCCGAGCCGAGCCTAAGCCGAAACGCGAGCTATTTTTCTAGCCTTAATGATTATTTATACTCCTTCCCAATAATGCATCATATCGGCCGCCAAACTAGGCTCGGTCAGAAATGAGTCAAGATAGGCTCGGCTCGCTATTTTAACGAGCCTCAAAAGTGGGCTCGACTTGAACTCAGTAACACGTCCGAGCCGAGCCTAAGCCGAAACGCGAGCTATTTTTCTAGCCTTAATGATTATTTATACTCCTTCCCAATAATGCATCATATCGGCCGCCAAACTAGGCTCGGTCAGAAATGAGTCAAGATAGGCTCGGCTCGCTATTTTAACGAGCCTCAAAAGTGGGCTCGACTTGAACTCAGTAACACGTCCGAGCCGAGCCTAAGCCGAAACGCGAGCTATTTTTCTAGCCTTAATGATTATTTATACTCCTTCCCAATAATGCATCATATCGGCCGCCAAACTAGGCTCGGTCAGAAATGAGTCAAGATAGGCTCGGCTCGCTATTTTAACGAGCCTCAAAAGTGGGCTCGACTTGAACTCAGTAACACGTCCGAGCCGAGCCTAAGCCGAAACGCGAGCTATTTTTCTAGCCTTAATGATTATTTATACTCCTTCCCAATAATGCATCATATCGGCCGCCAAACTAGGCTCGGTCAGAAATGAGTCAAGATAGGCTCGGCTCGCTATTTTAACGAGCCTCAAAAGTGGGCTCGACTTGAACTCAGTAACACGTCCGAGCCGAGCCTAAGCCGAAACGCGAGCTATTTTTCTAGCCTTAATGATTATTTATACTCCTTCCCAATAATGCATCATATCGGCCGCCAAACTAGGCTCGGTCAGAAATGAGTCAAGATAGGCTCGGCTCGCTATTTTAACGAGCCTCAAAAGTGGGCTCGACTTGAACTCAGTAACACGTCCGAGCCGAGCCTAAGCCGAAACGCGAGCTATTTTTCTAGCCTTAATGATTATTTATACTCCTTCCCAATAATGCATCATATCGGCCGCCAAACTAGGCTCGGTCAGAAATGAGTCAAGATAGGCTCGGCTCGCTATTTTAACGAGCCTCAAAAGTGGGCTCGACTTGAACTCAGTAACACGTCCGAGCCGAGCCTAAGCCGAAACGCGAGCTATTTTTCTAGCCTTAATGATTATTTATACTCCTTCCCAATAATGCATCATATCGGCCGCCAAACTAGGCTCGGTCAGAAATGAGTCAAGATAGGCTCGGCTCGCTATTTTAACGAGCCTCAAAAGTGGGCTCGACTTGAACTCAGTAACACGTCCGAGCCGAGCCTAAGCCGAAACGCGAGCTATTTTTCTAGCCTTAATGATTATTTATACTCCTTCCCAATAATGCATCTCTCTCACGAGCCTGGCCCGTCCGACTCAGCCAGGCTGGTGAGATACGGGATGTGCAGATGCAGAGATAGTGTTTGGTTGAGTGTTTAGTAGGCGAATATTTTGAAACTTAATTATTTTGAAATTTATATAGCGAGTGTGGTCTAGTTTTGTTCGAAAAAATGTCAGAAATCTATTTTTGGAATCCGTTCGGTAATCGGATATGCTAATAAAAAGATATATACAAAAAAGAAAAAAAATAAAAACTTACCTGCCACGTTAGCATTCCATGTATGGCTTGATATGGTGACTGACTGTGGCCCCATGCACAGAACACGAGGCCGCCATGCGTTGCATCCAGAGAAACACTCATTTTCTGTGTTTCTCCAGAACCAGGCTGCATGGAGAATCTTGCATTCACAGAGCCAGGCTCAAAACCAGATGCTGGCAACCAAACACAAGAAAAAAACAAGATTCTGCATTTGTAGATGCAAATCTCTATAAATGCAGCCAACCAAACAGCCTAATAGAGAATGAATAGTGGTCGAAGATGGGATATAGAGATCAAAATTTATAAATGTCACTGGTAATGTTGTTTGGTTCGCAGGGGAAATAACTCCCCGGGAAAATTAAGGTAGGCAGGGATTTTATTGTCGCATGGGATCCTACGGAAGAATTGAACCTGTTTGGAGTGCCTACCCAGGGAAGCTAATCCATTTCCATTTCCCCTGCTTTCTCCCAGCATTCCATTTCCCCGAGCACACATGCACAGCCGATCCCCAATCTCTCCATCTCCCTCGTCTCTGCGACTCTGCTTGGAGCCTTTGGCAAGTGGCAACTAGAGACGGACGAGTGAGCAACGAGGGGATAAAAAACCTTGGGGTCGCGCTGCCTAGTGCCTACTCGGCCCCGTCGCGTCACGGGGAGCTCGTCGAGAACTTCGCCGCCGCTGAGCTCACGGTGACCAGCTTGCTCCTCGGTACTCACGGCACCTCTGCCTGACTGACTCCCGCGAGCTCGCCACGGAGGTAAATCCTCATCCCACCGACTTGCCCGCTCTCTCTTGGCGCCCAGCCGTTTGGCTGCTACGATTCGGGTGGGTACAGATCCACCCGAGATTTGATTCGGCCGGTTTGAGGGCGATTCGATCCGGTTGGTTCTTGAATTCATGTAGTAACAAGCCTGCTCTACCCAGTGATAGTTGTCGGTTAATCAGCGCACATTTATGCATTTTTATTTGATTTGATGAGTTTGTGCAAATAAAATAGAGGTGGTGTTAGGACTTAGAAGGAGGCCTCTGTTTGCCTGGCTTTGGTTGTCCATTCTTGGTGGATAATTGCTTTCCAAGAAGTTTATGTTTGGACGTTAAGACAAGAATTTGTTAACTAAGCTACTACACTGCGAGTATCCTACTATATTGAATATATAGAGCTAGAAATGGTTGATTCAGTTGTTTCTATGTTAGAGTACGGGTTGAGCTCAAGATACCAATTGCAGTGATGAGCTCCGTAACTATCTTGGCCGCTGACCGTCTGAGGATAATCTTGGTGCTTTGTAACTTCTTCCCAGGTTTAATGGCACACAGTAGAGCAAGGTGGGTGTTGAAGTATGAAAAGGGTCTCGTCGACGTGCTTTGCGAGAACAATGTTTCGCACTACCGTACTCAAAATGGATGGAGAAGTGATGGCTGGAGGAAAATTGTTAGGGATTTCAATGAGAGGTACCCAGATGCGAGATTTAGCAAAGTTCAGATTCAGGAACATGAGACTCAACTGAAGAGAGATTATAGATTGATAAAATCCATACTCCAGCGTGATGGTGTTTCATGGGATCAGACGGCATCTATGGTTAGAACAACAGATGAAATCTGGGATGAGATAATCGAAGTGAGCCTCTAATTCTTTTATTCTAGTTATTATTTATGCAGCCAACTTAAATTTCAATCATTCATATAAATTTTCCAGGAAATGCCCAAGGCACGAAAGTACCAAAGTAAGAGTTTTCCATTGCTTGACTCGCTGGAACAGTTATTTGAAGGTACCTTTCCTCCCATTCAAATTGGCTCAGGAGAAGCATTTGCACTATGTGAAACTAATCTGTTCTTGTCGTAGGTGATATTCCTGAAGGGGAGCAGAACTTAACTCCCAGCATGCCTCAACACGTTGTTGAGAATGTGCACGGGGGAGGCAACAACGTTGGCGCTCTTCCAAGCATTTCTGGAAGACCTTATGGGATGGTTATTGCAAGCATCGATGAGGGAGAGAACAATGTCAGCATTCTTCGGGGAACTGCAGAGTTAGGACCACAACTACAAGGTCTGGACGATCTTGATCTTCTGCAAAATCACACTGAAGAGATCTTGGGAAGACCGCAGCATGCTGCAGACCCAAAGCCGCAACGAACTGATGAACCAGCACATTCAAGTTCCTGCGTAGAACCACAGACAGACAAGCGCAAGAAGCGTAAGATATCTAGCATCCAACAAACCATGCAGGCTTATCTAGACTTCAGACTGAAACAAACTCGCATTAAAGAACAAACATCAAAGGATGGAGAGCAGTTCTCAATTTCAAGGTGTATAAAGGCTCTACACACTATGCCCGATGTGTCTGATGAAGTCAAGGTTCTAGCCTCTGATGTTTTCAAGAACGCAGAGAACCGAGAGATATTTCTTTCCTATGAGCCGAGGCTTAGGACTTTGTGGCTGAAGAGGGCAGTCAACAGGTTACTCTCTTAATCTACTGGTCACTGTGTCTTATTTTGACTCCAGGTGAATTGTGAAGAACTTGTACGGTATCCTCTGCAGTCCTTTGTAGTGATCTGTGCATCAGTGTAGTCGATTATGGATGCAGAGATGCTTCCTTATAAGGCCTGGAAATGTTTTCCGGTAGCAGAACATTTGGGTTACCCTTCTACTGTTATGTTATAGTATATGCAGCTATGCAAAGTCTTCGTGCACTCGTGCATACCGTGCTTTACAGTAATCACTTGTTTGGTTACCCAATTGTCATTACTTGTTCTTGCCGTGCTTTCCAATAAACACTTGGTACCCAATTGCCATTTCTTCGTTCTTTATCAATTTACAACATCAAGGATGTGTAAGGGTACTCTTCATTCAATAATTTGAGCATTCATAGCACGTACTATAAAACATTGTAATTTTGGATAAAGTAATTGATGGAGGGAGGCAATTTAAAATATGAAGAAAATTTAGAGTAAGTGATAAAGAGAATAGATAATACTAACAAAATAGACTAATGGAGTGGAGGAATGGAGTACTATATGGATGCGTTTATATCTGCCGCATGGGACAGATCATTAAGGTGGAGTAATTAATGAGTAAGAAATCCTCACCTAGAGCATTATGCCTTTTTTTATGACTTATAAATAGCAAGTTTATACTACATCGGGAGGATTGTATATTGTCGTCGCTTTTTCTCGTGGTCATGATTAGAAACAATATGTTGGCACCAGGACAGACCGATCGGTGTGGTTTGCTCACTTGCAACATTCGACAAGCCGAGTTGTGTGATCGCAAATAAATACACGACTCACCGTCACGCAGAGTGTTCATACGGTAAATTCATGGAGACAACGAGGAAAGTATACGTATCCATAGGGCAAGGGAAGAAAAATGCAGGGTAACAGCAGTCATAAACACTGCGTCGCAACCGCTGTAGAGAAAAAGAAAAAAAAACCCAACCCAACTGAATGTCGCGTGTCGCATGGTACTCCTCTGCTTGTCACACCAAAATGAAAATATTGAAAGCACAACGGGATCACGGGAACGCTTGCAACAACATTTTGGAGCATTAGATGCCACGCCACATGAAACATTTTGGAGCACGTAGTGTTATGCAATTTTTGATATTCAACCGTAATTGTCACGGCGTAAGGCGAGGCCAGACGAGCCAAAAACTTTACCTTTTTATCTTTCAAATGTGCGGTGAGGCAACACCATAGACACATACATACATAAATATGGCGTAAAATACTAAATAGTAAATACTAAAAGTTCACAAATTAACAAAGGCCAACACGGTAAGCAATAAGGATAAGATCAATAGAAAAAAAAAATTATGCACATCATTCACATAGGCACATTACACAGCCATCAGTCCCATCAACACTTAGCCCAACAAGGACAGCCGATTGAGCGCAAGCAGAGAGAGGGCAGCCGCAGTGCAAGCAGATCTGAAAACGGGGTGGCGGCGGCACATGGAAGGAATGCAGCGGTGTTGGCGGTGGCGCAAGCAGAGGAAGTGAGGAAAAAAAGATGTGGACTAAGGAAGAGGAAGTGTTGCATACCTCTCCAACCAGCGGCGGCACAACTCCGCAAGATGACCAACGGCGGCGGCATGTCGCGCCCGACACCTAGGGTTTGCGCCACCTTCTTTTGCCTCTCTTTTTTCATCTAGATCTGGTCGTCGACACATTATTTGCCCTCCCCCTTCACTGGCTTGCCTGAGGCGTCCGCTGGAGCTGCCAAGGCGTCACTTTGGCGACGCCATGACAACTATGTATTCAAAATATTTCATGATGCTGATTAGTCTACTTGATGGAATCTGCAAAAGCATTTGACAGATGAGAGGTGCTAAACTGCTGGTACATGGCAGACATACCCTATCAGGACTAGCAACAATTCTAGCATCCTCACAAAAGGCCTATTTGGTTCTAGAACTAAATGGCAAATTGCACGAAAAGCTCCACTTTAAGTTGAATTCCATGTGATGTCTGCACCACCAGTTAAGCTAACTCTTAAGCAAACTGGTTTATCAAATTGCACCAAAAGCTCCATTTTAAGTTGAAGTTCATGTGATGTCTGCAGTCTGCGCCACCAGTTAAGCCCACTCTAAGCAAACTGGTTTATCAAAATTGTTCGAGATAATCAGTTTAAATTTAAAGCTTACATGGATCTATGGGTATTGCAAGACATCATGAAAGCTCCAATGCCAACATTTATAACCCTGGGTAATGCCACCAGTGTTGGAATAACCAAGATAATGTCACACCTTGAGATCTGCTAATACACCAATGTGCAAGGACACGAGTACTAGACTAACTTTTAACCCTATCAAAAAACAAAATAGACTAACTTTTCAAGAATATTTTCATCCTTGCTTGATACTCTTGAGTTTACAAACTTCTGGCCCAAAACAAACTTGGGACGATGCTAAAGAGTGGGTTTTATTCTCAGTTTTAAGTTCCAATTTCCCAACTCAGCAATAATAACTTCCAGAAAAAGTACTCATGACAAGGCTTACATACAAGGATCAGATGCCTGATGGGGATAAGCTGCATTTCCCTCAAAGCGCAGCCTGAACATTTTAAAAAATTTATAGGCTTAACTGTCAAATTTCAGTATTTCATCATGTCTCACATATTCACATGTCAATATAAAGGGTTTATGGAATAGCTATCAACTTCATTCTGATCATGCCAAAACTCATGGGTTATTAAAAAAATTATGATAAAGGAGAAATAACATAAAAAATAGCGCTACACGCATTGAAAGGTCCAATGGACAAAGCAAATATAGAAACCAAAGCACTAGAGCACCAGGACAGGTTCTGAAAGCTAACAATAAGGTAACTCCTTTGCAAAAAACTTTCAAATTTACAGTTACATGTCACAACAATTGCCAAACAGATTTAAAACATATTATAGCTTAAACTAAATCTAGGGAAACATATTATAGCTTAAACTAAATCTAGGGAAATAGCGAGCAAGAAAACACACCATACCCTCTTGCAAGAAAACAGAAATTCATGGCCAAGATCAGAATATGAAGAATTAAGAAAGCCCACCTTGTCAAAATAATAATGAGCCAGAACCTGAAAAGTGAGCTGTGATCAACTAGAGTAAATAAATGAAAAAAAAATATGATAGAGAAAGCAGACAGGAGCTCTCCAAGACACTTTTCTGCTAAATGCTGGTGCCTAATACATTTGGTCAGTCAAGTATACTTGCAGCGAAACCAGAAGCACTATATGTCGACTAGCCTGTAAAGAATTAGATATAACCATTAAATATACGGGAACGATCAGTTACCTTCAAACAGCCAAAAAAGCATCATCACAAAAATGTAAAATTCAAAAAACTGACTTCTGTTTAAAATTTAAAATATTGTGCCAATATGAGTGGTGAGCGCTCATCTATCTATCTATCTATATAACGCGCCAACAGTTGCTCTCCGCTTGCGGCACGCGTCCCTCTTGCGCCTGGTTCGCGAGCAGCAGCTTCCCGCGCGCGACGCGCGTCCCTCTCGCGCCTGGTTGATCCACGTCGCCCGGCTACCGTCCAACATATGCATCACATACAATGCAAACAGTCTAAAAAAAGACACCGGGTTTCTGGAGACATTCTATATGGATTCAGCACCTATTCCAATATTCACATTTCTTTATACCAAAAGCAGACAGTACGCAACAAAACTAGCATATCTGATGGTAACATGCAAAAGCAGAACTACAGCATAGAGCTACTATAACCCTTGCACAACCTAGTACCTTGGACCCATGCTACAAGAACGGGACAGCCGCGCTGGTACAATATTTGCCATCTCACATCCAGTTCCACCAGTTGCTGGTATTGTTTGTCCCCCTCCAGGAACTGCATTGTATTGCTTCCTGCACCCTGGGCAGCGTCCATCAGCCTCAAGGATCCTCTTGTGGCAGAAGAGACACAGGTGAAACCCACAAGGGCAGGGCAAGAAGCTAGAGTCTGTCAGGTCAAGATCCTCGTAGCATATTGGGCAAGACAATGGCAACGCTTGGACACCCTGCTGTGTGGCACTCATACCAATCCCCACCCAGCAGTTACCAATGCTTGCTGGGAAGCTGGCCTGCTTGGAGATACTGGGTAAGCCCTGTGGACGGAATATATCACCAGGTGTCCAAGCCCTCAAATTGCTCCGAGTTGGTTCTGTTCTTTTTACTGCATTGGCAGGAGCTGCACAGACAGTTGGAGCTTCTGGCGGGAGTTCAGGATCAGAACTCTGGTGGCAATGATTGTTATCGACTGAAAGTGCATCAGCAACAGCTTCCCAATCATCCAGGACATCGTTCTCCTCCTCAGGGCCACTGCCTGTGTCATCATCCTCGGCTTCACTCACACTCCTCGAGCTGGACCATAGACTGCTACCACTGCTGAGGCTAGGGCCACCACCATTGCTGGAGCAGTGCTTCCTCTGGGCACAGCAACAGCCTCTGGAATTGTCTGAACCAGGGCTATGCATTGGGGAGTGGGGGTCAATACTGCCTACCTCTTGCTTGTTGGTACCAGCATCTTCCTTGTCCTCCTCCGTATCCCCTCCCCTTGACCTCGGCTCAGCACGCCGGCGAGGGAGTGGAGGGTGCGGTGAAGCGAGGATAGGTGACCCTGCTCCTGTTGGCGAACCAGCAGCCTTGGCCTCCTTCCCATCCTTGGCTGGACAAATCCAAAACACAAAAGGATCAGACTTTGCACGAATCCTGTATTAACACCAATGAACAACCTAAATCGTACTCGTAAACCCAACACACGAATAAAAATTAAGATTTTATTTTTTCTGCAACCCCTTCGTTAACTGTGAGTCTATTGACTCTATGATCCGCCATAGAGAGATCCCAACCACCGCATGCACACCGCCCAACCCCCAACCCCATCCCCAACAAGAAGGCATCGGAAGTTCGGAACCACAGGAATCAGGCAAAACATCTCACAGGCTATTCACGAGATCAGACCTTGCGACAGCCACTGCTCGCGGCGCGCGTCCAGCTTGCACTGCTTCAGCTTCGCCGCGGACCGGTTCCCCTGCAAACACACGAAACCCCAAGATCAGCACGCGACCGGCGGCACGCCATCCAGAGCCCCAGGCCCCGTCCGGAACCACCCACTCCCCATCTCAAATCCCAAATCGAACCGCGGATCGCCCCAAGCCCTTACCCTCTTCTTCTTCGCGTAGCGCGCGGCGGCGGCGTCGTCGTGGCCCATCTAGCCGGAGACCTTCGCCCTTCGCCCCCTCTCCTCCCCTCACCGGCGGCGCGCGCGCGTGCGGCGGAGAAAAACCCTAGATGAGCGGCGATGCGGTTCGCGAGGCGAAGGGAGGCGAGGAGCGAACGGGTGGGGGCGCGATGGATATGATAATAACACACGAGGGCGGAGTTTAATGGAAAAGGCAAGGGGAAATCTCTCTTTCCGGGGGCGAGGCGTTCGCGTTATAAAAAGCTATAAAAAATTGCATCGCCTCGCCTGCTTTAATTAATCCGGGCCGGACAGGTGGAGGGGGCAAAATGACGAGACTGCCCCTGGGCCGCGGGGCGGTTGGGCCGTTGGGTCGGTGGACGGGAGGGGATCTCGGCCGTCCAATCGGCTCGGCTCCGTGCCGTTGCCGTGTGGTGTGGCTTAAACGGGAGCGGTTTTCTCTTTTTTTTTTTCTGCCTTTTTTTCCCGCAGGAAAATGTTTTTATCTTTTCTTTCTGTGGTGGGGACGTGCGGTTTTGTTTTTCCTCTTTGGTGTGGCAATAACGTTCGCTTTCGTTGTGATTTGTGACGGTGGGGATCGCTGCGTCCATCAATCTGGATGGTCGGCGTCGGGGCACGGATTTTCTGAGGAGGTATACAAGCTAGGCAATGGAAAAGCTGTAGGAAGCTACTAGAATGTTCCTCCCTTGCTTCCTCGGATGATTGCGTAGTACTCCAGCAAAACTTGTCGAAACAAAACGTCATTGGTGTCTTCTCCGTAAAATGTTTCTTAATGGATGAGCCGTCATTGATTTTGGCTTAAATCACAGTTAGCTACTACTGTACATGAAACTACGATAATATTTCAAAAGAAAAATAACCTACGATAATATTATATGATACTTGCTGCTTGAGAATAGGGGGTGAAAACAGTCGGATCGAATCAGATAATGGTTAAACCATATCCTTCTCCTAAAGTTTTTCTCGGAACCGGATACGAATACGGATAGCACGATTACAGATACGGACACGAAAATGCCGGACACGAATACGGAGTGGATTCATGTCAAATCGAATACGATCACGGATATTTGTCGGAACATATAACCCCTCAAACTATACGCCTGAGTTCAATTAAAGCAATCAACAAATATGACATATCACATCAGTATATCGGTTATCACCAATTCACCATGGCATCATGTGATTCATGCAATCATGCATTCATGCATAAGCATACAAGTGATATAACACATAAGCTCATTAACACATAATTATTAGCACTACCAATACCGATGAACATTGACATAGTTCATGTCTCGCGAAAAAGTTATATTTTAAATTTTCAAAGTCTTTCTTTATTTTGGATAATTTTTAAAACCCCATTCCTATTTTGTTCTTCCTAAGGAAAAAGCTTCTTTTATTTTTTCTAGAGAAATTTATCCTATCATATGTTATTCCATATTTGGACTCTTCTCATTTTTTGGATTTTTAGAAATTTATTTCACATTTTTCTGAGCCATATACTATTTTCTACAAATTTTACCACTTTATGATAATATTAAATGCGAAAAATAAAGAAAAAAATCCACTTTGGTCTTGGGGCCTTGGGCTGGTGGCCTGGTGCTAGTGGGATGGACTCGGATATCCGACAAACTTGATTCTCGGATATCCGAGTCCAACGGATATGGTCATCCTGTATCCGAATCCATATCCGACTAAAATTATCCGAATTCTGATCCATATCTGAAAAATATCCAAAAAATATAATCTGAAGATATCCGAATCCGATCGGTCCGGTTCGGACATTATCCGACCCGTTTTCACCCCTACTAGAGAACGATGCTCCTAGCCTTTTAGGATGATGATTCACGGCAAAGCATTAAGGAGATACAAATCTTAATAAAACTTGCCTTAGATCAACTTCAAAGGATCCCTGTATCATCTCAAAATGTTTTGTTTCTACATGGCTTCCTCTCTATTCAGTGATGGAAAAGTAAGGGATGAGTATTAAGCAAAATTTTATGGGCTAATTGATAGAATTCACCACAATACTTACCAATTAGCGAAATGACACCCTAAAACTTTTTTTTAAAAAAAAATGGTATCATAGAGATGCCAATTAAAGGGTTGCCAATATCCAAATCTCAGTGCTCGTATTTTTTTATTTTTTTTTTGCTCTCACCCTTTTCTTTCCTCTACCAACTTCAATCTAGTTGCCCCTGTGTCGCTTTGCCGCACCCACGCCCTATGCTGTTTAGGCCTAATGTTATGTTTGTAACATCCCAAATTTTTAAAAACCAATTTGGCACGTTAATAATTTCCTAAACTACATAATTTTAAAAATCGCAAAACATTTAAATATGTTGCATCATGGCATCATCATTACATGCGTTGTAGTTAAATTGGAAAAATGATTCAAACCTTTCAAGCATGCACCCTTGGTGCAAAAATTTAATATTTTGTTTAATATGTATAATATATTTTCTTAAAGCCAACCCCAAATAGAATTAATTGGAAATGTGTTAATAAATTTTGAGAAACAAAATTATTTTTCCTAAGTGTTAATGTATTTAAAAAGGTTGTTTGAAAATAAAAGTCCATTGGAAATCAGAAAATCCAAAAGGGCTTTATTTCCCCTCGGCCCAAGTCTCGGCCCACTTTTCCCTTCCCTTTTTCTTTTTCCCCGCCTCTCCTCCCTTCCTCTGTTGGGCCGCCGAGCCGCGCCAGCCCATTTCCGCCACAGCCCGTTCCCCTCGCCCCTGCACGCGTGGCCCCGCTGACAGATGGGCCCGCCGCGTCAGTCTCTTCTACCTCCTTCTTCTCCCCTGCTCGCCCCTGTTCGCTCCGCCGCTGCTGTGCTCTCTCTCTCCTCTCTCCCGGGGCCATGATGGCTCGTCTCCCCATGCGATCGTTCGCCCCTATCTTCTTCCCTCGGACCCCCTTCTCTCTCCGCCTTCCTTGTCTTGTCGTCGGCCGACCCCGTGACACCACCGTCGCGCTCAACACGCCACCGGCCGGAATTTGCGCCGGCGTGGCCAAACCCCGCGCGTCGCGTCAAAATGTTCCGGGCGGAGCGCGCCTTTAAAAGGGGAACTGCACCATCGTTCCCACCGCTTCGCGCCGCCGCCTTGCTTTTTGCCCAAGCCGGTGCGCTGTCCTCCCCGCTCCGCCGATGTTCTCTCTCTTCTCTCCCACCTCATTCCCACTCTTTTGCTTCATCCTCACCCTGGCGTGGTCTGCAGATCGTCGCGGAGGAGCTCGCGCCCTGGGGATTGAAGCCGCGTGGTCCGCGAGTGCCCCAGAGCCGACGCCGTCATCGCCACCGCGGTCCGGCTGCTACGTTGCTCCCTTCGACCCGGCGCCCCTGAGGTAGCTTCCTCCGCCCCCTTCATTCTTCCGGCCGGGGGAAATTTTGGGACTTAGCTAGCTACCTCGCCGGCGCCACGGTGCCCGTGTATCGCCGCCGCCGTGGGCCGCCGTGCCGCTTATTCCACCCACCCTTGGGGATGTCGTGACCCCCATTGTGCCGCCTTGCTCACATCTCACTCTGCAGGTGCCCAATTGGACCCTGGTGACCGGAGCCATCGCCGCCGTCTGTAGCGCCGCCGCCGGGGTGTGCCTCCCCTGTTTTTCCCCCTTTCTGCGGGCGAGGGAGGCGCCGACATGTGGGACCGAAGGAGGGCCCACCTGCCAGTTCGCTGTGCCGCTCTCGCCCGCGCGGTGCCGAGCACGCCTCGTTGTTGGGCCGTTCGGCCGAGCCGGCCCAGCGCCGGGAGGCCTGCTCTATTATTGTTCCTTTTAAAATTTTTGTTTTAAATCTTTTATGTTATCCTAAGAGCATTATTAAAAATAGCTGATGGCTGTAAAAATTCTGTAAAAATTAGTGAAAATACTATATTGGTTTCTGGACCTAAGAGAAATTATATGTATGCATGTCATGCATGTAGCATTCATTTTTAGTTAAATAGCTAACCTAGAAGTGGCATCATTTCATGTGAACTTGAGTAATTTTCATAACATTTCTGATTAAATAAAAATGCATTTGAGTTGCTGTATTTTCCTTTCCTACAAACAGCAAGGCATTAAATGTTTTCCTTATGAGTGTTGTATTGCTTTGCATATGCGTGTGCGCGTTTAGGAGGTCTAGGCCTCGAAGACCCGATCGATGACGTCCCCTTCGTTTTCCCTGGAACGGACCAAGGCAAGTCCCCCTTCGACCATATCGTGGAGCCATTTTGGTTATTTAGAAAAGATTTGCTAGACTTTAAAATGTGCATGCTAGTTTAAAATGATAATCGCCATATTTACTAGACTTAGATATCATGCCAAATAGAAAGGTAAGAAATATGGTAGGATTAAACCTAAGGCTAAAATATGAATTGCTCATTTTTAGATACCTCGTTGTGGTAGGATAAATGCTTAAAAATCTTTTATGCGCAATGATATAATCATTTGTGTGAAAGGAGAATATTGTTGAGAAATATTTGGGAAAAGGGTGATTTAAAGATAGCGCATCAAGGGTGATGCTTAGTAGGAAATGGTTTTCCTCTTACCCCGAAAACCTTCCGACTAGGGAGAGATATTTCGTCGGTTGGTGCAGTACGACACCGTTTTGGAAACTGGGCTAAAATACCAACTCTCTCCTAGTCTAAGGACTGGTCGTCCTATGATCCTATGAACCGAGCCATAACAGTACGACCTCGAGACCCGGTATAGGACGGGCCCGGTCGTTGGCCCTCGTGGTTAGCGGTCTTGTGGCGAAACACATCTGATGCGTAGCCTCTCGAGGGTAAAGCGTACCCACTCTACAGAGTTAAAACTATCATGATAGCCGTGATCGCGGTTATGAGCGCGCGAAGGGACTCATATGGTAGCTCTTCATTTTAAAAACCAGTTTAAAAAGGGGGTTTTAAACAAAGGATTTGAGATGAGTAAAGAATTTGAGAAAGATTTCGTTTGAGTTAGGTGCCACCGGCTACATTTTGGATTGGGGATCGGCCTACCGGAAATTGTCACACGGAATGGACCTAACCGTTTTGAGAAAAGAAATGAGAAATGATTTTGTTCTCGCTATGGCACTGAGGCCAAGTGGCGAGAACCGTTTGAGAAGAGCCCAAAGAAAATGTTAAGATTTATTGTTTCTAAATTGCTTTGCCAAAACTAGGCCAATAAATGCATTTCTGCGAAAATATCCTAAGCTCTCCTTGTACCGAGCCTTATTTGCATACTTCTCGACTTGTGAGTACAATTTGTACTCACCCTCGTTTTTCCGCTCTCCCTTTTTAAAATTTCAACAGTCGGTCCATCCGAGTATGGCCCACCGTCCGAGGAGGACCCGGATTTCGACGAGGAGGCGTTCTCCGAGGAAGACGATGAAGATTAGGGTTGCATGTTCCTACAGCCCTTATGCCTGTGGGATAAATAAATTTCTAGATATTGTATTAGGCATGTTTCGCTGTGTACTCTGAATTGCGGCCTACGAACCGTTGCTTGTGCTTGTATTGGACTAAGTTTCCCCTTTGTAATAATTTCAGAACGTTGGCATTGTACCGTTTCTATATAACTGTGTGCGCTAGCCATGATCCTTGGGACTAGTACGTGTTTACGCAGGTGAAATCCGATCTTGTAAATCGGGTGCCGACAATGTTGCACACCATCGACACCACCAGCATAGCTAGCTCACCTTGGCATTGTCTGCTTTGGCCACCACATTGTGAGAGATGACATCAGTGTCGCCTAGAGCGTCGTGCAGAGAGGGGGAGACGAGGGAGCGACAACGGGGGAGCTAGAGAGGTAGTAGCTTGGAGTCTCCCGCGATGTTGCACCTAGAGCATCGTGTATGTTGTTGGGCGGTGAAAGGAATGAGAGATACACGTAGAGGAGGAAGAAGAAGGGGTGATAGCATTTTAATGTAAATAGATTATGAAGATGGGTAAGATACCACACGGTTTGTAGAAAGACATGTTTCTAGTTTTGACAGTTTCACAGTAGCATTTTTACAAATATGTTCACAGTTGTATATATAATAAGGGTATGTCCAATTATGTACTTAAAAGTCACTTATTTGATGTTGCCGACACTACAATGACGGGTAGAAATTAAAATATAAGAAAGAAAATAGAATAATTTCAAAAATGATATATAGTAAAGGAATAGTCCACATATGAGAATAGCATTGGTTATGCCAAATTTAAATAGGAAGACCCTGTAATCTCACGAGGATAACACCTTTAAGGGATGGAATTTGAAGGAACTATTGGACTGCTCTTCTGCTGCTCTCAGCTGGATTTCCAGCGAGATAATTCTAGTAATGACCATAGGTTGAAGTTTCCTCTTCTTTCCTAATAAAAAACCACAGTATCTCTACGCTATTTATAGAAGTTTTGTTCATCGCAGCTTAACAAGAATTGTTTGCAGACAGAGGAAAGAATGAGCATTAGCCGAGCTTGACGAGAAGTACATTTCGGCTTCTTGTGCTGGCAGGCTTAATTTGGTCCAATTACACAAATGTGGGTTTACACATACAGAACAGCGACTGAGGGAAACTTAGGCCCTGTTTGAAAGTGGAGTTATTTTGTAATTTCTATACAAAACTATGGTTTTTGCAAAAACCATAGTTTTTGAGACCATGAAGTGTTTGGAAGCAACCTCAAAAACTCTGTTTTGAAAATTATGGTTTTGACAAAACCACGATTTTTTTGGAGTTTTATAGACTCCACTCCACACCAAAGTTTTCTCACTTGTGCTAGCACATCATGGTTTTTTATGGTCATAGCAAAATACAAACCATGGTTTTAAAAAACTCCACCTCCAAACAAGGCCTTAAGGTTTAACACGGCCACACGGGTGCTCCGGTCTCCGGACCTTTCTGATTGTGCTGTGTCTGAATGGACACAAAATTGCAGCATGTTCAGAGTAGTTTAAGTTTATTTGGTAATTTTTTTATCTTTTCTTGGTTCATTTTTTTTATCATGAAACCATCTCAAAAAACTTAATAATAACTAGTAAAATAAACAAAGTGAACCAACTTCAACAAACATATTCTAAAATCTCTCGTCCAACTCTTAACGTTCAGCTCGCACTATATACCTCGTACAAGATCGACTCCGCCGGGTCGATCGGATTGCCGTACCCCAATCTTAACATGCCTGCCACATATACCTGGTGGCATTGGACTGAGTCACTGAGCAAATGTTAGCAGCAGAAGCAAATGATGCTGGGCAGTTTCTGTGCTCCGACATAACAGGAAAATTAGAACAGCAGGATGAGCAGCAGGCCAACACCACCCACGGGTTGATAGCAGAATGAAGAGATGAAGACTGAATAGCCAAACCTACGACTTAAACCACGCTGCCGCTCCAGTTGCTCCTCAGGAACGCAAGAAGGGTGATCGTGACAGCCTCCCTGCGTCAATGGAAAGTGAATTGTCAGGTGATCAGACAAGACTGCGACATGTATGTTCGTGAGCTACTTTGTGTCTCTTCGCAGATCAATTTAATAGATGGCTGGACGGCATATAAATATTTTCCCTCAACATTCCAAAGATTCAAGGGCAACGGCTGCATTAGCACCTGAGAATAGAAAGAAATAGTAGCCATCTCAGTCAACGCATCAGAGCAATTAAGAAAAAGAGGGGGGATTGAATTTGCTGAACCTGTAAAATTCCTCTCTCCATGACAACAAGGCCATGTCTAACCTGTCCACAGAAGAAAAAAAAACATTCAAAATCCAGATAGATGATTTTAAAAGTGGAAGCACTAAAATATGATGGTATCGGAGGTCAAATGGCAGAGCGAGCATCATGTGCAGGTACAGTTACCAATATCAACAGAAATCTCCTACCATTAATCTTGTGACGGTCGTGATCCAGCCAGCTTGGTTGAGTGCTATGATGTAAACGTATCAGTAATCACTAAGCATGGGATCCACCTTTAGCTCAGCAATGAACAATTCCTAGTTCTCCGCTTCTATGACTATGGATGGCACAATGAGTCAATGAGGAGCAATCTTGATTCTCCACAGGAAGCAGAATAACCTTTATATCGAGCATAACTTCTGATGTGGAAATCATTATAACATGAAGAAACTGGTATACATCACTTCCAAATAGTGTTACCATAGTACGAAGGGCTACTACTTTATAGGCAAAGAAATCCTGCAGTCTCTGAAGTCAGGAAATCAGACCTGATGTCAATGAGCCAATGTTTTCACTAATCAGCAAAACTTTGATCCATCTATTAAGACTACACTCGCTGTTCTGCAAGACTGATGGTGCAAAGAAACGCATGCAGTCTCTGAAGTCGGGAAATCAGACTTGATGTCAATGAGCCAATGTTGTCACTGATCAGAAAAACTTTGATCCATCTATTGTGACTATACTCACCGTTCTGCAAGACTGATGGTAGCCTAACTAGACACAGTTTTAGCTGGGGTCAACTGGCTAATATCACCAATATGATCTGGGTATCTTACACATAATAGTTAACTCACCCACAAACATCAACTGCACTCCAGCCTACACCTTTTTCCACTCCATAATTCTTCATCATGTCTCTCAGTTCCTCTATGTTGTCCCATTTTTCTGCACAGCCATATGAATTCGACACTAAAATGTAGTACCCATCATTTCCTGGGTCAGAAGCAAACACCTTTTTTGCAACCCTTAACCCCATCTCGAAGTTGTCATGCATTTTGCAGGCACTAAGTAAAGTTCCCCACACCCCACCATCAGGTTCTATCGGCATAGCCAAAATCATATCTTCTGCTTCTTCAAGATGCCCTGATTTCCCGAGGAGATCTACCATACAAGAGTAATGCTTCAGGTTAGGCTCAATGGAACATTCCCCCATCTTAAAGAATTGCTTTCTGCCCTCATCAACAAGCCCTGCATGGCAGCAAGCAGATAGAATGGCAAGAAATGTGACACTGTTAGGCTTAACACTTCCTCCCTCCATCTCACTAAATAATTTTAATGCTTGCTTCGCTTCACCATGCATCCCGTAGCCTGATATCATCACATTCCAAGTAACAACATCTCGTTGGAGCATAGAATCAAAAATACATCTTGCAGTTCCAAGTTGCCCACATTTAGCATACATGTCAACAAGTGAGGTACTAAGCGATACATCAGATTCCAACCCCATATCTTTCACATAAGAATGTATCAGTTCTCCACGCTTCAATGCAGACAAATTTGCACAGGCTGAAATGACAGTGATAAAGGTCGCTAAGTTGGGTTTGACTCCTTCAGTGAGCATCTGATCAAAAAGTGACAAGGCATCATTGGAATGTCCCAGCTGAGAATAGCTAGCAATTAGCACATTCCATGTGACAACATCTCTCTTCAATTTGGCAACATCAAATAATTTGCATGCAAGATCAAATTTTCCACACCTTCCATACATGCAAATTAATGCATTCAAAACTGATAAATTTTCATCAAGCATGCATTTGATTGAATAACAATGCATTGACTGACCTAATCGTATTTCACCTAGCCGGGAACAAGAAGAGATCATGGAAACCAAGCTGTTGGCGTCACACATGAATTCATCTCTATCTCTAAACTGCATTTCTCGGTACAACTCCAAGCATTTGACATCAAGTCCTGCTTTGCAGTATCCAATAACCATCAAACTCCAAGATTCCATGTCTCGTTGATGCAACATTCTAAAAATTGAGGCTGCAATATCCACCAGTTCAAATTTCACATACATTGAGATCAAAGCATTGGCAATCAAAACACTGTCTCCAAAGTTTCTCTTCATTATAACTGCATGAAACGCCTTCCCTCCACACAAATTAGCATTGTGACCAAGCCCTGAAAGTACACAACTAAAAAGAATATCATCTGGCTGCAGGCCCGACACCTCCATCTCCTTTAACAACTCCATGGCATGCCCAGCAAGACCTCTCCTACAGTAGGCTCCAATCAAGGTGGTCCAGGAAACCACATCTTTCTCTGGCAACTCTTGGAACAAAATCCATGCATCCTCAGCGATCTCACACTTTGAATACATTGAGAAAAGCGCTGAAACCACCAATGGGCCGTCTCCAATGCCATCCTTCACGACATACCCATGCAAGCATTTGCCAGCAAGCAGCTCACCTAGCACCCCGCACGCCTCCAAGCCGCTCTCCATCGTCCGTGAGTTTGGTTTTGCTGCCTCGCCATCAGCCGTAAGCATAACCATCTGCACCAAGTAGCTCAACCCCTCCCTGCACCCCCCATTCCGAACGCACCCGGAGATCACCGCGGTCCAGGCGACCACGTCCCTCTCGGGAATTTCGTCAAACACCTTCAGCGCGTCGCCAACGCTGCCGCACCGGGCGTACATATAGACCAGCGATGACGCGACCGCCACGGAGCCATCGCCGGCCAGGATACCGAACCTAACGCAGTAGGCGTGCACGGAGGCGCCGACGGGGAGGGCCCCGAGCTCCGCGGCCGCGGAGGCGGCGAGGGGCGCGGTGAAGCGGGAGGGCGGCGCTCCCGAGGCGCGCATGCGGCGGTGGGCGGAGAGCGCGGAGGCAAAGTCGGAGGCGCGGTGGTGGGAGCGGAGAAGGGAATTCCAGAGGAAGGTGTCGGGGCAGGGGCAGGAGGAGAAGGCGAGGGAGGCGAGGCCGGGGCGGCCGGACGAGGTGTACGCGGAGACGAGCTTGGCAGCGAAGTCGGGGCGCGGGGAGAAGCCCGAGGTGATGGCCAGGGCGTGGAGGCGGAGCAGCGCGGGGAGCGGCGGAGGCGGCGAATGGGAGGGCGAGGCGAGGAAGCGGTGGAGGAGGGCGATCGGGGTCAGGGCCTGAAGAGGCGAGCGAGGAGGCGGCATTGGTTTGCCGTATACCCCGTATACTCGTTCAAACAAAACACAACTTTTTTTTTTTAACCGAAGGAAACAAATCAAATCACAACTTCACAAGAACACAATCTTTTCAAAACATAAAGGCCCATTTCGATTAAAAAAGGTAAGCATGTAATCTTTGATCAATAGTTAGTTAAATTATATACAGCTTTAGCATATAAAATTCATATCTTTAATTTTGTGTTTCGCATCACTTACGATACAATACTATTTGTAGTAATTAACAATATATAATAAATAATGAGATAAATTTAATGATCAAACTATATATCTAAAGAATTTTTTAAATAAAAAAGTTCATATAAAAAGGAATGCAGAGGTACAAAGCAGCACTTTCTTTGCTTTTTTCAAGGAGCCAAGACTCCCGAGTGTTCGCTTATTACCAATGACGTGTAGAACATAAGATGCTTGTATGTAGACTAGTCGCGTACACGCGCCCGTAGCGCCCGAGGCCGGCAAAAGCGCGACGGGTGCGCGAGGCCGGCAAAAAAGCCGCACCACACGGGAAAAAACGCGGCAGCGCGCGGTGAGCCCCGGAAAAACGCCTCGCGCGGAGGCCAGCTCTCCCAGGAAAAAAAAAAGGAGAAAAAGGGGGACACGCGGGGTTCGAACCCGGGGCTCCCAGGTGACCAACTGGCTGAGCTAACCAACCGGCCAAACCACCCACGTGTCTGATATCTGCGCGAAAAAATCGTTTTATACTAAAAATAAAACGGACGGCCAGATCTGCCTGGCGCGCGCGATCGGATGGCTGCGAACGAACGGGGCGACGTGGCACACCGGCAGTGACGCGTGGCAGCTCGCTGAAGCGAATGTTCGGCTTTGTACTATTTATCAATACATAGGAAAAGTGAATATTACCATATTATTAAGCATCAAGATAGAAAAGACTTCTTCGATAAAGGATGTTTATGCATATGCTTAGACGTTGCAAAAAAGCATGTATGTCTCTAAGTACCATCCATGAACATAGCCGAAGCCGAAGCCCTAATTGAATTGAAAATTAAGCGTTTGCTTCTTTGGTTTATTTTTTTAATCACAAAGCCATCTAGATTGGCTCTTAAAAATAATATAAAAGGCTATTAAAAATAGCATAAACGAAGTTGGAGAAGCAAATTCAATAACCTTTTGAAGCTCGTCTTAACACTTGGCTCAAACGTCTTATTTACTCAGCTCAATCACTTCGAACATATTAATAACTTGTAGAATTATTTTCTTTAAAATTTTAAAGGCTTTATCGAAGCTCAGAATCATGGATGTTGTGGCATCCTCGAAGTGGTGATGCCTTAGCGTCGTGGCGGATGGATGCGGACGCCTCAACAGACTCCTCGCCACCTGTGTCTATGGTGTCCCTGGGCATCCGAGGCGTCGGCGTGGCATCGGCATGGCGCGTATGACATCCACAAGGTTGGAGGAGGGCGCCATAGGTAGGGCGAGAAGATAAACAGGTTACACAAGAGGCTTGTATATTGTAACCCGAGCCAAACAGTTATCAACACAAATATTCTCACCTAAAGGCAACGGTGGCTATGAACCCTAGCTTGTAGCAAGGATTCAAGATCTAGTGGAGAGATATTCAATGCCCCTTCCCTAACACCCTTGGTCATCGTCGTCGCTTCAGTCTCCATCACATAAATGGCACGCTGGCACCTCGTTCCCCTTCCTCTCCTCTCTCTCTGGTATCCCCCTCCCCTCCTCCCTCGCACAAACAAGCTACTCCTCTGATCTCTCCTCCTTCCTCTGCTCTATTATACGTGAATGCGATGCACTACTCTGCTTACCCTTCCCATGCCTCTCCTGTACAGATGCTTGCTTTGCTTGTGTGTGATGCACCGCTATGTGCTTTGCTTATATATGATACACTGCGCTTATATGTGATACACTGCTCTGCTTACTCTCCGATCTCCCCTTCACTTTCCTCTGCTTTGTTGCTGCTTTGCTTGTACTCTCTCCGATCATAAAAACAAGTCGTTGTTGACTTTTCGACACGCCTTTGATCATTCGTCTTATTCAAAAAACTAGGTAAGTTATCATTTTTTTTGTTGTGATTTGTTTTATTATTAAAGGTACTTTAAACATGATTTATATTTCCATATGTTTGCACTAAATTTTATAAATAAGACGAATGGTCAAAGACGTGTTCAAAAGTTAATGGCGACTTGTTTTTATGATCGGAGGTGGTATGATGCACTGCTCTACTTCCTGTGATGCTTGTTGCCCTTGACCGGTCAATAAAAGTGGATATGGCTAGCGGCGACATTAAGACTTGACAATGAAAACTACTTATTATGTTACAATTTATTAGTTTTTATTTGTCATATGTGTCTATGGTCCTCTTTGATTTATGGTTTTAGTTTAGGTTTAATTGTAGTCATAAAAATTAGTGATCTTTCAAAAAGGCTAAAAAAAGTTATTAAATTTTTTTTGAGAAAAACTCTGCAGCCTTGAAAAAATTAATTCAAAATATTACACTGAATGGTCTGTATAAAAATAATAAAATCTTCAAAACAAATTAAAACCAAACTAAAACAACTAAATTAAGAGGACCATAGTGTGCCTCACCGCGTGCCTCAAGAATTTAAAAGATAAAAAGATCCAAGCACGCTTTGCGCGACGCCATACCACCGTAGCAACCATGCTCAGAATTTCGGCGAATGAGTCCATTCAGCATAACAAAACCAGCTCTCATCAGGAATCAAGAAGGCAGAAGACGAACGGAGATGGCTCCTCGGAGCAAATGAACACAGCAGTTTTAACAAATGCAGTTGTACGGGAGGCGAGTGATAACAGTACGCAGGTTTGGTGACACAGTATCATAGCGGCTCTGCCATATAACGGTTTGATGCAAGTGCAGCATAGGTACAGAAGATTATGTCCGTGCAGAGGGTTGTTCTTGTCATGCGCTCCGTGCTCCTATGTATCTCATCTACAGCTTGGATGGAGGCTGGTACCATCCGTAATGTTCATCTGAACAGTACTTGGTGACTTGCTTCACGCTCAGGTAACTATCGAGGCCCCTGAAAATAACAGTAAAATAAATTCAGATCATATACAACGCCTTATTTGTTCGGTATGGATAACACTTTGCGCAGCCCAGACTAGCTAGTCATTTGACTCGCTTGTATATGGACTCACCATTCTCCGAGCTCCCGACCAAAACCGCTCCGCTTGTTCCCTCCCCATGGAGTTTGAACAAAGCATGGTTGCGAGCAATTTATCCAAACAATGCCTGCTTGAATAGCCTGCGGATGAGGATTGCACATACGTTACGGATCAAGCTAGCATCCTAGCAGTTAACCAGGGGTAAAAAAAATTGACGGATATGTTATACTTCAACTTCAAACTACCTTTGAAATGCGGTCACACCTCTCTAGATCATTGGAAATCACACCACCAGCTAAACCATAACTGAAATAAAAATGTAGAGGAGGTGAATAAACAATATAAGCACCCACATTTCTTTTTAAAAGACTGCGAAAGCAAGCAACTTACTGAGAATCATTTGCAAGCTCTATAGCTTCACTCTCTGTCTTAAATTCTTTAACACAGATGACTGGTCCAAAAACTTCTTCTCGCCAAATTTGCATCGATGTGCTAACATCTGTTATAATTGTAGGTTCAATAAAAAAACCTCTTCTGAGGTGCTGCCAATTAAAAAAATGCAGTTTGGATCAATAACCAAGGGACAACAAACATGTAATAAAAGTGTATATAACTAATGATGCTTACCTGTGGTCGGCCACCGCCATACAAAATTGTTGCACCTTCACCTCTTGCTGTCGAGATAAACTTCTTAATCTTTTCATACTGAAATAAGAAAAAGGTTTTATGGTCGTCTAAATAAGAGCTACTGATTAGATATCTTACGAAAAGTGCAAAGCTAAGAATATATACACATGCAAGCAGGTACTATCCAGAAAATTACAAGGCGGTTGCAACAGCTTAACTGCATAAAATCAGCTAGATAGAGTGTAACAAAGTAAACCATGTACATATTTGTGACCAAGCTTATTGCAAGTGCAACAATCTCCATTTGAATTACCTGCCCTTCACTGACAACCGAACCCAGCCTGCAACCTTCTTCCAGTGGATCTGAAATTTTGATACTCTTTGCCCAGGCAATTAATCTATCTAAAAATCGCTTTGCGATTTTCTCCTGTGGAAATGTCGATTCTTCATATCATGCATTCGAAATCGGAAAATAGTTTGATGTCTAAAACAGACAGGAGAGCACACATACATGAAGAAGTAGACGAGAAGTTGCACTGCAGACTTGACCGGCATTTGCAAAACATCCATACATGGCCCATTCAACAGCTGATTCAAATTCAAAAGGATGTACAATCAGCCGATGCTACTAGCTTATCCGAAAAGTACGTAAAATTAATATTCTTCCTTCATAATTTGGCTTGCTTGGGACTAAAAGGCTTTGTTGTTGTTGATGATGATCCAGAGAACTGTAGTTACGAATTGATATGAAAAATAAACTGATTTTGAACCATTAAGAGAGCATAATAAGGAGCATAGTGCTATATGGAAGGGAGGAGGAGATTACCTTTGTCAATGTCAACATCATCAAAGATAATAAGAGGACTTTTACCACCCAGCTCTAATGAAACTGGCTGTAGAAGAGAAAGCACAATAGAATCAGAGTTACGAGACATCAATGCATAAAGTAAGTACCATTAGCTCAAAAATAACTTAAGTACTTCTAGCATAGACAAAGAGCAAAAGATCACAAGTTAATGGAAAATTCAGTTGGAAGATGGTAATCTACTGAGCATGGATAAAAAGCTAACAAAAATAGAGAACACACCTTAACCATTTGGGCAGCAGCAGTCATTATCCTCTTACCGGTCTCTGTACTCCCAGTAAAAGCAATCTACAGAGAGGATCCCCACAAAATTTTAAGCTCGAGAACTGACGGAAATTACATAATAGTATGTGACACTATGGTTTGTTCATCAATATTTGGAAGTACATTGACAACGAGGCCTGACCTTGTCCACATGGGGATGTGAAGCTAAAGGAGCACCCGCATCAGGGCCCAGACCAGTGATTATGTTCAAGACTCCTGAAGGTAGTCCGACTTCTTTACATATTGCCCCAAGCTCTAAACAAGTTCTGGTTTAGAACAAATTTTAGTCATAGGATATAATCATTATGTAAAAGACCTCAAAAGCGTCAAATCTTACAGAGAAGCCAACTCAGATGGCTTTAAGACAGCTGTACATCCAGCAGCCAAGGCAGGTGCAACCTTCCAAGTAGCCATCAACAGAGGATAATTCCTTCATTTAAAAAGCAAATAATTAGAATAATTATTCTTTTACCGTTCATCAACGATCCAGTTATATTTATGCCACAATGCAAGTAATGGGGTGATTCTGTTGAAATGTCCCTAACTTTTAGAGGGCTTAACAATTGTCAATGAACATTACGAGTATTAGATGGCTATAAAGCCTTTAGGGGCTTGGATTAGAAAATCCATTTCTTACTGATCAGTTTGTACATTACTGAGAAAAGAAAAAGGACTTATTTTCACCTGCCTGTGGTAGAAACACATCCTACATCGTTTTTAATACGCCATGGCATACACAGTATAGTAATGGATTGGAAGGCAAGAAAATAAAATGAAATGGTTAGAGAACATGGTGAATCAAGGCATTTCTTATACCAGGGAGTGATCAGTCCAACAACCCCTATGGGTTCTTTGAGTACATAAGACTTGAAATTCTCCATGGGTAGAGAGATTGGTGAACCTTGTTTCCCATCTAAAGCTTCTGCCAGACCAGCGTAATACTCAAAGCATGCAGCGACATCCTCCTAAAATAAGGTGGACAGGCAACAAATAAAACATCGAGCTTCATCAAGCACGCCGAACACCATACGGTGAATAATAGAAAATACCATGTCCCCAGCTGCTTCATCTTGAGGCTTCCCAGAATCAAGTGTCTCCAGCAATGCCAGATAAGACTTCCTATCTTTAATCTGTACCCAACATCCAACATTTCAAGAAATTGACTGCTAGTCATAACAAATATACTAATGAATTATGAGCAGGTGAGCATCTTTTACTGAAATCATTGAAATAGACGATTCTCTCACACTAACAGAAGTTTCAGCTTCTGAATTTTCCATTTAAAATGCAGCAAAGAGCACAAACTTAATAAACCCTCCGCAAGTTACAAATGCATATGAGTTGATCTTAGACGCGAAAAATAACTTGCAATGCTAAATATCAATAACTAGGTTGCATCCATGTTTTAAGTTGTGCAATCCAGTGCTCAAAAAACAATTTCATTGCAAAAGCAATAGCATGTTCTGCAAGGAAAATAGTCTGACATATTGCCAGCTTCACATTGTTATGAGGCAGATCAAGCTTTTATAGTAGAATATAAGATTAGCAGGACGTAATTAAGCTAAAGTATCTGTTGTAGGTTGTTTACGATATGTTGCTGCGAGGCTTTGACTATCCCTCACGGACTTGCACCAAATGTAAAACCAGTTCACGTGATTTGCAACAAAGGAAAAGGAACAAACATCTGGAATTTGTCAACAATAATCCGACTTGATGAAATTTCTCTGTGTCGAATATGTGTACGAATAGGTTACATGGACTCTGTGTTATAATAAGCATGGTTGGTTAGTGTTAAAGTCGGACTCTATCCAGGCCTCGATCCACTGTATAAAGGGAGGCAGCCTTGGTGTTAAACAGAGCGAACGACCTCATAATAGTAGCATAGGCAAGAGGAGGTCAGCGGCCGGTATATGGTCGTGATCTGATTAGCCGGTGTGCTGCGGTATTATGGATTGGGGAGGAACGCCGTAATTAAGCTAAAGTATCTGCTGTAGGTTGTTTACGATATGTGGCTGCGAGGCTTTGACTATCCCTCACGGACTTGCACCAAATGTAAAACCAGTTCACGTGATTTGCAACAAAGGAAAAGCAACAAACATCTGGAATTTTTCAACAATAATCCGGCTTGATGAAATTTCTCCATAAGTCCCCGAAACCAACTTCATTCACACAGCGACGAACCAATGAGATCGACAACTCCGTGCATCAATGTTAGCTTCCAAGAGATTAAGCAGGCCTCAGATTCGGAGAGCACGACAAACGTAGGCACCTTAGCGGCGATCGCGTTGAGGTACTTCGCCCTCGCCGCCCCGGGAGCGCGCGACCAGCGGCTGCCCTCATCGCGATAGAACGCGTCCCGCGCCGCGGCGACCGCGAGCTCGACGTCCTCCGCCGTGGCCGCTGGGATGTCACCTTCACCGACCCCCACGCAGAACACCAAAAACCTCAAGTCAGTACGGTGCTAGCCGCGCAGACACGTCCGAAGCAGGAACCCCTGCACCGGAGGAGCACGGGGCCGCGGCGGGCGGCGTGAGGAACTGACCGATGGTGGTCTCGGTGGCTGGGTTGACGACGGGGATGCGGCGGCCGAGGACTGGCTCCCGCCACGCGCCGGCGATGAAGAGGCCGCGGCGGGGGATCGGCGGCGGCGCGGCCATGGAGATGCTGGTGGTCGTCGTCGCCGTAGAGGGCTCCAACTCTCCGAGGACAACTGGGTAGGCGGCGGAGGCCGAGCAGTGGTGCCCTCGGCTCTCGCCTTTTTAGGCCGTCTCGTTCCCGTCCAGCTTTTTGATTCGGTGATCTGATGATATTCTGATGAGTGATGGCAAGTTGGCAACTCGACCCCGCGAGGACGCGAGTGCTGGCCACGTCATTGAGCACAGCGCCCACGTCCGGAATGGGGGTAGCAGCAGTGCAGCACAGGTTGCCCATATAGAGAGAGAGGGAGGAAGTAAATGAGCTATAGAGAGAAAGATGAGGAGAGAGAGAAAAGGGTGTCATGGTAGCTTATATGGCACTGGGTGACACATAATTTTTTTTCCGTGCAGCACAGGACAATTACATGAATATAATGGACGATAACAGCATAGATGTATGGTATTATGAACGTGTTTGGTTCGTAGCCCTTGATGGCCATGCCAATACAATGATCATGCCAATCGAGGGCATGACCATTCGTTGGTAAAAATTGAGGTGTTTGGTTCGTAGCCAAATAAAAATGACCAATAAAAAATAAAAAAATTCAAAAGTATATAAAATGGGTTGCTTATGATTTTATATGAATTATGAAATTTGTTTCGTTTAATTTGAACACTGTATGAATTATATACAAATTTTTGAAGTTTTGAAATGAAGAGGACGAGGCAGATCGACGGCACAGCGGCCGAAGGACCAGCTCCTGTCCATCGCGCGGAGGACCTCCCCCGCACCGCTGATCTGATATGCTGATGAGTGATGGCAAGTTGGCAGCTCGACCCCGCGAGGCCGCGAGTGCTGGCCGCGTCATTGAGCACAGGCGCACAGCGCCCACGTCCGGAATGGGTATGGGGATAGCAGCAGTGCAGCACAGGGCAATTACATGAATATAATGGACGGTAACGGCATAGATGTTTGGTGTTATGTTTCATGTGTTTTGTGTCATGTTACGTAAGTGTTTTATATGTGTCGTGTTTTATAAGTGTTTTATGTTGTGTTTTATAATGTTTTGTGTGTTTCACATGGTATTTTTCGTGGCGTATCTTTGCAACAATATATTGTGCGCTGGTAGCTCTCGTGCGATTAATAGAAAAACACTGTCATGACAAAATTTAACAATAGTTTAGCAATTTTATTCAAACACAGATGCATGCCTCTCAGCAAAATCCCGGGCAATTTTGTTCTCACTTGGAACATCCTCCTCCTCCATTGTCGTCATCGCTGTTTTCTTCGTCGTCGCCGGTGTTGCCACCGACAAGGTTAGGGTTAGGGTTAAAGTTCGGGGTAGCTTTCCCGAGTCCTAAGCGCTTACAGGGAGACCAAAGCGGCGGTGACCCTGCGGTAGAGAAGGGATTGTGGGAGTGCACGAGGCGACGATGGCGTTGCCGAAGACGTGGACCTGGTGACTGTGTTTTGAAAAAAAAACATAGTCGTCTGCGCTAGGGCCACTCCTAAAGTTTAAAGTTTAAATGCATTAAAATGCTACAAACATTTTGTTATGTGGACGACAATATTATATTAAAAGTTCAGCAATACTGTATCACATCTATATTTTTAAAAGGATCTAGTAGTGAGTGACTGAGTGTTGTTCCATTATCTCACTAAACTTATCTACCAGTGCCATTTTATAAAATCTTTCTCTCTCTCTATTAAAATTACCCACGATATATAAAACCCTCACTACCATTACAAAAATTATCTCTGTTGTATCTAATGGTGAGTGCTGATATATTAATTTACTAAAATTTCCTACCAATATCGTTCTACAAAATTTCTCTCTACCACTGCTAAAATTATCACCGTTATATGAAACCTCCCTCTACCATTACTAAAAGGGTAAATATCATTGTTGCTATTATAATTCACCCCCTGACCGCGCTTGCCATTTTTAAAAGGCCTCCCTCAGCGTTGCCATTTTAACTGTCGATCCCTCTCAAACATGCCACTATCAGGACTTACGGGGGCAATACGGACGCGAATACGAGGAAATACGGGCTCACAAGTGGGTCCCACCTATTAGCCTCTCCTAGCTTCTTCTTCCTCCCTCCTCTCTCTCTTTCTCTCTCTCGGCTCGGCCGCCGCCCTGCACCCCGCGCCGCTAGCTCGGTCCCGCCACCGCCGGAGCCCCGCCGCCGCCACCCTGCATCCACGTGCGCGCCGCCGGGCTCCCCTCTCCGCCAGCGCGGCGCCGCAGGGAAGGCCATGGCCTCCGGTGAGCTCGGCGATGGCAGCGCCGGTGACCGGCGGCGGCTTCGGCAAAGGGGAGATGTCTAGGAGCAAGGTGAGAGCAAGGGGAAGAGGTTGGGGTGGTCGAAGAAGGGGGTTACCAAAGGAAATCGGAGCTCCAGGTGACAATGGCGGCACGGCCAAAGGGAAAACGACGGCGAGGTGGCTCCGGGGTCTCTCGGCTAGGAGTTTGTGGGGGAAAACAGTGCAGAGGCGGAGGCCAAGCTCGGGGACTAGCTCCTAGGGCTCGAGGTTCACGAAATCGACGAGTTCGGCATCGTCTTCCTCGGTTCTGGTGGCTTGGAGTTGCGGAGGAGATGGGATTTGTCGGAGTCCAGCGGCACAGCATGACGGCGACCACGGAGGTGGAGTCAAGCTCGGCGGCGGCGCCGTGGAGGCGTTGAATGGGGTGGTGATGAGCTCCTCCGCCGCCCGTGCTGCTCCTCCGCCGCGCGCCATGCCCCGCCGCCGCCCGTGCCGCCGGAAAGGTCATCGCCGCCGGAGGATCTCGCTGCCTTGGCCGGAGAGAGAGAGAGAGAGAGAGAGAGAGAGAGAGAGAGAGAGAGAGAGAGGAAGAAGAAGAAGCATTGAGGAAGAAGATGATTGAGGGTATGACAGGTGGGACCCACCTGTCAGCCCGTATTTCTCAGCGTATTTGCCTTGTATTGCCCCCGTAAGTCCTGATAATGGCATGTTTGAGAGGGATTGACAGTTAAAATGGCAACGCTGAGGGAGGCCTTTTAAAAATGGCAAGTGCGGTCAGCGGATGAATTATAATGGCAACAGTGATATTTACCCTTACTAAAACCATCGATGTTGTCTTATGAAATTTTCCTTCACCATCACAAAAGTTACTTGCCAACACATTATTCCCCTCTACCGCGTCCACCTATAACTAATACCAATAGTGCTACATACAATATTAAGTAACTGTAAAAAAACTAAACATTACAATAATCATTTATAAATAAATGTTACAGTATTATTTTTCCTTTTATAAGAGAGAAAGGGTACGTTTGATTGAACAACCAATCAATATCTAGCACGTCTCAAGCGATCAATCTCCGGGACCCTGGTGATGGGCCAGTGGCCCGAGTACCCATAGCCACGTGAAGAAATTGTTCTCACGCGCACGTCGTGTGGCGCCGCGTAGCATTCGCTGGTGGCACACCACCTTCCGCTTTTGACGTGGGCTGCACACTTTTTTCCAAAGTGTTCCGTTCCGTTCCTGTACAGAACCACTCCTATAGTCCTATCTCGATTACTCAATCCGTTTTTTAAGTCGTATTTTATTTCATTAGCACAATACTTTAACCAATAATTACTTTATTAATATGTCATTTATGTGATATAAAATCATAGTCATATGTAAGTACTTTTGAATACAAATCTAGCAACATCAATCTTGTGTCATAAATATTATGTATTGATGAAGTAATTGTTGATTAAAACTTTATTCTAACAAAACAAAATATGTCTTATACAAAAATCTGAGGGAGTAACTTTTTTAAAGAAAAAACATCGTCTCAATTATTATCAAGGCACCAGGAAGAAAGTACTAGTTGTTTTTACTGTATAACATTGCTGCTGGACGTAGTTAAAGCTTCAATTATACGCAAGTACAGGAAATACAGAGAACATAAAGATATGGAAGGAAAAAAATTTTATTGCTTCTTTTTATTTGATGTACATAATAGGTCAAAACCTCCTCAATATATATAGTGCATATGCCAGGTTTGGTCCACAAGTTGGGATGGGCCTCACCCCTATCACGCACCGCACACATGGTAGGGACGGGCCGAGAAAAAATCTACAATAAAAGTACGTAGTATAGGCTTCGCTTGTGTGAATGGATTTCACTCATTAAAAACCTTATATGAGAAACCGTTAGAAAACCCAATTAAGAAAAAAAGAGTACAGATCCACCTAACATTGGTTCAATGCTTTGTTTTTTAGTTGGGTACTTAAACTGCACGTTCAAAATCCTTGCTTAATCTCACATAATTGCTCCTCCTTGCTAGTGCAAATCTCTAGATTCTTATCATCCCTATGTCTTGCGCACCTCTCAAAAGAGGATGTAGGTATTGGCTTAGTGAATGGATCATCACTACTATATCAGGGATATATGCTTTGTCAATTTGTTTTTTCCATATTCCTTTTGCACTTGTGCAACATATGTTATGTTTTCTTCATAAATAATTGTGGGATGCTACTCAAAATTCAATTCATGTGACCGTAAATGTGGAGTGCCATATTATGAAGCCAGACACATTCTCGTGTGGCTTCATATAATGCAATTATTTTGAAATAATTTGTTGATATTGACACAAGTGTCTACTTTAATGACTTTCATGAAAATGTGGTTCCTCACACAATGACGACATATAAGCCGTTTGTGACATCTGTGTGTGGGTTTGATAAGCATCCTGCATCTGCATATTCTACCAATATCATATCTTGATTCTTTCTAAAAAAAATAGATTAGATCGATGGTTCCTCTCATGTAACGAGGATGTCCATAACATCCTACTAATGTCTCTTTGTAGGCTATGCACTATACCTTGGTAATAAATTCATGGCACATACTATATCTAGTCATGCGCTGTTTGCGAAGTATATAAACACACCAATTGCACTTAAGTATGGAAGTTCGACCCAGGAGTTCTTGATGTGTATGCTTTACAAAAGTTAAACCATTTTAGTAGCTTCTCGGTGTAGGTCACTTGATGCACCAAGATTTCATCTGGGCCTAGGCAAAACTTGATTTTACCCAAATCAATCATTTTAAATACTGCTTACAAATGGTTGCTTGTTGCTTCGTTGTTCACATAATCTTTCTTACATAAATATTCGTTCAAGCGACTAAACTAAAATATTCCTAAGTTCTTTAATCCATGCAAGAACTTTTGCAATTATAGCAGTATAATTCTTTACTTTCTCCTTTCAGAGTTGGTATGCTATCAGATATCTTCATATACAATTTTGACTCCATGTTACGATAAAGGTATTATCAGCGACTGGGAGACGGGCACCACAGGCCGAGCTTACTTAGTTGGATGTTAGGCCCAACCACGACCCTTCTCCTTTGACTGTAAGGCGATGCTTTTTTAGGTGGTTTGATGGGTCACAAGACAAAGACACAATGTTTTATCCTGGTTCGGGCCTCCACCTCCAGATAAATATATAGCCCTATGTACAGTTCTTGTTTATACTAAATGGTTAAGAGTGATTCCAAGGAAGGAAGACGAGCCCAAGGAGCTCGTCCACAATATAATAAGTGCTCGAGGAACTGATGCAAGTGAATGTTTAGCTCAAGAAGGGAGGAACTCCTCTTCTAACTATCGGTGCTCTAAGGTCCATGAGTGCATGCGTATTAAAACTACTTGTAGTCTTTGGAGGTCACTGAGGGCAGAAGCTTGCTAGTTCTAGTCTGAGTCACATGCTGAACTCTTTGTCTTAGGCCTCTTTTATAGGCGGGTTGTCTTGGAGCGGTGGATATCCTAGCGGGTTACCAGCCAATGGACGCGCGGTCGTAGATCCGCGAGATCCCCTGTGCAGTCCGTTGTATCGAGTAGGTACTCTGCTCATGATGATGGGTCCCACACCTTTTCAGGGCTAAATATATGGTTTGACATGACGGAGTAGCCTGTGCTGATGTGTGTCTTGGTATTGGGGCTCGCGTTGACTCGAGGCCACCTCTACGCAATGCCCGTGGTGGATAAGGACGCGAGTGCCTCAGGATCGAAAATGTCAAGCTTCCTAAGCCCGAGCTTGAGCTTTAGGAAGCTCGAGCCGGGGCCGTGGGAGAAACTAGACGGTCTATGGCCTAGTAGGCCGGCGTGGGATTCTCACCTGGGCTGCATTGCTTAATGGGCCTCGCTTGTCTTGCACATGCTCATGGGCCACATATTATTTCACTAACATGTATGTTGTTGCAATATCCAATTCATATTCAAGTTCATTTTGACTACCATTTAGATGTGAAATATAAAAGTGATATCGCTCATGTCTAGGAAATAAGTTTCATCGTAGTCAATGCCAGTGAAACCTTATCCAACCAACCTTGATTTGTACTGTACTGCTTTATTCTTTTTGTTTCTCTTGCAAAACAAATACCAATTTGTAACCCATAGGGCGTACATGGGAGGGTGTGTGGCCCACAGGGTTAGATACTGCTCTTTTATTTAAATAAATAAGTTCCACAATAATTGACTTCTTTCGTCCTTCCCAATCTACTCGAAGGTTACAGTCGGCGAGTAATGTTTGGCTCCCAATCAAGTTCTATTTGCTTGACGTTCATCTTTGTAAAATATATGTCGACATGGGTTGTTGCTCTATGCATGATTTCACCGTCGCGACGGTTTGTCCACTTCCAGAGGAATGAGAGAGAAGGCATAGATGGAGAGACATAACACTAAGGGGAGGAAGAGAGAGGTCGGTCATGTTTGGAGAGTAGAGAGGGGTTGAGGGGTTTATTTGCAAATTTGCACCACATGGATAGGCGACATGGTAGTTCACGTTAGAAAAAATGGCTAGCTCATGATATTTGGGATACGACTTGACCCACCTAAACAACTTTAGGTACATTAATCTACAGATTTCGAGTTTTGCAACTTACTTGATCCCTCTGAACAATTTTAGGTACCTACCATATAATTTATTTTTAAAAAAGTTCGGTTTTGGGCGGAAGTGGCACGATTGGACCCCTCGCGTGTTGGACCTCCCACGACTCGGGTAGTTAATTGGGTCCAAGTTGGCCAGTCCAATTTTGGATTGCAGTCTTGCATATAACACATCAGCGCTTCAGCTTGGCCCATCCGTTTTAGATGGGTTGGGACTTTTTCTAGAAATATGGATGAATGGAAGTTTAACCCCTATGGAAGCTCTTTCTGAGGCTTCTCGTAATTTGATTGATTTATTTCTTCCTTTTCTACAGGCGGAGGGAGAGAGCACTAGTTTCGAAGAAAATAAAAACAGGGGGTATCGCGTTTACGCAGCCCAACCCACATGTTGGTAATTGGGTACCCAAGCGGCCTAACGTAGCCCATGATCGACGACGACGATTATTTTTCTTTAGAACCAGCCATGAGTAGGGCTGGAATTTTAGCTCGAAGCTCGTGAGTTGCTCGGGCTCGGCTCGCTAAATGCTTGGCTCATGCTCGACTAGTTTGTAAATGAGCACGAGCCGAGCCCCATTTTTAGCTCGTGGCTATTAGCAAGCCGAGCCAGCCATTACATGCTAATGCTATTTATTGCATTTCTTAACCATTAGAAAATGACATATTCTATTGTCAAAAGTGCCCATAAAATAGCCCAAAACCCATGTATGCATGCACAAATCATTTTCGATGCTTAATGAGCAATACTAACTTATAGTATTTTACAATGGTTAATGTCTTATAAGGTTTGAAGACCAATGTTTTCCGTGACTCGTGAGTGCTTGTGAGTAGCTCGGGAGCCACTACCAACCCGAGCAAATCCTATTTTCCAGCTTAGACCCCTTGCTCAGCTCAACTCGAGCTTAGCTCTATAACTGATGAGCCAGCCAGGCTCAGCTCGTTTCCACCCCTAGCTATGAGCCATCAGAAAACATTGAAGCTCATTTTCAAGATTGTTGGTAAATGGTAGGGTCGCAAAACTGGAAGGAAAAAAAAAACAGCACATTAAGTATATATGGTCGTATACACAGCAGAAGCACACGTACTCCTGAGCTACTTGGGACTTTGGGAGCTACACGTCCATCCCTTTCACGGCCACTGCCTCCTTGACTATGTCCTCGTCATCCGGCGGTGTGTCTGCCCCTCCGGCCGCCGCGCGCTTGTACTCGTGCTTGCTCGCGAACACGAGGAACGCCACGAGGTTGGCCACCCCGAGCACGGCGAGCATCCAATAGAACAGGTCCAGCCTCCCGTCGTCGAGGCGGTCGCGTATCCACGCGCCCCGCGTGGCGGCATCGGCGGCGAGCACGAGGAGGCTGCTCAGGAAGAACCCCATGGCGAGCGTGGCGAGGAAGAGGCCCGTGCTCATGGACTTCATCCGCTCAGGGGCCTCCCGGATGAAGAACTCCAGCTGCCCCACGTACGCGAACGCCTCGCCGGCGCCCACCAGGAAGAACTGCGGCACCAGCCAGAACGCGCTGATGGCGGCCCCGCCGCCGGCCGACGCCGCGCGGCGCCTCTTCTCGACGGCGGCGGAGACGGCCATGGCGAGCGTGGCGAGGACGAGCCCCGCGGCCACGCGCTGGAGGGAGGTGAGGCCCTGCGGGCGGCGGGTGAGGCGGCGCGCGAGCGGGACCAGGAGGCGCTCGTTGAGGGAGGTGAAGAGGAGGATGGAGAGGAAGAGGAAGACGGAGAGGGAGCCCGCCGGGACGGCGAAGCCGCCGACGCGGCGGTCCATCCGCGACGCCTGCTCGATGGAGAAGGTGGTCATCTGGGAGTAGATCGTCCAGAAGAGGATGGATGTCGACCAGATGGGGAGCAGCTTCACCACCATCTTCACCTCCTCTACCTCCGTCACCGTCATGAGCGCCGGCGCGGCCCGCTCCGCCGCCGCCGCCAGGTCGGCCTCTACAATAGCTGCCTTGTCAAGACACCTGAAAAAATCAAAAGAACTATCAAATGTTGATATATATGGAGTACATCGATCTTTTGTGCCTATGCTATATATGTAACTCATATGATATACTCCATTATTTCAAATTTGGTTATCCATTAAAATCGTCCATCATATTGTTTATCATAATAAATTCGTTTTACGCACCAATATTATCCACCATGCTGGTGACAGGTGACGTGCCATGCACAGGCAAAGACAAAAGGCATAGAACTTGATCTATCATAGGCTCGGATCTATCATAGGCTCGATGGTTGGATTTGAATTTTTTCATAGCAAATCATGGACACTCGACTAGTTTTTAAAGAAAACAAATACATATCGCATGCGGTTCGCAATTTGTTACTATCAACCATGATCTTGGATAGTATGCCAATTACGATCGTTCGCCAGGCAGTTCCATGGTTTTTTTTTTTTTAACTGAAACCTGCAACGCGTGGACGCGGTGTGCTATGTACCGTTCATGATTTCATGGTGCTTTCAAAATGTCCCGGGTATATGCTCCCAAATTGTCACTAGTGGCGTCGTTGTCCTATTCTAGCGGAAGTGGTAATCTAGCATTGCAGCTATAGCGAAAGATCCACTTAGCAATTCCCGGATTGTTTCCTGAGTATATTATTCATGGTATATTTGGCATCGAACTTTGCTCTCTTCGTTGATTTTCTTGTCACTGTACATATCCTAGCATTCCCTCGTCTAGCTTCGATCTGGCCCTGTCCATTTCGGCTGCCGCCGGCCACTCTCACAAACACAGAGAGCTAGGAATAGAATACTTCTAGCAAATGCATGCACGCCTTTGCTGAATATATACATTACTCGCATCAAACTCTTCATCTACTTTACATGTGTAATTAATTTACATCTCATCCAGACTCAAGATAGTACGGCTTTTATTTAGAGAGAGGGCAAGCCGCCAAGACTAGATTAATTACTTCGATGCACACGGTTACTACGATGAGTCAATTCAAAGACATCATTCGGTTATTACGGTGAGCCATTGACATAGAGTAAACCGATCACTCAAATTTTCCAAAGCTAAAGTTAGCAGCATGTGAATCAGGATTAAAAAAAAACCATCTGATTACTTTGAGAAAAATTTAGAGGACCGTCTAACACATAATTGTCTAAAAAAAAAGTATCAGTCGATTTTTCATAGAATTGCATAATAACTATACTAAAGTTGCACATCATTAACAAATGTAATTTTAGTCTTATTGATGTATAAATTTTAGATTGATTGAAACAAATACGATGACTTGAAACATATATAGAAAGAGAAAAGTACATGAACAAGTGTATTTAATAAATCTAAATAGTAATAAAGCATAAAAATAAATGAATAAAATAGATTTGTGATAAATAACGATTTTATACTAAAATTGCATCTTAGCAAGCAGTGCAATTTTAGTATTACTAGACTTTAAAGTGACCGATAGTTCACAAAATTTTCGGACGTCTCAATTAGCAAATCTGTAAATTTTTAGATGTCCGATTTCGAGCACTTTCACCCAAAATACTAGTAGTATTAGCAACAAGAGATGGATAATGGGATATACCTGAGCCTGTCAGTGTGAGGCACATTGGCCTTGTGGAAGCCGTGGAGCTCGGCGGCGTCAGCCGGGCACGGCAACCTCCGGTTCCGCCACGCCGCCCACAGCACGCGGCCGATCACCGTGAGCGGGCTCCCCTGGGGCCTCCGGTAGCGGTACCTCGGCGTGCCGGCGGCGAGCACGACGACGGCGGCGGCCATGGCGGCGGCCGCCACGCCGTAGCCCCAGACGCGGCCTACGCCGTCCTGCACGTACACCAGCACGGTGACCGCGAACAGCGACCCGAGGCTGATGGCAAAGTAGAAGCGGTTGAAGAAGAACACCATGGCGCGCTCCTCCCGCGGGTCGCCGCCGTCGAACTGGTCCGACCCGAACCCGGACACGTTCGCCTTCACGCCCCCCGCCCCCGCCGCCACCGTGTACAGCGCCGCGTACAGCATCGCCAGCTGCCCGCCGCTCGCCGCCACGCACTCCCCGCCGCCGGCGCAACGCGGCGGCCGCAGCCCCGGCACCGTCGTGCTCGCCGCCAGCAGGCTCACGCCCTAATAAAACCAAACCAACGCATGCATCTGCCACGTCAGAGGCACATATAACATTACAAGAAAACACAGTGTTTTAATTCGACGGCCAGAATCCAGTCGTCCACGATCATAAGAAGAAATGGTCGATACGTACGACGGCGCAGACGGTGGCGGAGACGACGATGGTGAGGTAGCGGCCAAGCTTGGCGTCGGCGAGGAAGCCGCCGAGGAGGGCGAGGAGGTTGAGCGTGCCCATGAAGTTGGTGACGACGTTGGCCGACCGGGCGTTGGAGAGGTGCAGGTCGCCGACGAGGTACGTGACCAGGTTCATCGAGATGCCCATCACGCACACCCGCTCCGCCAGCTCCGTGCCTGAAACATCATCCCAGCTTCCACACACACACCATCACTACGTGTCTATCTATCACTGTGACTTACACAACATGCATGCAAATATGCAATGCACACGTACGATCGAGCGTGTGGGCGTGAGGCGTGAGCGCGCACGTACCAAGAATGAGGCCGGCGCCGAGCCATCCTCCTGTCCGGGACTTGTCCGCCGGGTTGCCCTTGAAATCCACCACCGTGCCGTCGTCGGCGACGCCTGCGGCGCCGTCGCCGCCATGAACGCCGGCAGAAACCTATATTTACACGATCGAACAACAAGCATATTTATTCACTGCTCTGAGTTTACTATAATAGAGATAGTAGCGCGCAATGCCCTGCTCGATCGACCAGAGGGTGCCATGCACTCCTACCATGTCGCCTTCTTGCGGAGAGGGCGAGGAGAGCAGAGTTGTGAACTGTGTTGCTAGCGATGCTCTAATTAAGCAAGGGATCGAGGATTTATAGGCCGGGGATCGAGGCGAAGGCTCGAGACCTTATCAGAGTTCATTTTTTTAATTTCCTGCAGTGTTTGTTTCTTCTTTCTCCATGCTCTATCTGTGTGCACTTGCCGTTTTCGGGTAGGGAGAGACAAACGAGAATGATTAGGCAGTTCCCAAAAACATGCGGAAAATGCTACTGTAACTTGTTAAGGTTGCAGAGAAGTAGTGGTATGCTAACTGTACTTAAAATACAAGTACGGCACGTGTAGACAGAAAAGGTAAAGATCGATGGATCGTCTACTCAGCGCTGTCAATTTGCTTTCGCAGAAAATTGAAATTGTTTAATTGGCCTCTTGCCCCCATCCCCGGCCGGTTGACGACTGCCTAATCATTCTTGTAGTTGTAGCCTACACCAAAAGAGTATTAACCGCCAATTTTAAAAACTTTTCCCGTTTCTCTGGTCTGGTGATAAGTGGCGGCTAGAAATATGAGTGAAGCAACTGTTTTCTAGTTCTTTTTATTCGAAAGAGGCCAGTTCACTAGTTTCAGGATGACTGAAGCTTACAAGGAGCTTTCTGGCCGATCATTTTTCATTGCACCGAAGCATTTTTTGAGACCAGCTTTTCATTGGGCGGCTGAGACTTATTTAACTCTCAATTGATTTTCTGAGCCGCAGATAAAACATCTCTATAGGACGCATAAAAGATTCAATGGAAACATCTATGTATGTGAGAAAATTAACCGAGAGATAAATAAGTCACAGTTGCCTGATTATTAGCAAAGGCGATGAAAATATAATTAATCCCTTCATTCGCCGTTGGCTTTTAGACATGCCTTTTGACCATTCATCTTATTCAAAAGAACAATTTAAGTATCATTTGTTTTGTTATGCTTTGTTTTATATCACTAAAGGTACTTTAACCGTTACTTATAATTTTGCTTATTTGCACTAAATTTTTTAATAGGACGAATAGTCAAAAGGCATGTTAAAAAATCAACGGCGACAAATAAAAAAGGGAAAATTGATCTGGTGGCACCGAAAGATCACCTTATTTCATTTCTAGCATCGAAGCCTAATGGTTCATTTATGTAGCACTAAAACGTGCTTCCGTTACCCATTTCCAGCACTTCGTCACGGTGGAATTGTTAACCCCGTTAGTTTGTCTCACTGCACAGAGGGTCCCACTTCTTTCTCTCTCCCACTCTTCAGCTTGGCTCAACCGCTCAAAGGAGAAGGGAGCAGAGGAGCAGGGGAGGCGGCAGGAGAGCAACGGCGGCGGCGATTCCGGCGATGGCGGCGGATCTCCGGCGGGGAAAGTGAGGCGAGATGGAGAGGGAGTCCTCGGGCTTCGATTGGCGGCGGCGGCGCACCGGGATTTCGTCGGGAGAGGCGTTGGCGGCGGCGCTAAGAGGCGGCGGGCGGCAGAGCTCGTCGCCGAGCCGATTGGCTGCGCGAGGGGCAAAGCAGGGGGTCGGCGACCTTCTAGAGGGTGTGGAGATCAGCGGCGGAGGTGGAGGTCAGCGGCGGAGGAGGAGATCAGCGCCGCGTCTCCGACGGCGAGGTGGCGGTGACGATGCGGCAGCGTTGACGACGGGCGGCGCGGCGAGGACGTCCGGCGGGCGGCGGCGGGACGGAGGAGGTGCGGCGACGGTGGCCGGCCCCCGCAGGCGTGGACCCGCACGCCTCCCCCTCCCCTTTCTTCAGATGTGAGCCGAGAGAGGAGAATCGGGGACACAGAGAGAGAGAGAGGGGAAGAGAGGAGGAAGAAGACAGGAAAAGAGGTGGGACCCACGTGTCAGCCAGACACTAACGGCTCCATCTAACACCATGGGTAAAGGAGTGCTAAAAACGAGTAACGGTGACACCGTTCGGTGCTAGATACGATAACGGAGTTTCTTCGGTGTTACAACTGAGTTCGACTGATCTTTCGGTGTCACCAGCTCAATTCTCCCAATAAAAAAACAGAGGCCGGGGGTATTTAATTCTGACCTTTGTATTGGAAGATGTACATAACACATGAGTAAAGCATGTGTATTGGCATGACATTGTCATGACGTGACATTACTTTCTAGCCGTAGGGCAAAATTTGGAGGATTCAGATCAATTGGAATATTGTGCTAAAATAAAATAGTAGTACTAGGAAAATTATTGTAGCATAACATTTTGGTAGTTGATCTAAACCATTTGTCTTTGAACTGATCATCAAGATTTGAGAAATATGTTAAACCATGACATTGTTGTATATTGTTACAGGAGATACCTAACACGTGAGTCATATGTTACGTTGTCAGTATAGATGGCCAAATAGGCGGCTTAGCCCGACCAAGCACGACCTGATTTGGCCAGGCCCGACACGTAACAAATAGGCAACCGAGTCATGCCGTGCCGGCCTACGTGCTCCCTTAAGGCCTAGGCACAACGCGACAAGGACTTAACCCGAGTCTAGCGTAACGTGCTGACCTATCAATCTAACGTCACTAAACCCCTTGATCAGCAGCTCAACATACAAAATTACAGATCAAGACACATGTTCAAAGTACAGATCAAGACACATGTTTAAATTACAGATCAAGACACATGTTCAAAGTTCACAACACACACTGGCAAAGTTGAAAGTTCAAATATTATTTTGAGCCATACAGCATACACATAGACAAAGTCCAAAAGTTGAACTAGAAAAGAGGAGAGGCGAGAGCCGAGAGGAGAGATGGAGACTCGATTCGAGAGGTGTGAGGCGAGAGCGAGACTTGTGAATCGAGAGGTGCGATAGGCGAGAGCGAGAGCCGAGAGGCGAGATACGGCCGCCGACGCATGCGGACGGGTTGGTCGGATAGGCGACTAGTGAGGCGGCGGCGCCCTACAGGAGTGCGGGGGGAGGGAATAAATTAGGGTTAGGGGATGGTCGGGTCCAATGGGGGTGCGACGCATTATATACCTCGTGCTCATCTCTCGACCCAAGCACGGCATGCATAGACGGACTGTGCCAGCCTGGGCCCAATCTAGACTATGCCGTGCTTGGGACGAGAAAAAATTACGGGCCTCGTGCCAGCCCATTAGGTACGACCCATTTGGCCAACTATACATAAACATAGTTCAAAATTCAAATATTATTTTGAGTTGTTATAAATTTTTGGCTGCCTCGTTAAAATATTTTTAGGTAAAAACTCAAACCTCGTGAGAAAACACTAGAAAGGAAAAAGGAGTGCATCCCAACTCATAGTCAGTCTCATAGTCTTGCAAAGTACATTACGCATCAGTGGTTGCAAATGGTCGGTACCACCAGAAGAGGCAACAATCAAATTCTTTTTGCAGTGGTGGCACATAGCATACCTGACCTTCTTATCGTTCTCCATCTTGAACACCTTCTCGAAGTCGTTTAAGACTTCAGAGGTTGACGATTTGGTCCCCTTGTCATGGACGGTGCTTGCAGTCACCTACGGACTCGTCAAATCCGTCGCACCCATGGCCTCATCGTCGCCGTTGCCATCCAAGTCGATAGGTGCTGCACTGCTACCGAACAAGGCATCTCAACCCAAATCATCTTCCTTGGTGTTCCCTTTCAGAATAAAGTCATGGTTGATGGAGGTCGGATCAACCGCCATCGTCGGCAGCTCCGATAACTCAATGCCGCATGCCACACTCGCATGATGCACTACGCATCGGCCATCGACCTACGAAAAAACACCAAAGAAATAGGAAAGGGAAACAAAGCCACGCATCAGCGATCAGATCTAGGCAATAACACAAGAACAAATGAGATTTAGTGTTAGGGTTAGGGAATAAACATACCTGTGCACCAGAGCCCGGGGACGCCCACACATGATCGAGAAGTGCCGAAGAGGGGAGGAGAGGACAACTAGAAAAAGAGGAGAGGCGAGATCGAGATCGAGATCGAGACTCTATTCGAGAGGCGTGAGGCGAGAGCGAGACTCGTTTCGAGAATCGAGAGGTGCGGTAGGGGAGTGCGAGGCAGCGAGACTCGATTCGAGAGGCGCGAGGCGAGATCTGGCATGCAGCGGCTGACGCGTGTGACCGGGTTGGTCGGAGAGGTGACTGGCGAGGCGGCGGTGACCTGCAGGAGTGCGGGGAGGAGGGTGCGGGGAAAAAATTAGGGTTAGGGGAGTGGCCGGGTCCGGGTGGGGACGCGACATATTATATACGTGGGTCTGGCCGGGCCGACCATTTAACTGAGTCGTGCTGGGCCGACACACCGTGCCCAACTCTCGTCCCTAGCACGACACTCCTGAATGGGACGGGCTGGCCCGGGTCTGATCTGGACCATGCCATACCGTACTTGGGCCAGGCCAAAAATACGGACCTCGTGCCAGCCCATTTGGCCAACTACTGTGTCATCACTACCTATGCGTTTGAGAGTGACATAGGGAACGCTTGCTAAATCCAACCACATGTTGGTAACATTTTTAGAGGTTGTTTGGCTATGGACTCATTTCAATCAGAAACTCACACGAGACCAGCAGATCCATGGGAGTCAGGCTAAGAACATGCAATCTTTTTATGTTTTGTTGGTCGCATCTTCCGAGCTCGTCCCGTTGAAATCAGTGTTTGATTGTTGACGTCCATGCTACAGCTACATCGCACATATCGTATTAGGACAATACAGGGACCTCACTTTAGTCACCTATGGGCTCAAGATAATCCCTATTTATTATATCGCCATTGGTGATAAGCAGACATTCATGAGTTGCATCGATACCTGTCAATTGCCAATCAGCCTAGTAGATGTGTATGAGAGTTCAAAAATGGCAATCAGCTTGTGTACTCGGCGGTGGGACATAGGCGATCAGTCGCAAAACTAAATCCAAATTAAGCAGTGCCACTGATTAATTTTCTTGGTCTGCACGTAGTCTTGGAAGCTGACGCTGCTTCTGTTTGGTGACGGTGATCTTTTTGTTAGTCTCCAGATTGGTGAAGTAAGGGATGATGAAACAAATTATCTTCGCACCGTGCCCACCTGGCATGAAAGATTCTTCTCTCTATATCCTTGTGCAGATGTAAGAAGTTTTGCTATATATATTTTTTCGGAAACACTTTGATACGGACGTCTGGGCGTCCGGACGTGCGCAAGCTAGTGGGCTTCTAGCCGGGCCGGCCCATGCATGCGAGCACGCGGGGAAATCAGCATGCGCGGGGCAGTAAAAAATCGATGACACAAGCTGACGTCAGCAGATTCCGTTTTTTGTATTCTTCTTTCGGCGATCATAATTTTTGACTGGGTGCTCTAATCCAAAAACCGTTTGCACCAACGTGTTCCTCGTATTTTTACGAACAAAACAAGATGTTTGTTGCCATATAAATCTTCAAACTTACCTGACGAAACTTGGGGTTTGCGTACTAAAACTTGGGTTTCGCCTACTGAAACTTGGATTTTCATATTCGTAAAACTCGCTGAACTGTCAAGTTTCATCAGGTTTAATGTAAGTTTCATCAAGTTTTAACAGGTTTCATTCAAGTTTCTTCAAGTTTCATCAGGTCAATCCAAGTTTCATCAAGTTTCAACAGGTTTCATCCAAGTTTCGTCAGGTTACATCGAAGTTTATTAAAGTTTCATCAGATTTCATCAGCACACGGTCAAGTTTCATCAGCACACGACCAAGTTTCGCTAGTATAGGTGTAAGTTTCATAAGTGCCTTCTCATAGTTTCACATCAAACAAATTAAAAAAGTAAAAAAATAAAAAAAATTTAAAGTATTTAAAATGGGTTGCTATCGATTTTAGAAGAATTATGAAATTTATTCCACGCATTTTGAACACTGTTTGAATTTTGTACAAAAAACAGAAGTTTAATTGGATTTTTAATCAAAGGAAGACTAGCTAGCTGCCTGGGGAACGCAGAGACGTGGGCGCAAGGCAGCTCGTAGGATTGGCGTGGTGGCGTAGATCGGACGGCTTGGGCTGGTCCGGACCGAGCGCCAGGCGTCGGACGTCCGACGCCTGGCGCTCGCCATATTTTTTTGTCACTAAAAAAGAAAAATTTTGAGCTTCGAAACCGGTTTTTCAACAATCTTCAAGTGACAAATCCACTCCCAACTAGACCTGTTCACGGAAAACCCGGCCCGGTAACCCGGCCCGAGCCCGGCCCGGCCCGACCGGTGCATCGGGCCGGGCTCAGGCCTCATTTCCGAAGCCTAGATTTTTCTGATTTAAGTCGTAGCCGGGCTGGGCCGCCGGGCTTCGGGCCGGGCTCGGGCCTGGTTTTCGAGCCCGACGCCCTGGGCCAGGCTGGGCTTGGGCCTGGTATTTCAGGACCGGGCTTTTCCAGGCCCGGCCCGAAGCCCGGCCCGGCCCGGCATATGATCAGGTCTACTCCCAACCAATTAGAAAGCGGTTTTTAGGACATTAATTTTTCACTCATGCGAATATTGACGTGCTATTTTTCACCCTCAATTACAATGTGCATATATAGGTTAAATTATCCAACAGACTACAAATTATGCTAAGTAGTGATCCTTCGCACATAAGAAAAACACAGTAAAACCTTTTGGCTAAATCATTTTGTAGTTCCAAAACTCATCCTCCGCGATAGCCCACCTGCTCGATCTCTCACTAAAACCTATTGGCTAAATCATTTTGTACGTTAGTTCAAAACTGCCTTTTGTAGTTCCAAAATTGCTTATAAAATCATTCCGTGTAGTTCCAAAACTGCTTTTTAATCCCCTAAAAACTTTCTCTAATTGGCCAAGGACAATCTTTTTTTGGATAAAGGAAGATTATATTAGTTATAAGAACCAAACATCGAGTTGATACAAATTCTTGAAAGAAAAATCTCCCGGCCTCTGCATACAAGGTAAATACAACCTAAAGAAAGAAACAAACACACTCTCAGTGACACTCAATCCTTCGACTAGAACGCCACCCATGTGTCTGGGAAAAGAAGCCCCTGGCCACCTGCACCAAACGATGCATAGCCTCCACAACTGTAGATTGAAACTCATGCTTCTGTAGCACAACCAAAAACCGCAGCCAGCGGGTAATCGTAAAAATAACCTGCAAGGGGGACAAATTAAGTTTCTTTTGAAAAACTAAATCATTCCTACTCAACCAGAGAGACCAACAGGTGGTTGCTGCTCCTAGCAGGGCTAAGCTTCTATAATCCTTATCAAAACACGTTAGCCAGTTCCCAAACATATTAGAAACGCTGGACGGTTTAGGAATACCCGAAGACATGAGAATTAAAATCCAGACCATACGAGCAAAACGGCGATTAAAGAATAAATGCCTAATTGTCTCGTCTTCACGACAAAAACAACAGGCTTTACTCCCTATCCAATTCCGTTTGGCTAAATTGTCTTCGGTAAGAATAACTCCTCTACGTAGGTACCACAGGAAAATCTTGAGTTTTAACGAGGCTTTTAATTTCCAAAGTCTTCTATTTAGATTTGGAACATCATCTCTAATCAAAGCCTGATCATGGGATTTCACCAAGAACTGTCCATTTCGGTGCAAGTTCTAGCGGAAAACATCCTTGTCATGTATTAGCACTATGCTAGCAACCGCCTTCGTAGATCATTCCAAGCTAATAATTTTGGGCCAATCAGAGAGAGTCACCAAGATAGGTCTGGGTCAGATGTGGTTAACACATCTGCAATAGTTACAAATTTCCTTCTAACGATGCTATACAGACCGGGGTACTGGCCTTTTAACGCTAAACCTCCTAGCCAAATGTCTTCCCCGAACCTCACTTGTTGACGGTGTGCTCTCTGCTCAACCACTGCGGATCACACCCCTATCAGATTTCTACTTCTGCTAGCCGATCAGCCCGAGTTCTACTCAATTCGAGCGTCGAACACAGCAAGAAGCGACGCTCAGCGATTACCCAGGTTCGGACCCCCTTGCGGGTAACAGTCCTACTCCTGCCGAGCCTTAGCTCTTCTCGTGTTGTGGTTGTGTGAATGATTACAGAATGCTTCTTCCTTCCCCTCTCTTTCTCTCTCCTCCCCTTTTATACAAGCCGTGGGCTGGCGGAGAGAGCCGAGGAGGTTGGCAGTACAGTACACTTAGTACACTGATGAGACATAAGGGACGAGACAGGAGAGACGAAACGTGCTGTTGCTATGTCGAGCGGTGCCGCCCGCGCATGCCTCGCAAGTGGCCTCTGACTCGTGTGAACACGCTGGTGAACGAACGGGCGGGACCCAGCTTGCTCCTTCTGACGCGGGCGGCCAACCTGATGACGGCAAACTCTCTCTCTGCCGATCAAATCCGCAGCGCCATAGTGACAGTTGATCAGACCTGCAGAGGTCACTGTGGCGGTAATCATCTCTTCATCAATCCATCCGCGCGTGATGTCGCATTTAATGCACCTGTCCTTCGCAGCAGGGGGGAGCCTTCGCCCGGAAGACTCTCCTCGGGACGCTTCCTGCCACGCGGGCCCCACCTGACAATGAGGGGCCCTCGCGCGCTCGCCCTGCGCGCGCTGAGGAGCTCGCTCACACGCTAGGGCCTGATCGCCCACCTGACATGTGGGGCCCTCGCCGGGCGCGCTGAGGAGCTCGCCCACACGCAGGGGCCTGATCGCCCGCCTGACATGTGGGGCCCTCGCCGGGCGCGCTGAGGAGCTCGCCCACACGCACGGGCCACACGCAGGGGCCTGATCGCCCGCCTGACATGTGGGGCCCTCACCGGGCGCGCTGAGGAGCTCGCCCACACGCACGGGCCTGATCGCCCGCCTGACGTGTGGGGCCCTCGCCGGGCGCGCTGAGGAGCTCGCCCACACGCAGGGGCCTGATCGGCCGCCTGACGTGTGGGGCCCTCGCCTTCTTTCGGACTCTTCGTACCCCGGTATTAATTGTACCGACACTTGTGATCTATTCCTGATATCGAAGGCTCCAAAGCGAAAGAAATCTTGCTTTTTCTTCATCAGGCCTGACAGAAAATGTGAGTCTCCTGGCTTCCACTCCACTTGAACTAGTAGTGAGTAGCTTAAAGAGCCATTTATTCAACAGCGCGACATTTTTAAGGTTTAGGTCAAGGATTCCCAAACCCCCTTAGTCCTTGGGTTGACAAAGAATAGACCATTTGGCAAAGCGATACTTTTTCTTGTTCTCGTCACCTTGCCAATAAAAGCGAGAATGGAAGTAGTCAAGCCTTTTAAGGACCCCTTTTGGGATAGGGAAAAGGACATCATGTATATCGGAAGGCTACTTAACACCAAATTGATTAGCGTTAATCTACCTCCAATTGAGAGGTGTTTGCCTTTCCAACTATTGAGTCCCTTCTCAAAACGCTCCTCCACCTTCTTACAATCAGAATTTCTCAATTTCCTATAATGAATAGGAGTGCCTAAATACCTCTGAGGAAGGTCCACTTTCTTGCAACCAAAAATATCCATGTACTGTTGCAAGTAATCTTGGGTTTCACCAAAGCAGAGCAGTTCGCTTTTATGGAAATTGATTTTCAGCCCCGATATTTGCTCGAAGGCATACATGTCACGAGCCTTTTTCAGGTCATTCTCCAAAAAAAAAATCATATCATCTGCATATTGTAGGATAGATAAGCCTCCATCGATTAGATGAGGAACTACCCCGTCAATTTTCCCATCTATATTGGCCCTCTTAATTAAAATTGATAGCATATCTGCTACAACGTTAAAAAGAAGTGGTGACAGGGGGTCCCCTTGTCTGAGGCCTTTCTTGGTTTGAAAGTAATGTCCCACTTCATCATTCACATTAATCGCGACACTCCCTCCTGAGATGAAGGTCTTGACCCAAGTGATCAACCTTGGTGAGAAACCTTTCATCCATAGAGCCTGGAGTAAGAAGGGCCATTTGACTTTGTCGTAAGCCTTTTCGAAATCTATTTTGAAGATTATCCTATCAAGATTTTTCCTGTGTAGCTCATGAATGGTTTCGTGCAAAATGACGATACCATCTAGGATGTTTTGCCCATACTTGAAAGCCGTCTGGGTGGGACTAATTATTTTGTCTACGACTAAATTAATCCTGTTCCTGGCCACCTTAGTAAAGATTTTGAAGCACACATTTAGGAGGCAAATGGGTCTGTATAGCTGAATTATGTTAACATCTTGGACTTTAGGTATAAGAGTGATCACACCAAAGTTCAAGCTAAAGAGCAGTTGATCCCCAATGTAAAGGTCATGAAACATTTTCAACAAGTCACCTTTAATGATTTCCCAGAATTTCTGATAGAATTCTACTGGGAAACCATCAGGCACGGGTGCCTTGTTATGTTCCACTTGAGAAATGGCATCCCTCACCTCTTTTTCTAAAAAGGGGCCCGAAAGTGTAGCATTTTCTTCCTCGGAAACATGAGGAATATCATGGGTCTAACTCTCATCAAAGGAGAAAGTGGTCTCCGCAGGTTCTCCGAAAAGCTCTTTATAAAACTGAGTGATGTAGGCTTTGAGGTTATCCCGTCCTTCTATTTTCTCATCTTCATGGTCTAAGGAGAAAATACGTTTCTTCCTGTGTTTGCCATTGGCTCAACTGGAAGTACCTTGTATTATTGTCTCCCAAGAGGACATCTTTTACCTTTGCTCTCTGATAATATTTAATTTCTTCTTCCTTGAGAAGAATAGCTAGCTGATCCCAAGCTTGCTCGAATTGTCCTCGTTCGGGTTCAGTCAAATCCCTAGCCTCAACAGCAATATCCAAGTCATTAATTGTTGACTGGAGAAGTATTTTTTGTTGTTTATAATTGCCATTGGTATGAGATACCCAACCACGAAGAAATCTATGTAGAGCCCCCAACTTATGATTCCATCGCTGAATAGAATTGTTCCCTTTCACCGGCTTATTACAGATTTGTACGACCTTGTCGTAAAGATCTTCTCGAAACCTTCCCCGATTGGGTATAATTGATTATTTGCCCTGAAGTTGATGTGCAATTGATTATTTGCCCAAAGTTGATATGTAATTGATTATTTGCTATGAGTTCGTTGATCACCCACCCTACCTCCGAGAAGCTTGCCAAGAATAATCATGCGATGTGGAAAGCTCATATTCTTGCTGCCATTCGTGGTGCACCTCTTGAGGGCTTTCTCACCGGCAAGGCCAAGGGGCCTGATGCTGAGATCGATGGTAAGGAAGGTGACAAGGCGGTCAAGATCGCCAATCCTGCCTATGAAGAATGGCTAGCTTCAGACCAGAAAATTCTAAGCTTTCTCCTGGCCTCTTTATCAAGGGAAGTCCTGACTCAGATCGCGGCAAAGAAGACTGCGACGAAGGCCTGGCGCGCTGTCGAAGATATGTTCACTTCACATATGAGAGCTCGCGCTGTCAATACATGTCTAGCTTTGTCCACCGCACAGAAGGGAAATACAACAGTGGCCGAATACGTGGGAAAGATGCGTTCCCTCGGTGATGAGATGGCTGCAGTAGGACGGCCTCTTGATGATGAAGAACTAGTGGAATACATCCTCACTGGGTTGGATTATGATTTTAATCCCCTAGTGTCCGCAATCCTGGCAAGAACCGAACCAATTTTGGTTAGCGAGCTATACTCTCAGTTGCTTGCATTCGAGACTCTGCCAATAAGGCAAATTGACGAGGGCGTGGAGGGGCTGGGCGCCTCGGGCGAGGTGGTCGCGGCGGACGGAGCCCCAACGCTCCTGGACGTAGTCGCGGCACCGGCTTCAGCGGCGGCAACAGCTTCAATAGCAACAGTCCTCGTCAAGGAAATAATGGCGCGCGCCTAAATATCAACAGCAATAATAATTCCTCATATCGCCCAACGTGTCAAGTCCGCCTCAAGACTGGCCACACTGCTGATCGGTGCTGGCACAGGTATGATGAGAATTACGTTCCTGATTCCAGACATGTTGCTGCTGCTGCTACAAACTCCTATACCGTGGACACAAATTGGTATACGGATACGGGGGCTACCCATCATATAACAAGCGAATTAGAGAAACTATCATTCCGTGACAAGTACAATGGCGGTGACCAAATCCACACTACGAGTGGAGCAGGTATGGATATTAGCTATGTTGGTAAATCTACTGTTCATACCCAGAGCCGCAATCTTAATCTAAACAATATCTTACATGTTCCACAAGCCACAAAAAATCTTGTTTTTGTTCATCGCCTTGCTATAGATAATAATGTCTTTCTAGAATTTCATCCTAATTTCTTCTTGATAAAGGATCGGGACACGAGTAGCACGCTTCTTAAGGGGAGATGTCAGAAAGGCCTATATCCTCTTCCATTTGCGCCATCATCTTCTACAAAGCATGGTTTTGGAGTTACTAAACTATCCTTTGTTAAGTGGCATAGTCGTCTCGGTCATCCTGCAGCTCCCATTGTTCAGAAAGTTATTAGTAATTTTAATCTTCCATATCTTGTTGAGTCCGATAAAGAATCTGTGTGTGATGCTTGCCAACAAGCAAAGAGTCACCAGTTACCATATCCAAAGTCGTCTAGTGTCTCAAGTCATCCTTTAGAACTTGTTTCCCAGATGTTTGGGGGCCTGCACCTGATTCTGTGGGAAGATATAAATACTATGTGAGTTTTATTGATGATTTTAGCAAATTTACTTGGATTTAACTTTTGAAATTCAAGTCTGAAGTTTTCCAAAAATTTCATGAGTTCCAAAAACTTGCTGAGCAGTTGTTTGATCGGAAAACTATTGCTATGCAAACTGATTGGGGTGGTGAGTATGAAAAACTTCACTCCTTTTATACTACAATTAGCATATCTCATCATGTCTCATGCCCCTATGCACATCAGCAAAACTGGTCTGCTGAACAAAAACACAAGCACATTGTTGAGGTTGTCCTGTCTCTTCTCGCTCATGCTTCCATGCCCCTTAAATTCTGGGATGAAGCTTTTCTTGCTACAACTTTCTTGATTAATCATACACCTAGCAAGGTTATTTCATACTCTACACACCTAGAACGCTTATTCAATGCTACAGCGGAGTACTACTCTTTGAGAATTTTTGGTCGTGCATGTTGGCCTAATTTGCGTCCCTACAATCATCGCAAGCTCCAATTCCGTTCCATGGAGTGCGTATTTCTGGGCTACAACAACATGCACAAAGGGTTCAAGTGCCTTGATGTCGCAACAGGAAGCATCTACATTTCTTCTGATGTTGTGTTTGATGAAGGAGTCTTTCCTTTCCCTAAACTTCACCGTAATGCTGGTGCTAGACTCAAATCTGAAATCCTTCTCCGTTCTCCAACGCCTTTTGCTTCCAGTTCGCTATCTCCTGGGCATGAAACTGTAGATGGTCCACATGCTAATCACCCTGGTGCTACTAATTTTTCTCCAGAAAATGCTAATTTACAGGGCAACGATGGAGACACAGTAGATCTCGACGTAGGTCCTCAGCTGGTTCTACTCATGAATCCGCACCGAGATCGGCGCCAGGTGATCAACTACCCTTCGAACCAGCGTCTACCACGCCGCCTGCTATTGCCGCGCCCTCCCCATCTACGGTCGCGCACGACAGGGGGCCGACACGAGTTGCGCGGCGACGATTGGGGATGCCACGCCGCCCGCCGTCCCTGTATCTTCTACGGCGGCTCCGCTGGTGCAACTTGCATCAGCTATACAGAGACCGAAAACACGTCTTCAAGATGGAATCAGAAAGCCTAAGGTATAGTCAAATGGTACTGTTCGCTATGGTTGTTTTACTTCATCTGGTGAGCCACAAAATCTAGAAGAAGACATAGGAGATAAAAATTGGAAACATGCAATGGATATTGAGTATGATGCCCTGATAAAGAATCAAACTTGGCATCTTGTTCCACCTCAGAAAGGAAGAAACATAATAGATTGCAAGTGGGTTTATAAAATTAAACATAAAGCGAATGGGAGTTTGGATAGATATAAAGCTATACTTATTGCAAAGGGATTTAAACAAAGATATGGTATAGATTATGAAGATACTTTTAGTCCTGTTGTCAAGTTAGCCACCATCAGGGTTATTCTGTCTTTAGCTATTTCAAGGGGTTGGAGCCTTCGTCAGCTAGATGTTTAGAATGCTTTCCTTCATGGTTTTTTAGAAGAAGAAGTTTATATGAAACAACCTCCTGGGTATGAGGATAGAACCAAACCAAACTTCATATGTAAGTTGGACAAGGCCTTATTTGGTTTGAAGCAAGCACCAATGGCTTAGTACTCTCGGTTGAGTGTTAAACTAAAAAGTCTTGGGCTTAATTCTTCAAAGGCGGACACCTCTTTGTTCTTTTTTAATAAAGGTGGTGTTGTTATGTTTATGTTAGTCTGTGTTGATGACATAATCGTGGCAAGTTCAAGTCAAGATGCTACTTCGGCTATGTTGCACCAACTCAATCAAGAATTTGCTCTCAAGGATTTGGGAGAGCTGCATTATTTCTTGGGCATAGAGGTAAATAGAGCACGTGATGGTATATTGTTAACCCAAGATAAATATGCTTCGGATCTACTAAAAAAGGTGGGCATGAGTGATTGTTAACCAGTAACCACACCATTAGCAGTTAATGAGAAACTGTCGGCATCAGAGGGGACTTTATTGGGAGCAAACGATGCTACTTAGTACAGAAGCATAGTTGGTGCACTTCAGTATCTGACACTTACAAGACCTGATATTGCTTTCCCAGTTAATAAAGTGTGTCAATTTCTGCATTCTCCTACAGTGGTTCATTGGGCAGCTGTGAAAAGAATCCTGAGATATCTGAAGTAGTCAACCAAACTTGGACTCAAGATTAGCAAGTCTAACTCTCTTTTGATCAGTAGCTTCTCAGATGCAGATTGGGCTGGATGTCTTGATGACAGAAGATCTACGGGAGGTTTTGCTATATTCTTGGGTTCTAATTTAATCTCTTGGAGTGCACGTAAGCAACCGACTGTGTCTAGGTCAAGCACTGAAGCTGAATATAAAGCTATAGCTAATGCAATTGCAGAAATTATGTGGATTCAAACACTTCTCTGCTCCTTTAAAGAGAGAGTAGGCCATGCGTCATCTCTTCCTCGCGCCCCCCGGACGGAAATCCTCTGCCGCCATGCATATAAAGGCAGAGGGGTACTGTACAAAACAGGTGAAAATGCATGCGCACTGTAGCAAGATGGCACTGTTCATGTCTACAGTACCAAAAATACTGTTCACAAACACTGTTTGTTTCCGCTGTTTGACACTGTTCAAAGTTAAAAAGGCGCAAACACTGTTCACTGTCTGCCGTTGTAACCAACGGCAGAGGATAAAAATCCCGCGTTGGTGGGCACTGCTTGTGTTTGGGACCATGACACCATGTCATCCAGGAGAAACGAACACGCGACGACGCTGGGCTCAGTATGACCGAGAAAGGCGAGTCTGGTTGGTGCTCAGCTTCTTTCCAGGTATCAGGTGAGTCAGTCCAAGCCGGCGATGACGCTGACGCGCGCCCGACGCCGAAAGACAAGGCAGATGCATTGCCCAGCCGGTATCTGCAGCCTGTCCGCGAGGCCGCCGCGCCCTCGCCGCCTCTGTCGCCACCTCAAGCGCCCCCACATCTCCTTCGTCGCCGGATCCGCCACCACCTCGCCGCCTCCCCCATCGCCTTGCCTGCGACCAGCCAGTGAATCAAGAAGAAGCCATCACCGTCGTCGTGGATCCGGCGGTCGCACTCTAGGACAACGGCGGCGACCGCAGTCCCCCCTTCTCCATCTCCTCCTCACCCTTGGTGTGGATCTGGTGACCGCACTCCAGCACGGCGACTACGGCGGGCTGAGATCGACCCGACAATGAAGGGCTACTTCATGCAGCAGACAGTAAGCCACTTTCTGCTTCACATTCATTTAACGGCTTACTTGACGTCTTGACGAATGTTTATTTGCTATGTGCAAGTTTGAACTTTTGTGGGTTTGATGTATAAGAATACATCATGTCGATAGATTTAACCTAACGATTCGTCTAACAATTAGTGATTCTGGGATGATCCGTGGGTGTTTGATGTGGCAGGTTATAAAAATTGGAAATCGGGTGAAGAACAGTTAATTACAATGAACTTTCAAGCTCTGTTAGTCTGTGGGTTTGTAAAGCAATATAGGTACATGGTTTTTTTTTTGTTAAAAAAGCTACATGGAAATTTGAATGCTTTGCAATACAATTATTAATTTGTTAGCAACCCATGATTTTTTTTTTTCTTGTAACACATGAATTTTCCTTGATTTTGCAATTTGGACATTTGGTGGGATAACTCATAACTAGGAGCTATTTTAGTTTTTCAGATTCCTGCAAACGTTCCCCGTGAAGGACCCAAAAGTGAGCCTTGATTTCTAATCACGTGTGATGGCCATGTCGTGGGTTTTCTTACCATATCTTCCTTCTTATAATTGATTCATACATGCAGAGGAAAACATGAGATGCTCATCTTATGCTATTAGTGGTATCTAAAAATATCCTTTGATTTTTTTCTAGAAAATACAATAATTGCATATCACATCATGTCCTGAAGTTGTATATGTGAAGAAAAGTAATGGCTGATGCATTAAGTTGGAAATAGTCGTTTTATATAGTGAGGTACAAAGGATTCTTCTGGTCATAAAGAGAAGTTTGCTTTATTGGACTGCATAATTTTTCTGCGTGGCATTCTTTTTGAGTATATAAGTACTATCACCTATTGTAGCCGGACAATCAAAATATTCTAATGAAGATGCATGCCATTGTCTGTTTTCATAAAAATACGGAACAAAGCACACTCACATTGAACAAAGCTTCTATGTTCCATACTATTGATATCAGTTCTATAACCGGCTCTGAGATTATGTTCTCAACATTCCAACCTACTTCGTAGTTGTGGTGATGATAAAGACAACTTTCCTGCTCTATGCATGCCTTCTTTGGGCAAGAGCAGCAGGCTACTACATGCATTCCTTTTAGCGCCATGAAACTTTATGAATAGACCTGCCCTGGTTGAACACTTCAGCTTGACAATGAGTTTTTCACATAATTTTAGATGTTTTTTTTGCCATTTAACAGTTGATAGAGGATGCTGCTCAACATCCAGTGGTTCTACGACGTGATCATTGAGGAGCTGCCTGCCAATCTTACTGTACGGGCTCAAGCTCGGCAACATCCACATGCTCAACATCAACACTTTGCTCCGCTCGCTTCTTCCTGGGCACTCGTAGGTGTGACTACTGTTGATAGAAATTAGGTGTTTTGTTCAGTAAAGACGTTGTATGGCCCTATTGAAATAGTGTCTCTAAATTGCACTACAGATCGGTGGTTGTATGCATAAGCTTTTCGAGGATTAACTGTATACATGTAGCATGTTCGATATGATCAATTTTGCTTTGTGCAGTAGCTACTGCCCTTTGATATTGGTATTATTATATTATGATTGTGGAGCAGTCTGAAATTCCAGATTGAGAAATTGTTTTATATTCATATAGGGTGAATCTGAGTTTGGGAGGTTATACTGCCAAATGAATTATGTGACATGTATGGTACTACAGTCTACTGGAATCAATTCCTTTTCTTCTATTTATGAGGTATTTGTTATTAGTATTAATATTTATAGAAAATATGAGCTGAAAACATATCTACATATCTGCTTTTCTGTTGTAAATGCACATATTGGCTTAATGGCAATATTTTTTATATTACTGCAGAAGGTGACTGACATAGTGGCATGCATACCCTACAAGGTTAGTAGGCTCTCATCTGACAAGGCCAAATCGAAGCGACAGAGTTCAAGGAGCACCCGTGAGACTTTTACCAAAAACATTGTATACCGAGAAGTACTTATGTCTTAGTCGAGGTGCCGGTTCAGTTGCATGTAATTTTTTTTTCTCTTTATATCATTAAGACGTATTTGGATTGAATGTGTGCGCAATTCAATTGCCATTATATTTATTCGGAATAATTTGCTCCTATTCGAATTCACCACTGATTTTTTATTTTACTTTGAAATCTCGTTGCGGCAGACAAATGCACGCATTGCTAAGTTAAACCATCCTTTATAATTTTTATGTTTCTATAATTTATGTTTCCCTTTCTGCCCTTTAGTTCCGTGGCAGAGCACGGGCATTGTACTAGTCTACAACAAAATTGGAGTTGAGTGTCTTCGGGCTGCCAAACTATGGTGTGATAACATTGGAGCTAAGTATCTTTCTACAAATCCGGTGTTTCATGCTTGGACCAAACATATTGAGGTTGATTATTATTTTGTACGGGAACGAGTGTCAAGGAAATTATTAGAAATTGGCTTTGTTCCCTCAGGAAATCAAATTGCAGATGGATTTACTAAGGTGCTTCCTACACAGCAGCTGGAAAATTTCAAGCACAATCTCAACCTAGCACGGTTGTGATTGAGGGGGACTATTAGATAAACTTGTAATCTTGTGATTATGTAACTTGTAACAGCTCATGATAATGACCGGCCTAGAAGAGTGCATGTAGTTAGCTAAAGATAGACACGTTGTATTTTGGTTGTTGCGCTGTTCATGGCTGGGCTTATCTGGTTGTTACGGATGTAATAGATTGGCGCGTTTAGTCGCCCCTTATTAACATGTAGGCAGAGCACGAACATGGTGCAACTGCTTCCACCAAATACTTCCGCACCTCTGATAGTTTTCAATCACAAGTTCAGAACGGCATGTAAAACGGGCCTTAGACAACGACGATGCGAAATATGTGACGCCAAATCAATCAGACAATCATCGAGGACTCAGAGATCAGAAGTTCAGAACGACGACGACATTCGTTGGGCAATCGATCCGTTCTCCGCCATGGTCAAACGGGGGATCGTATGGTGTGGTGGGCTTTTGTTACGTGTTGGTTGGGCCTCTGAGCGGGGCCAAACGGGGCGAGCCCGTGGGCTGGGGCTCGCTGATGTGGGCCTAGGCTTTGGAGTGGAGGGTTCGGCACGAGCAGTTGGCCCATTTTATTTTTCCTTTTTCTTTTTGAAACGACGAGTGGTTCGGCTATCGGCAAAAGATGATCTGGAATTCTGGATGCTGATTCCTTGCGTGGTATGTCCGCAACCAGAGGGTGGAAACCACGTGCGCGGTACAACGCCGTATAAAAAGAAGTTTATTTGCTAAAAGAAGTTACAGAACGGTGTACAGAGGTGGTCATATGGGCTGGATCAACGAGGTCAAATTGGACGGTCTGTTACGACCTGATAAAATTTTTACAAGTGAATCATGTCTGGGTTTTAGTACCAGTCCATCGGTCGACACGGTTCGGTTCGTATAGCAAGGACTCGGTCTCCGGTCTCCCGACTGACTCTCCCCCGCTCGCTCCTCCGTGGATCCCTCCTGCCAAGCGCCAGCCAAGCGAGCACATGTATTTTCCATTCACTTTTTATTTATTTAATCAATATTGTGCCTTTTCATTGTCATTTTCAAATTCTTCACATTTTGCTAGGACCTTTTCATATATTTTTCGAAAATCGGGTCAACATGCTTCAACTGGGCGAAAGGGGTCCTATGTGAACTGGATTGGCCTAGTTCGCCTGATTATAGAACTGAACTATGTCTGTGCTCAGACCTCGGTCTGTTAGCCAGGTTGGCCCGATTTGCATAGTAACTAGGCCAAAAACGAACCGGACCAAATCGAACCGGGCCGACCCGTGGGGTAGGTCTACGGTGTACCTGCTCCTGCCTCTCTCCAATGCAGTTTTTCCCTTCTTTCATCTTCTTTATTACTACCCACCTCTTTCCTCACTCGGCGCCGCTACCTACGATTATGGTTTAGGGTGGATTCACCGTGTCCTGCAGTCTCAGAGAAGGGTTCGGGAAGGTGAAAGCCCCACCAAGTAGATAATTATTTTAGTCGTAACCTATATAGAATATGTAATCTATATCCATATAAAATACCTTTCATCGTGAGATAATATATCAAAAGAACAATAACTAATCCATATCCACATTTTATAAATATCGAACTTGCAGTATAATTTGACATTTTTTTAATTGAAGTTGTATTTTTTCTTTTCTTAGGTATTACCTATTTTGACCGATTCGAATAATTCGAATAAGACATATTACCTATATAAGATATATTGTTTTTCTATTTGATGTATCCATATGTTCTTGCGAACATGTTTCCATCGTAAATAAATGTATTTTTTCTTCAAAATAATTTAACCTTTTCATATTTCAATGAAAAAAAAAGAGTGTTTTGTTCTTAATACCCCTAATAAACACATTGCTTTAACTTGTATTCCTTGTACGCACCGTGTTGAATAGAGTGACTAGAGATAATAGCCCTCTTTGATTCGTGGTTTGGTTTGGTTTTAGTCGGTCGAGCTAAAATTTATCATTTTTGTACAGACCATTCAGTGTAACATTTTAAAATATTTATTTTTGGGCTCTATGAGGCTGGAGGTGAGCCTAGTGCCCCCGTGCCACATAACGTGCAGAGGAACTACTTGCTGGCCAGCGAGCAAAGCGGAGAAGAGTGCGGGTCGAGCAGAGTCGATATTCATCGATTAGCTCATCCGTTTTTTTCTTGAGAAGGGAGATTTCATTATTGGGGTAAAAGACCCAAAGGATTACAGAGCGGACCTCCGAAAAAAGCAAGAATACAATGAAGTTCAATCAAGGCCTATCTGGCACTATTGTTCCATTGTCCCTCTCCACGACGGCAACCACCGCTGGGAAGATGCACGAAGACTAGCCGACAGGCATGCTGGCAGCATCTCCTCCAAAGGCCAAACCACCTCACGAGGGAGAACAACCCGTGGAGGTCTAGAAAACATGGTGCTATAGTTCGTTGATAAAGGCAGCAAAGCAGTTGTCTGATGTCCCGATTAGCTCATCCGATAGGAGCAATATGAACTGTCCATTCGCTAGTTTTTGTGTATTTTCTATGTTTCCTTATGTACAAAACAAAAATATGTCCTGTAAACTTGAATGGAAGGAGTATCTGGTTTTGTTTTTTTATTAAAGTTTTCTTCTATAAATACTTGTAAATTCATTCCAAACCTGGACGGAAGGAATACCTTGATTTTTATTAAAAATTTTCTTCTAATACTTGTAAATTCATTCCAATGCAAGTTTTCCTATTATGTTCCTATTATATACCACACGTTATTTATTCCATCTTATTTCATCTAAACTATTTATCGCTAGAAAACATTCTCCCTGACACTACGGTACTTCAACAAATCGTTGCGTAAATTAGGGATGCAAGTGAGTTGTCCCTAGGGTCACTTGTACTAAATAAATTAGAAAATAAGTTTTTAGTACAAACAAATGAATTAGAAAAGGTCAAAGGTTCTAGGGTCGGCCCATTTGTATCCCTAGCATAAATATGCAATATATGGGGGAAAAATACCCGAAATAATCAACAGTTAAATAGAAAATTAATAAAATAATCCACAGGAAAAGGAAATTACAAAAATATCCCCGGCTTCCGCCACCCCGGGTGGCTGCCGCCACCGGGCACGGTCGCAGCTGAGCTGCCGCCACCCGGGGCGGCCGCAGCGGAGCTGCCGCCACCCGGGGTGGCCGGCGCTGAGCTGCCGCCACCCGGTGCGGCCGCAGCTCAGCTGCCGCCACCCCCAGGTGGCCGCGGCAGGCCGGCCGCTTCCCCGCTGCATGTGATATGTGTATGTATAATATATTATAGTATGTATAGTGCATGTGTATATGTATAAATATGTATACTGCATGCCATTTTACTAATATTATGTATATTATATTTTAATATAAATATATGATAAATATATACTAAATTATTTATAGTTGTCCAAAAATATATAGTAGGTGGCGTCTAATTTTATTGATAATTGATTAGTAAAATGGCATGTCTAAAATAATTTACGTTGGGAGGTAGGTTTCGTTCGAAGAAAGCCTCCCGCAATTTTCCCAGTGCAGTGAGCTCGTCAGATGACAATCACATGAACCACGATCACACACGCACACGCTTCTCGCTGCACCTTCCGCTCAATTTGCTCCCGTTGACTGACCGAGACCAAGACCACAGCGACCTGGAGCTTCTCCCATGCCACGTTGCATGTACGTGGCGTATATTTATATACACATGTGACCGGATAGCATATGGCATATATACATTATAATATATGTATAATATAGATATATTTATATACACATGTGACCGGATAGCTTCTCCCATGCCACGTATAATTTTAATATATATGATAAATATATGGGCGAAGTAAAATTTGATACATGTATAAGCATGTGAATATACATTTTAAAACTCAAAATTGTATGTAATTTTACAAAATTGCAAATTTAAAATTTTAGCAAGTGTTAATAGTCGTTTGTACGGCAAACTAAATTTTGTAAAGTTAGAAGCTATGAGATAAATAAAAACATTAAATACACGTAAAGTGAATCTTGTCATGTGAAGTGAATTAGAGAATGTAGCAGAGTTCAAACCATACAATACAAGCATGAAGACCTTATAGTCGTTTCTTAGGGAATTGAAAAGTACGACGTAACATTTGCGTGGCAGCTAGCTAGACGCGTCGCCTCCGGCATGCAGGGCATAAGCGTTCCGTGCGGACGTGCATCTCTAGGGTACGCCTTGTCATGTCGAGACGATTTTCGAGATCTGCGATCCTTGCGTGAAGAACCATCATGTATGCATCTGTTGCCATTGGAAAAGGATCATCCATCCACGATGCCATACGACAATCATTTATCTGTTTTGCACAGGATATGAAGTTAGGTTACATCGTAAAATAAATTCGATCTATATGAAGGTAAGTAAACTCACGGCGTATACAGGACATCGGTAGAATCTTCGTCCAGTCCAACCAGAGACAGGCCTATCGTAGGTCTGCACCACTGCATCCATTCCGCAAGCACACCTGGGCCAGTCCCGAAGATAATGAGGGCCGGGCCGCAGCATGATTGACTCCGTCCGGTAGTTCTGTTTCATTTTGTTGGGCAGGTCCTCCGATGAGTAATGGATGTGGCCTTCTGGGCCGGACGATTCCCACCAGCTTGGCCTAATCCATGCGTTGGTGGACCTTTGTTCGGCCATCCTACTACGATGACGGCAGACAGTATCACATGTCGTGCATAGACGTGTCAACGGCAAGTGGTAAGTGCGAAGTAAGATAAGGTAAACTCCTAATCTTGGGGATCACGACTCCTAATCCAATCCGGGAAACCACGTCCGGGTCTTCACGTAGCCGCGCAGAACTCTGTTCGAGCCGGACTCAAACAGGAATCCTAGGCCATTACGCACCGTGCCAACCCGGAGGCTGTTCGGCAGGATGCTCATGGGCCTGATAGAACCTCCCAGGGAGCTAGGCCCTGGTAGGCTGTTCGACTGGGCCGTCAGGGAGTGGGCCATGGCAATGGGCCGTAATTCAATCCCCGACATACCTATTTTGACCGATTCAAATAATTCGAATAAGACATATTACATATATAAGATATATTGTTTTTCTATTTGATGTATCCATATGTTCTTACGAACATGTTTCCATCGTAAATAAATGTATTTTTTCCTCAAAATAATTTAACTTTTTCATATTTCAATTGAAAAAAAAGAAAAAAAAAGAGTGTTTTGTTCTTAATACCCATAATAAACACATTGCTTTAACTTGTATTCCTTGTACGCACCGTGTTGAATAGAGTGACTAGAGATAATAGCCCTCTTTGATTCGCGGTTTGGTTTGGTTTTAGTCGATCGAGCTAAAATTTATCATTTTTGTATAAACCATTAAGTGTAACATTTTAAAATTTTTATTTTTGGGCTCTATGGGGCTGGAGGTGAGCCTGGCGCCCCCATGCCACATAACGTGTAGAGGAACTACTCGCTCGTCAGCGAGCAAAGCGGAGCAGAGTGCGGGTTGAGCAGAGTCGATATTCAACGATTAGCTCATCCGTTTTTTTAGAAGGGACATTTCATAATTGGGGTAAAAGATCCAAAAGATTAAAGAGCGGACCTCCGAAAAAAGTTAGAATACAATGAAGTTCAATCAAGAACCATCTGACACTATTGTTCCATTGTCCCTCTCCACGACGACAACCACTGCAGAGAAAATGCACGAAGACTAGCCGGCAGGCATACCGGCAGCGTCTCCTCCAAAGGCCAAACCACCGCACAGGGGAGAACAACCCGTGGAGGTCTAGAAAACACGGTGCTAAAGTTCGTTAGGCAGTGAAGTAGGTGTCTGAGGTCCCGATTAGTTCATCCGATGGGAGCGATTCGAACGGTCCATTCGCTAGTTTTTGTGTATTTTCTATGTTTATTTATGTGCAAAACAAAAATATGTCCCATAAACTTGAATAGAAGGATTATATGGTTTTGTTTTTTTTGGTTAAAGTTTTCTTCTATAAATACTAGTAAATTCATTCTGAACTTGGAAGGAAGGAATAGGAATACCTTGATTTTTATTAAAATTTTTCTTCTAATACTTGTAAATTCATTCCAATGCAAGTTTTCCTATTATGTTCCTATTATATACCACACGTTATTTATTCCATCTTATTTCATCTAAACTATTTATCGCTAGAAAACATTCTCCCTGACACTACGGTACTTTCAACAAATCGTTGCGTAAATATGCAATATATGGGAACTGTATTGGTCGAATATTTGGGAATAAAGAAAGTAGTATATGATACAAAATCATGTGTCTATGAGTACTTGACGTAGTATATTTGGATCCTCTAAAGTTACGACACTCTATTGTGGTCACTGACATATGGGTCCGAGCCCACAGTGACTCAACTGCAGAGGACAGTAACCGCAGAAAGAGGTGGCCAACGGGCCGGCCCGGTTCGAGCCCGTTTGGTTCGTTTACTGTGCGAACCGGGCCAACCGAGCCACTGGGCCTGGGTCTCGGCCCAGGTTCGGTTCGCACAGTAACCGAACCGAACCGGGCTGGCCCGATTTTATCCAATTCGGTTTATTTTAATTAAAAAAATCTAAATAAATTAAGAAAAACCACTATATTTTACAAATATACACTATAAATTGCGTAAATACACTATATATCATTAAAAAAATATATAAATAAATATATTTAATTAAATAAATATGCTACAGTGACGAACCGAACCGGGCCGGCCCGTCACTATACGAACCTAACCGGGCCGGTGAACAGTGCGGGCCGGCCCGGTTAGTCCCGTTTGGCCCGGCCCGTTTGGCCAGCTCTAACCGCAGATGATCCGCTTCCGGAAGAGGTATATCAATCTACCCGACCCGTTTTCGCCCGTATCCACAGCCGGCGACCGCAAATCCCAGACCCGCCGCTGAAACCCTACCTCGATCGCGATCCCCAACTCATCGGCGATGAGCTCGTCCGACGGCGGGAAGAAGCCGGCGTCCGGCGGCCGCGGGGGCCCCACCATCCGCACTCTGGCGGACATCAACCGCGGGTCCTCCGGATTCCCCGGAGGCGGAGGCGGCGGCGGCAGCGACGAGGACGAGCCCCAGGAGTACTACACCGGCGGTGAGAAGAGGTCTGTCCGTTTTTCCCTTCATGGCCTCGTGTATCCCCATCGGAATTTAGCGGCAATCGTGTGCTGTCGTCGTCTTGTTTGGTCCTGTAAATCGGTGGATCTGGGAATTTTCGCTGCGGTTGATCCGTTCGTTCTATGTTGATTAGATTTGTTTGGTGTGCGGATTGCATGATGTGCCGGCAGGCGTGATTGCTGACGGCCGAGCTCTGAGCGGTAGTGGTGGTGGATGATGCCGTTCGGGTTTGAACGCCACGAGTTTTTGGGTTTGCGTTTTGTATATGGCACCTTTTTCTTTGCGGTAGTTATTCATAACCGGATTAGTTTACCTGGGGCATCCTCATTGCTGTTGAAGTTTAGGTGTTTGTTTTAGATTTGGAATTCGGGAGGATTCTGCCACTGGAAATTTATGAGCTGACTAGTGTGATCTAGCCACAGCTGAGATAAATTACGCAAAATGGTCGGTTCAGTTATCTTCGACCGTTTCTTCTAGTTTCTCTGTTCTTGATCAATTTATAGTATATTTAGTCTGAGGAAACCAGGCTGTGAAGTTCGAACCTAACCTACTTAATCTGTTGAATGGAATGAGTTGGTGACATGGTAAATCATTCTTCATTTCTCATTATACGATTGGGGATTGGTAGCTTCTCCCAAAACTATGGGATGATCATTATCTCATGGGGGCCCAACATATCTTAGCTTCCCAGGGTGAAGTGGTTCATCACACAAAATGGTTTTTGGCACATATCAAGCTCTACTTGTAGCAATACGTTGCACAAAATAGCAATCAATTAAGTAGTTGCATTTGCTGGGTTGTCTTGCCTGATTCTCCTCTAGTTCAAATGTATTTAATCCAGAAGTCCAATGCTATCATGAGCAAAACATTTATTTGTTTCAGCTTCTGGAAAATATGATTTATATGGTATTGTTGTATTGTGATTGATATATGTATGTGGCATTCTTGTACATGCATGTTTAGTAAGTGAAGGTCCTTTTTTTTTCTGCAGCAATGTTAATGCTACTCATGGTAGTGATCGATCCGCCATGAGCGAACTTAAGCTCCAGCTCGCAATTGCCATAGAGGTTATCCGCCTTTTTGACATGGCTATGGAGTTTCGCAACCTTTCCCCACAAGAAATGACACTTCGCCGCTCGCTCAAGATTCGTATTTTGGGCCTCGCCGCCATCGAGAAAATAAAATGGAAGTAGCGCTCCAGGTTATCCTGATTGAAGCTGGGTGATGCTAACAATAAATATTTCCACCTGCGTGCGAACTCTAGAAGGCGCATGAATTTCATCCACTCCATTCAAACACCTGGCGGCCCCATCACCGGCCATGATGATCTAGCTTTCTCTTCACCAGCACTTTTCCACCATCTTCTGCGACGATCACGGAACGCCCGGGCCCTGCTTTGGTTTCAACTGGGGCTCCCTAAATCTCCCGGCTCTGAACCTCACCTCCCTCGAGGACCCACTAACGCTGGAAGAGCTCCGCGCCACCATCGTGGGCATGCCTTCGGACAAAGCCCCGGGTCCTGATGGTTACACCTGGTCCTTCTTCCTTGCTTCATCCTCTTCCCGAATCCTCCTCAACGGGTTCTCGGGCGACCACATACCCCATCACCGTGGCCTCCGTCAAGGAAATTCCCTCTCCCCTTTTCTCTTCAACCTCGCCATTGAACCCCTACACAGAATCCTCTCCTTGGCAACCTAAGCAGGCATCCTCTCATCGCTTAGAGACGTCCCTGCAGACCTTCGGGTTTCCCTCTATGCTGATGATGCGGTAATTTTTGTCGCCCCGGTAAAAGAGGAGTTCTCCGCGCTCGCCTCCATCCTGCAACATTTTGAAAATATCACTGGATTGCGCACCAACTTCAACAAGAGTCATGTGGTTCCCATCCGTTGCGAGGGCCTTGACTGGATGACATTCTTGATGCTCTCCCCGCCAATCGTGATGTCTTTCCCATCACATACTTGGGACTTCCGCTGGCCATTAAGAAGCTGCGGCACGTCCACTTCCAGCCACTTATCGACAAAGTCGCTGGGAGACTCAGCGGGCGTGGGCAGTTGCTCTCAAAAGGGGGTAGGCTCACCCTTCTCAAGTCCGTCCTCACCGCCATCCCTTCATACACACTCTCGGTCACCATTCCCCCAAAGTCGGTGATCGCGAAGATTGACAAGATTCGCCGTGCGTGGCTCTGGCGTGGAACTGACTCAGCATCGGGGGGGGCACTGTCGTGTTAGCTGGAAGATCGTCTGCTCCCCGACTGCTGCAGGTGGCCTTGGAGTTTTCGACCTCCATTACTTTGCTAGGGCCCTCCGCCCTCGTTGGCTATGGCTTGCCAAAACCTGCGCTAATCGAACTTGGGCTGACAGCCCCCCGCCCATCGAGCCATCGGATGTTGCTCTGTTTCAGGCCGCCACAAGCCTTTCCTTGGGCAACGAGACAACCTTCTCCTTCTGGAGAGACGCCTGGCTTGATGGCCACCAACCGCGTGAGCTCGCTCCGCGCATTTTCGTCGCCTCTGCCAGAAAAAACAGGTCGGTGGCCGATGCCCTTACGAACAACAACTGGTTTTCTAACCTGCGTCGTAACTTAGACCCCTCCACCATCATTGAGCTGGCTTCCCTTTGGCGGCACTTGCAACCTGTTCTGTTGCAGCAAAATGAACCTGACCGCACCATTTGGCGTTTCACCGGTTGTGAAGAGTATTCTGTCTCTTCGGCTTACCAGCTATAGCTCCTCGGGCGAACAAACTCGTCTTTTCATCATTTGTGGAAGATTTGGGGTCCTTCCAAATGCAAGTTCTTCGTCTCGCAGCTACTTTTGAAGAAAGTAATGACCGCGGATGCTCTGCTACTTAGGGGTATCCCTAACAACTATTTCTGTGCGCTGTGCAGAAGGAATATAGAGACGCCCGAGCACCTCTTCCTGACTTGCAGTTTCTCTAGCCAAGTGTGGTCTTTTCTGGCTTCCAAGTTACGCTTGCCCAGGCTCAACCCCGCTTCCTGGATCAACTGGGACTGCATCTTGACTTGGTGGATTGCTGATTTGCGGGCCTGTCCTGCCAATGGTTCTGCCTCCATCGCTCTCGCCTCCCTTTGGCACCTGTGGCTAGAGCGCAACAACCGCATCTTCAAGGGCGTCGAGCGACCTCTTTCGATCTTCTTAGACTCTCTCATTGATGACCTGCGCCTTTGGGAGGTTGCAGGAGCCAATTTTGTAATTGCGTAGCTCGTGCACGCTTAGGGGTGGGCGTCCTTCTATTTCTTTTCGCCCCTTTTTTCTTTTTCTTTCTCTTTTTGTTGTTTTTAGCTTTTGTACCAAGGCTTCTGCCTTTTCATTCCTTCTATAATTAATACAAGGCAACTCTCTTGCCTTTCCATAAAAAAAAATGTTAATGCTACTCTTTACTTTTCAGTAATCTATGCTATGCCTCTATGGCCCATACTGTTACTGGAAGCAATATTATGACTTGTTGCTACTGCTTCTGTAGTAGACTGGTAGTGGTTGGGCAGTTTTTATGTTGGCCATAATTTAATTTATTGATATTTCATCAACTTTCAGCTTCACAACCTTTTGAGGCTGAGCACTTCATGATGTTGAATGTTTGAACCTATGCTAGCGTTTTATAGCTCCATTTTTTTAATTGATGGCAGCTTATATTGCTTGAGTGAGAATTTTAGAAAAGATTCAATTTCACATGGCATGTGTCATTTTAATCCGTTGAATTTTGGATTCATGCTACGTCTGTAAGATAATTATGTGAAAGGATCATAGATTTAACTTTCCCATTGGGGAAAAAAGTCAATATGTTCTAGTATTGGGGGTTCATACTTTTAAAGCTTATTTTGTTCCTCTTTAACATTGTGCAGATCCTCGTCATTCTTAGCCTCTCGGTATAATGTTACATCCTTAGTTAAATGAGTACTTTATATTTTCTGTCCTTTTGTATGTGTAGTGGGATGCTTGTTCAAGATCCAACAAAGAGAAACGATGTGGACTCGATCTTTGAACAAGCTAGACAGATGAGTGCTCTCCAAGGTCAACAACCTCCCTTTGATGGTCAATCGTCCAGCTCAAGCTTTACAGGGACCGGTCGACTGCTTTCAGGAGAGACAGCACCATCTGCTCCTCGACCACCTGAGAATATTCTTCACAATATATTTTTCTGGAACAATGGTTTCACAGTTGATGATGGTCCACTAAGAGACTACGAGGATCCTGAAAATGCAGACTTCATAGAGGTGACTCTTCTCAACATGATTTTTTTAGCAATTTTATCAGATTCAAAGTAACCATTTTCAGTGTAATCTCCCTCCGGATTCTGTGCTGTGGGCTGCTGCTGTACTTTTGACACTTCAATTTTATTGAACACAAAATGTGTAGATTATATACAAGTGTCTTCTAAAACTAGAGCCTAGAGGTGCATCACTTTTATGCTTTTGGTGCTTATCTCCCTTGTTGCCATCTAAATTTTCTTCTGGAAAGTTGCCCAACAGAAGATTGTAGCTGTGGACTTAAATCTATCATGATTCATGATAAAATGCCAATAACATTACCTCCACTAGGCACGGGCTGTTTACAACACTTTTCTGCACCCAGTTTTGGTGTGACACTAAAATTCTGTCCAGCCAGGATGGGCAGGGCAGTATTTAGCTGCAAGATTGCAACATCCAAAACTCATCTTAACTGGAAAAATAAGCCAGAATGCATGTCAAGTTGTTACTCCTAAACCTTGCCAAAATTGAACCTGGAAAAGACCTCGACTTCATTATGCTAAATCCCATCTCTTGCCAAAAATAAAAATGAAAAAACTGGCTGGCAGGGCAAGGTTTAGCTGGCTAGCTGCTACATCCGAAACTCATCTCAGACTAGATGGAAAATAAGCTAAAATCTGAGCCACTTTTAAGTCTTTAGATTACTGTGATTTGAAACAGATCCTGACTTCAGTGTGCCAAATTCCATCTCTTTGAAAAAGAAGCACTAATTGGGTACTTGCGCTGATTCTAGTGATCTGTTTTCTGTTTACCATATTTTCAGTGCTTTTGGTCCTTGAGCTTAAATAGTTAGATGCTGCCTGTGAGATGTGGATTTTAAGTTTCATTTTTGGAATCTAGGCATTTTTGAGTTTGTTGACTTGTTTGTTAATCTAGGTCATCTAGATACCAAATATTGACTGTTCTCCACTTCCTGGATCGTAATAAGTTTTACCTTAGTTAAATATGTTAAAGGATTGGCAATTACCAACTGTTCGACTTTTGACCCTTCTACGGAACATGTTAACATAATGGTTTGCTGTTGAAGGAATTTCACTTTGACAGCACCTCCTTGTCTTTTAGAGCATCAAGAAGTCCCAGTGCCCCCAAGAGCTGGAGCCTCTTGATAGGAGGACATCTGTCCATGTGAATGTTATAAAACGATCTGAAGATTATGAGGCAAGCCTTTCATTCCTTTATGGGCTATACCCCCTTTGCATTAGCAGTGATCTTAATTTAAACATATTAACCTTTTTTTGGGTGGTTTAGGAACCTGTAAAGCCCCCATCACCTTTCCAGGGTGTTGGAAGAACCCTTGGTGGTGGATCATCAGCAGATGAAAGTTCGGCACCAACTCCTGCTACTCAAGTGCCCCATACCGCTTCTCGGTCACTTGGCATAGTTGTGGACGACTCACTACCATTTACATCTATACAGCTAAGGTTGGCGGATGGCACTCGCATGGTTACTCGGTTTAACATGCACCACACTGTGGGCGATGTCAGATCTTTCATTGATGCATCTCGGCCAGGAGGTGGAAGGCCCTATCAGTTGCAGACTGGCTTCCCACCCAAGCAGCTGACGGACCTGACACAAACCATTGAGCAAGCTGGTCTGGCGAACTCTGTTATCATTCAGAAGATGTAGGCCGCAGATCTGATTCCAGTCGTCTTTTGAAAACATGAATTTGGTATTCTTCAATGGTGGTGTCATCTCACCAGATACTGCATCAAACTATAGTACTGGTTGTTCCCTTGATAGCCATACCGGCATTCGCGAAACGTCAGTGAAGTCTATATTCCTATATAACTACTGAAGTGCCATAAAATATTTATGCTTGTGTTCCGTTGTTGATCATCGGCCAGTCAGTTGCTCGCTTAAGTTTGCTCAAAAAAGTTGCTCGCTTAAGTGTTCTCATTACTTCTCTGTCGAATCTTTAATCAGCTGGACCTTACTATTTCCGATATGCGGGATGCGGTCTCTAGAAACCCACTTCTTGAATTAGAGGCCCCTTTGTAGTCGTGCATTGCCTGCGCCTTTCAAGAGCTTATGGTGTCATGCTTCTCTTGAAGTCTTGATCAATCCGTCTCTATTTAACCAAACCAATCGCCAGACGCCGACGAGCCAAAATATACACGGATAAATTCAGTCTATGCACGTTTCAAATTTCAGTTTAAGCTCTAGTGTAAAGATTGAGAAGCATAAATCATAAATTCGGCGCAAGACCATTGGCCTAGCAACCTATGCTCTGGGCTGGCTGGTTGCACCGTTGCACCGCAGATGCTGCAGCACCTGCCCAAATGCCCCAGCTGAATCCATGCCAAAGGCGTACGGGACCCTACGAACCAATATAATCTGTTCTCTTTCAATTCAAACCCGACGAACCAAAATACACACGAATAAATTCAGTCTATGCAGGGTTTCAGATTTCAATTAAGGGCAAGTGTAAAGGTAGCCTCATTCTGGTCTTTTACTGTAGCAGTAGAGTTAAAAGGTATAATATAAAATAAAAAACGGAGGGATTGGATAAGAGAATATGGTAATTCTAGAAAAATAGATGGATAGTGTTGGGGTGGGCCGACTTTGCCCCCGCCTTAGCCGAGCCAGTGAGCCCATTAGCCTAGCAACCTACATGTCCTATGCAGCCCATTAGCTGATGGGTTGCAGCCTTGCTGCCGCCGCCGCAGGCGCACCTCCCTTCTTCCCGGCGCAACTCAACTCCCTTGACATGTCCCTGCCGCTTCCCCACCTCCGGCGCCGCCTCGTCGCCGTAGCCTCTGAACTCCTCCCACCCTTCCACCGCCTGTCCACCTCCGTCCCGGCAACAAACCGCGCCCCTACCACCCCCGTGGCCGTCCTCTGGGACCTCGCCGCCTCCCGGCCTCCTTCCAAGCTCCGGCTTTACGACGCCGCCGTCCGCCTCCACCTCGCCGCGACGTCCTTTGGCCGCCTCCGCCTCTCCGCGGCCTTCCTCCACCCTGCCCACCACCTTCTCTCCCCCGCCCCCTCCGTCGCCGCCACCACCCACCTCTGCCGCGTCTGCGGCCGCCGCTTCCGCGCCCGCGACGCGCTGCTGCGCCACTTCGAGAACATCCACACCCGCGAGCACGCCAAGCGCCTCCAGCGCCTCGACTCGTCCCGAGGCGACCGTCGCGTGCGCCTCGCCGCGTCCCTCTCCCTCAAACTCTCCAAGTACACCAAGGCCGCCCGCGAGCTAACCGCCGCCGTGGACCACGGGTCCCCCGCCGACGACCTCCGCCGCGCCGGCGTCCTCGCCGAGCTCACCCGTACTCCCTCCACCTCCCTCCGGGAGCGCGCCCACCAGGTGCTCGACGAACGGTCCGCAGGGTGCCTGATGCTGGTCTCCAGCCACGAGGAGCTCGCCCCTCTTCTACGGCTGGCGAGGGAGAGGGGCGTGCGGTCAGTGGTGGTCGGCGGGGAGTCCGGGCTTGCGAGGTGGGCCGACGTGGGGTTCAGCTGGGCGGAGGTGATCGGAGGGAAGGCGAGGAACGCAGCACCATCCGTGTCGGGGAAATGGCGGGACAGGGACGTGCTCAAGAGGCTGGAGTGGAGGTACGAGGAGGACGATGAGGAGGAAGAGGTGGTGTTCGATGAGGACGGCGGTGGAGACGGGGCCGAGGAGTTGGCGGGAAACGCCCAGAAGAAGCCATGGTGGAGCCTGGAGTCAGATGGCGAGGACTCGCGCGTTGGCGGCTGAGTGGTGATTGTTTGCACACAAGGTGCTTGCTTATTTGCTGATCATGATCTCTGCGTAACCTCGTCTCATCGACACCGTGCAGAGATCTTTTACACGTGGTGTTAGACGAGAGATAAATCTAGGGAAGATCGTTGTTCGAGTGTGATGGTCTCGGAAGAGCTTTGCCATAATCAACCTCCGTTCCGGGCGTCCGCATGCCGCACTTTTTGTGTGCAATTTGGTTGTTAATTCTTGGCAGTTAATCACGTCAATTGGGATTGGCTGGTTTCTTGGATGTTTCTCCAATACCGATTGCTGAATTATCAGTAAAGCCGAAGCAAACCTTAGGATAAAATGACCTGTGACACCCTGTTTGGCTCTCCGGCTTACCCAGTGTTGAATTTGTGGGATTGAAGTTCAATTCTAACGATAGAGTTGTTTGCTATCACATGGAATTCCATCGGTGGTTCCAAAGGCAATTCCAAGGATTATGATGGAAGTAGAATCAATCAATTTATAATTCAAATCTCTTGTTTGTCTGGTATTTACATTGAAAAATTTCACAAATTAAGCTCTTGTTCACAACATATAATTTTCATGAAATCAGCTGAGATTTGTTGGAGATGATTACTAGGTAGAGACATTGTTTCATACAGGTTTACGTAATGTCATGATTAGATCTATATTGGCCTATGGGGCCCTAAACCTGTATAAATTGATTTCATTAAGGGCCTGTATCTAAATATAAACCCAAGTTCACACTATAGAATTTTCACAAAATCAGTTGAAATTCATAGAGACTGGGGTGATCTTTACAGCTTACCTATTTATGTCTTATGTCTACTTATTTGCTTATTTTCCAAGTTTCGAGAGCCTCTCGAAGTAGCTTTGGGAGTTTGGTCCAATATAGCTTTGGGAGTTTGGTCCAACATATTTGATTTGTTTTTTTAGAGCTTTAAGACTTGACTTTGTGATAAAAGAAAACCCCCAAAGTTTTTAGATTTCGGAAACGGAGATAACTAGCCGCATACGCGCGCCCATGGCGCGCGAGCGAGGCAGAACACAGCTGCGCGCAACGCGGCAACGCAGCGCCAAAGACGCGGCAGCGCGCCCGGCAAAAAACGCGCATGCGTGCGCGGGCGAAGGCCATCGCGGCAGCGCACGCGAAGAAAACGCGTAGCGCGACGAAAAAAGCGCAGCGTGCGCGGAGCCCGTGACTCAAACCCAAGCCTCCCAGGCAACGGAGCGGCGGAGCTAACCAACCGGACGAAACGCCCGCGCGCCTGGTACGTGGGACGAAAAAATCGTTTTATACGTTAAAAGAAAACGGACGGCCGGATCTGCGTTGCTCGCGAGATCGGACGGCCGTGGCGGCGCCGAGTGGGGAAGCCAGCCACGTGGCGTGCAGGCGATGCGCATGTTCGCTATTGTACTTTATAATATAGACTAGATAAGCAAATAAGCCGTGCACAGAAACAATTTGTGTTAATCGCCTAATCGGCGGGCCAAGGTGTGTAACCGGTAGTTTGGGACACACAATGTCATTGGATTCTATATGGCACCAAAAAAAAAAAGAAAAAAGAAGAGAGGTGATCGATTATTGAAATCCAACCAAGATTGGATTAGAATCCAGCTGAATGTATTCAAAAACTAAGTTTACTCTTTATAGACCCATATTTAGAGCTAAGCCAGTAGGAGTATTTGGGACTGGAGCAAATAGTAACTTGTTCACCCTTGGACATGCTCCTCTGACCTCATAGTAACTTGTTCCCTTGTTGGAGTATGTACGCATAGCATGATCCCGTTCATGCTGGAAGGTTGCTGAGCGTACGTCCACCGGTCAAGGCACCCGATGATCCATCCATCCATCCATCCATCACGCGATGACTGATGAGCAAAGCAGATGCTTACCTTGCGCAAGTAATCATACGCTTGCACCGCGCCTATATGCGTGAGCCAAGCAACCACACCGCACCAGTTTTAGCAGTCACAAAGAAGGAGCGAGCTAGGGTCCATCTCTCTGCAATTAAGCGCTGAAAACACTGCCCCACCGGCCGGCTCACCGTCGCCGGCGAGGACCAAGAGCCCGGTACGGCGGCTCGCACGGTCGACCCACCGGCCGAATGGCTTCATTTATGCACGGCAGAGATTAGGGCTAAACTGCTGCGCGATTGCCTGAGTCCATCTGTGATCTATTTAGCGTTAAAGTTAAAAGTTAAGGTAAGTTTCATCTCATCTGTAATATTTTATAGACAATATTTTTAACGAATTAGATATAATTGGTCTCTAAAAATTAATATAAATTCATATGTAACACGGTGCATTTCCTCGGGGACGTAGAGGGGTGCTGGCAGGAGCCTTGGCATGGCACCCCTATGCTCCATGCATACTAATATGAAACCCCATGTATACTACTAAAAAATATTAAAAATTTAAGGATTTATGCGAATTATTCTCAAGAACTTAAAGATTTTACGACAAAATTGTAAAGATTTTGTAAAATTCACAAATAAACATAAGTTTGCATATTACAATCGTAAAAAACTATAGAAGCCCTAAAAATACATGTACATTTTCAAGTATAATAGAAGCAAAAATTTTATTTGCCCCTTGCAATTTCTACATGCTTCTAACCGGCCCCATGAAAAAAATTTCTAGCTCTGTCCCTGCATTTTCTTGTAATCTGCTAAGGGCTTGTTCTCCTTAACTTATCTTATTTGACTTATTTACTTATATTTATCTTCTAACTTCGAAAGCTTTCCGAGATAGACTAAAGAGCCGGATCCCCATTGTTTGATTTTTTTATAGAGTTTTTTTGACATGCTTTTAAGATGGAAAAAGGTGGATTGGAAAAACTAATGCCCTGTTTGGAAGTGGAGTTTTTTAAAACCATGGTTTGTGTTTTGCTATGATCATGAAAAACCATGGTTTTGAAAACCATTGTTTGCTAGCACAAGTTAGAAAACTTTGGTGTGGAGTGGAGTCTACAAAACTTCAAAAAACCATGGTTTTGCTAGTTTTCAAAATAGAGTTTTTAGGATTGCTTCCAAACACCTCATGGTCTCAGAAGCCATGGTTTTGTATAGAAACTACAAAATAACTCCACTTCCAAACAGGGCCTAAGTTATTTATAATTTAGGCCCGGTTCTTTTCATCTTAGCAGCTTAATGGCTTATTTATGTTTTGAAATAACAAATGCTTTGAGTTTTTTAGTCTTTTTTTTGCTATTTTGAAGGTGGGTCCTAATGTTTTACAAAGCAAGTCAAATGAAATGGATGCGAATCTTGATACTATCTCAAGAAACTCTCGAAATTCAGTCATTTCAGCCGTTCAGATCAGTTCAAAAGAATAGGACCTTAATTAAAGATAAATAAATAACTACATAAGTCAAATAACTGTAGAGAATTGGATCGACCTAACTCTTAATTAAGATTTAGTCTTTATTTTCTTCTGTTTTTCATATAAATAAAAAAGATAAAATCTTTTTATTTAACTGATTCGGTAGGTCCTTGACGATTAATCTAGCCGCTCGGTATGATCGGATCGATCAGATGAGAGTGGGGGCAGCTGGTCTCACACGCTCGAGCTAGCTAATTCCATGATGACCCTGGTCCATGCGCGTCATAAATGTTTCAATTGAGATGATAGGCAAGCTTAGCTGCTGGCTAGCTAGTGCAACAATGATCACTTGCCATTAATAAAAACTGATGCTAGCCAGCTTCTGGGTTCTATCTGATATCCATCACACGCACATTAATTAAGCATATGCGTAACGACCCATCACTGCATCATCACAGACATGCGTTAATTAGCTTTAGGCCACGCGACCATATGGGAAGGATAACCTCGTAGAGACATGATCATTGCCACGTGGATCCATCGTTCATAGGACCGATTTATCAGACTTGTTTGTTTTAGATTAATGTTGAGTTGAGTTTTATTATAGCAAATTTGTAACCCTTTTAAAAGACGTTTTAAAGAATTCAAAAAATTATACAAAATTATTTTACGAACTCTTAGAAGAACTATTTAAAACCCCACATAAATGACTACAAAATATACACCATTTGGCTTATACAAAAATAACAAACTTTCATTTAATTTAATTTAATCTAAAACAAACAAGGCCCAATTGCTGTAATCTTTTTCTTTCTAAACATAGAGGATGGCGTAAACGCTCTCGGATCTCACTCCACCTTATACGTGGGACATGTCAATTGTATCTATATGCCTAGCGTGTTGGGCCCTAGGTCATTAGATCACTAAAAGTATAGCTAGTTAAAGCTTTAAAACTTGCTGCAAATAGTTGTGTTGCAAATTTTGAACTTCGCTGTAAATTTTCTTCATACTTTACACTGCGCTCTAAAAGATTTCTTCGTTCTACCAGACACTCTATTCAATGCAGCAACTTTTACAGCTTCTCCTAACTTCTACAGCTAGAACATTTCCTCCCTCAGAAGCTAGCTAGCTCATTCCAAGGATGTTTCTGTACATTATAAACTACAACTTTTAATGTGGGATTATTTCCAACAACCAATACATGAGTTTCAAAGTACGATGTTTAATCGATCTCCTATGTTTGGATGTGACAAATACACTCCATTTTATGAATATAAGAAATAAAAACGTGCTTATAGATCGTACTACCTCCGTTTTTTTTTTTAATTTGACGCCTTTGACTTTTTGACACGTCTTTGACCATTCGTCTTATTCAAATTATTTTTGTAAATATCATTTATTTTGTTGTGATTTGTTTTATCAATAGAGGCACTTTAAATATGTCTTATTTTTTTACATCTTTGCATAAAAATTTTGAATAAGACGAATGGTCAAAGACGTACCAAAAAGTCAAAAGCGTCAAATAAAAAAACGGAGGGAGTAGCATTTTAGAGGTTGCAAACCCATAGGGAGGAGGCAAGATGACAATGAGTGAGTTGCTCATAGAGTAGAGACAGGGCGAAATGGAGTCAATGGCAGGGTAAGAGCAAAGCTAGCAGCAGCTTTAAAAGCTGCTGCAAATTCCCATGCTACAAATTTACAGTTTTGCTGCAAACGTCCTTTCAGACTTTACACTACACTCTAAAAGATTCCCTTACCTACCAGACACTCTATACGTGCTGCAAATTTAAAACGCCATTTAGAGCTTCTCCTAGATATGCTCTAAGGAGGCGACGATGTAGCATCAAGTACTCAAAAGAAGCATACGAAGAAAACAAGTGTGCATATCACTTCTATGCATCTAAGAGTAGAGAGCTTAAGAGATGGCTTAAAAATTGTTGAGGTGTACTGTTTTACATGCTCCAATACATGCATGATAACAAAATTACGCGTGGTAGATATTTCGCATGCACCTTTATATGTATTACAGTATTAGCACGGGGTTAACTGTTGGCGCCTATGCATGCATGCATGTATTCTGTCCTGTGTCGATTGTAAAGATTGAAACAGGTAATTAAACAGCATCTTGACTCCACTCTTGCGCTGCGAAAACTACACGTCTAGCTGTGTAAATTAAAACTGTGACCTCTATTCTCCAAAATACAAATTAAATAGACATAGACAACCTGTGACCGTCTAGCTGCGAGCAATGACGAAAGGAACCTATCTTCAAAATCAAATATACTTTCATCACGGAAAAAACTTAAGTATGCATGCATGCAGTTACTGATTCCATGCATGGATATCACACATTAATCTAACTAAACTTATCAATCTAATAGCTGTATCCATCACACGCACATATGCGTAACGACCGATCACTGCATCATCAGGCATGCGTTAATTAGCTTTAGGGCCACGCGATCATATGGGAAGGATAACCTCATAGAGACATGATCGCTGCCATGAGGATCCATTGTTTATAGGACCAATTTATCAATTGTTGTAATCTTTTTCTGTCTAAACGTAGAGGATGGTGTAAACGCTCTCGGATCTCACTCCACCTTATATATATGTGGGACATGTCAATTGTACCTATATGCCTAGCGTGCTGGGCCCTAGGTCATTAGATCACTAAGCATAGCTCTAGTTAAAGCTTTAAAACTTGCTGCAAATAGCTATGCTGTAAATTTTAAGCTTTGCTGTAAATTTTCTTCACACTTTACACTGCACTCTAAAAGATTTCTTCATTCTACCAGACACTATTCAATGGGGCAACTTTTACAGCTTCTTCTAACTTTGCTCTAAATTTGCATGTCCAACATAGAGCGTCAGGTATGCTAGAACATTTCCTCCCTCAGAAGCTAGCTAGCTCATTCCAAGGATGTTTCTGTACATTATAAACTATAACTTTTAATGTGGGATTATTTCCAACAACCAATACATAAGTTTCAAAGTACGATGTTGAATCGATCTCCTATGTTTGGATGTGACAAATACACTCCATTTTATGAATATAAGAAATAAAATCGTGCTTATAGATCGTAGCATTTTGGAGGTTGCAAACCCATAGGGAGGAGGCAAGATGACAATGAGTGAGTTACTCATAGAGCAGAGACAAGGCGAAATGGAGTAAGGAGGCGACGATGTAGCATCAAGTACTCAAAAGGAGCATAAGAAGAAGATAAGTGTGCATATCGCTTCTATGCAACTAAGGGTAGAGAGCTTAGAGATGGTTTAAAAATTGTCGAGGTGTACTGTTTTACATGTTCCTTTGCTTGCATGATAATTAATCTGTATCGCTTGGCACGCAGGCCATGCATGCTTGATCGATATTCATCCTATACATGCACAACAAAATTATGCGTGGTAGATATTTCGCATGCACCTTTATATGTACTATTACAGTATTAGCACGGGGTTAACTGTTGGCGCCTATGCATGCATGCATATGTATTCTGTCCTGTGTCGATTGCAAAGATTGAAACAGGCTAATTAAACAGCGTCTTGAGTCTTGACTCGCTGCGAAAAACTACACGTCTAGCTGTGTAAAACTGTGACCTCTATTCTCCAAAATACAAATTAAATAGACATAGACAACCTGTGACCGTCTAGCTGCGAGCAATGACGAAAGGAACCTATCTTCAAAATCAAATATACTTTCATCACGGAAAAAACTTAAGTATGCATGCATGCAGTTACTGATTCCATGCATGGATATCACACATTAATCTAACTAAACTTATCAATCTAATAGCTGATATTGATCATTCAGTGTTCCATAAAATTTCTCTGATATATTGTAAGCATCATTTAGTTATTCCAACCTGAGATATGTACACGAACAGTTATGAGCGAGATTCAATAAATCCTATATAACATTATATTATACGTACATATATCAGTTTGTTTGATATCTTCAGGAGTTGTATTAAAATCTGCAGTCTAGCTAGAATAGAGTTCATGTATTATGTTGATATACGTACCTAGCTATATAAACCTAACCCCGGTCCAATGTACGAGATTTGCGGCATATAGATAGTAGTGTGTGTGTGTGTGTGTGTGTGTAAAACCTAGAAAGTACATATTCATCATTTTCGTATAGTTTTCTCTAAATATATATATATATAAAGATATCACTGGTCAACGCTAGTTTAATTGGTTTCACATGTTCAAGCATGCATGACACTTATTTAGTTTTACGGATTTGCTAAAACCCAGTCGACTGGGCTGCGCCGTGCGCTCGCCGGCAGCTGGGCCCGAGCGACGCCCGCGCGTGCCCAGTCGACTGGGACGGAGACACTCCCTTAGTTTTAACCTGACCTAGTGTAAATAATGAACACACACAAATATATATATGCAATGGTTCTAATTTGTTTCTGTAATAAGCACGTACCCTCCATATACCATAACACACAACGCTACAAATAGTTTGGTTTCACATATCCAAGAATGCATGTCGACATTTATTTTGCTATAACCTGAACGAGTGTAAAAAATGAACACGCGCACACTTTTTTTTTAACTCCATATACGGATTATACCAGAGACATGCATGAGAACCCTACATAACACTCTTCCCTGTGTGCTGAATTTAATCCTTACATTGGGAGTTGATGCAATCCTACAAAGGACAGATGATTGCATTGGAAAAGAAAGAAGTAGCATGTGAAGACTAGCCACTCATCAGCTAAAATGGCCAATAAGCTATATCATGACACATTGCAGTGGGCGACCTAGCTTTAGCTTGGCAGTAGCAGTATAGAAGTACCTGATAGATGCAACGCCCAATACACTTTGATGCAGCCAAAGGATCCTGCCAAGCTCTTGCACTCGCTCGTGAATTACTGGGCTTTTAATGCTCAAGTATAGAGTATAGGCATGCATGTAAGAATATTGAGTTCTTGCTGTGTCTCTATTTCCATCAGAGAGGGGGTGGCAGATATGTTCATGTCCTAGATCATGGAGATGTATAGATATATTTCATGTTCTTGATCTATAGTGAATATTGATGCAACCAAATCTAACAAAAAGGAAACACTTGGGATATGCATGTCCTGGGTCAAGAAGCAAGCATCACAGCCTAACGTCAATGAACAAATCGTCGATTTTAGAAGTTCTCTAGAGTGGCACAAGAAAGGAATCCACAGAATTAACGATGGAGCATACATGTATAGATCGATCTACAAATTAAATCCAGATCAAAGAGTTGAAACAAAATAATCTTGATAATGCTGTTTGTACACACACAAATTAATTAACACACATCATAAAAGATCTAGACATGATGAGATCAATATAAAGGAAGAATAAATAGCATAACATATAACATGACAAGAGGCATACTCTAGTACGTACGTACAACAAGCAGCAGCAGGAGCAGCAGCCAGGAGCAGCTATCTTCTTGCCTTGCACGAGTAGACCCTAGAAACGTAGAAGGATTTCGGTTCGGACCAAGTCGCTTGATTCCCCATAGCCATGGCTGGCTGGCGGCAGCGTACAAAGGAAGCGGCAGAAGCACAGGAAGAAGAAGGAGCGGAAGAGCGAGGCGAGGCGAGGAGGTGGGATCGAGGAGCTAGGAGAAGAGGCGCCGCCGCGATCTGACGATGGCTTCCCGACTCGCATGAGCAGTACTAGAACCCAACCAAATAGCCATCATCATGTAGTACCCTCTTCTCCTCTTCTCTCTCCTCTCTCTCTTCTGCCCCCAGATAGTACACCTCCCCCTCTCTCTCTCCTGACGAACTATAGCTCCTCCAGCATCTTCTCCTTGGAAGTAGGTGCCGGAGGAGAGGGGAGGTGGTGGCGGTGATGATGGCCGAGGGGCCAAGGAGCTCGGGGCAGCATGATTGCTTCTTGGAAGCCGGGGGAGGAGAGGCTCCTGGCTCTCTTGCATCTCACATGGTGTGGCATGATGAATAAGGCCATCACACGAGCCACACACATCCTTTCATGGTTTCTTGGGCTCTTGATCTTCTTTCTAGGGGTCTCCCTTCTCTCTCTCTGCTCTCTCTCTCTGTTGATGGTGACGGTAGTGGATTGCGATGGAGTCTGGCCAATCTACGAGGCTTTTAGGGCATTTTGCATTTTAAAGGCCCGCCTTTGGGCTTGCCTTGGGGCCAGTAAAAAACATGAAAGCAAAGGGTAAGAAACATATATAGGACTCAGCTACTGGTTACTAATTAACCACACACAAATTATTTTTGGTCACTACTGTATTTAAATTATTTTTGCCACTAGGTTAGATTCTGTAATATATATAAATATTAGCATTTTTTATTTGTTTGGGTTTCTATAAAATCCATTGCATAATAAGAAAACTAATGGCATGCTATATATTAAGTAGTATAGGTTTATTTGAGGCGGAGATAAAGTAATAAAAAGGATATTTTGGACAGACCAAATTAATTTACTTTTCGACTTTTCTACATTGCGAAACCATTTGATTATTAGTGGCACAAATCAGAAGTTTAATCTTTAAGTAACTACTTTTTACATGCATGCATATAAAAACATTATCATATATATTTGTAACTTTATTACGATGAAACTGTTGTTAATATTGGTTTGAAGACTTAATTAATTTACTTTTCGACTATTCTACATTGCGAAACCATTTGATTAGTTAATGGCACAGATCAGAAGTTTAATCTTTAAGTAACAACTTTTTACATGCATGCATATAAAAACATTATCATATTTGTAACTTTATTACGATGAAACTGTTGTTAATATTGGTTTGACTTATAAATATATATTAACATATTTATATTTAAAATAGATAGCATATTTATATATTATATTAATTTTCTTTCAAACGAAAGTAATGGATGATTATATAAATTTTTACAAAACAGAAACTGGTTTTCCATCCTTCCAATAAATCCTTGGCATCTAAGTAATAAAGTGTAATATCAGCTTACGATCGAGCTATGAATATACACTGATATACATGGAGTATCCTCGGTTGCTAAAATTATTTAGGAACACAGATCAATATTTTGCAGGAAAGAGACCAATATATAGTCCTGACATGAACATTTTTAAAAGAATAAAAGCCAAAAGGGAGAAAAGCCAAGCAAAGTAACTATCTGCTTTCTAATGGGAATAAACTAAACTGGAATAAAACAACTCTGGTGTGTAAGGGGACAGAGAAAGAAGTGGTAGGTGAGGTCTGTGTTGGTTGGTGGTTCTCAAAGCTGTCCCTAGGTATCTACCATGAATTTAGTGGTGCAATATGTTTTTTTTACCTTATATTCTCTTTTTACCAGGGTGGAACATTTTCTTTGTGGATATTCCTTAATTATGGCAGAGTAAATATTTAGGTTATTTTAATGTTTTTATAATAGTAAAATGATACAAATAATAAAACTAAAGATTTTCAAAGTCAATCTAGACAATCTGATGAAATTATTTCATGTGATCATTCTTGTATATATATATGATGAACATCGTTCTAATGGTTTCAATGACAACTTATATATACAGGAGGAAGGGAGTCATGCAACGTATAATATTACTTAGATACTAGAGATATTTATACTAATTTTGAAAGAAGTCCCATCTGCCGTTGACTCGATCCTTAATTGTCAACACTACTCGGAGTAGATTCTGTAAATCACAAAAATAAGAGGATTCATTTTTTTTCTCTTCAGATTAGGGGTTAACGTGAACTCGTGTCTTATGGACCATTTGGCGTGGTCTATTTTCTCTCTCTTTATTTTCCTTTTTTTCTCCATCTAATGTAGGGATTTAGCGTTTTAGAACTAACCCAATGTCTTTTTCTATAACCTCCGCTTCAATAATATAATACATCGATCAATGACAACTAGGGGTACAACTTGAGCTTGAGGTTCACGAGCAGCCTAGAATTGGCTTGGTTCCTAGCTCAACTTGTGAGCGAACAAGCCCGGACAGAGCGTGATTTCTAGCCCATTCATTTCCGCAAGCCTAAGCCAAGATAGACCTATCCCACTCATGACTTGTCTTGGTCCCATAAAGGCCCATCACTGGCCCACTTAGCTTGACCACGACCTATGAGGCCACGATCGTTTCATCTACCAATTGCCCATTTGCCCACTCCCTCCTCCTTCCAAGTCGACAACTCCCAAGTTGCCGCCCCTCACCATATCAGTTCGTCACCTCTCACGTCCTTCGACTGCTGCTCATCCCCACCTTCTCCAGCCGCTGCCCCTCCCTACCTCCAGATCTGGTCATCGTTGCCCGTTGCTGCCACCTCCCCACCTCTAGATCCGGTTGCTGCCACCCGCCACCGCCCCTCCCTACCTCCAGATCTGATCATTGTCATCTTCCATCTCTTCCCGCTAGCACCGCGACCCCTGCATCTTCATCCTCCTCCCCGTCGTGGTGTCACAACCTGTCACCCCTTCTTCCTGCCATCGCTAGCACCGTTGGCGTTGCCCATGCCATTCCTCTTCTTCCTCCTCCTCGCGGACAGCGTTGTGGCCTCCCGCATCCATCAACACAACTAATGTTGTCCATTCCACCCCACCTAGCTCCCCATTGACAATATCGTGGCCTCCCACCGCTGCTAGCACTAACGGCGCCATCCATCCAACCCCTTTATCCCCGTTGATGTGTCCTAATCTTTTGATGCCACTAGAGCTCGCGAGGTCTCGCGAGTTGGCTCAAGCTACACATCAACTCTCTTGGGCTCGACTCACTTGCCCAGTGAGCCCAAGCCAAACCTGTTTCCTGGATCGGTCACCCAAATAAGCCTGTGTCAAGCCAGCTCTGGCTCGCTCGAGCTCGGCTCATTTCCGTTCCCAGGGGCAGATCTAGCGGTGGGTCAGGTGGGGCTCTAGCCCCCACCTACACTTTTATGATAGTGTAGCCCCACCTTAGACCCACCTATACTTTCTGGTGTAAAATAGAAGGGAATGAGGGGCTTCGGTGTGCAATTTTTTTCTTTGTTGTCAGCCTCTCATATTATTTTTAGCTGCATCCGTCCCTGTCCGTTCTTAAAGACAACATCAAAGACGGACATGCCGAGAATCATTAAATAGTACAAAGCCCGGCACGACCCTCGGTTGCTCGCCACGTGGCTGGCTTCCCCGCCCAGCTCCCTTGCGAGCCGTCCGATCGCTCCAGGAATCAATCCCAGCCGTCCATATTAAGCCAACCTTTAAAAACGTTTTTGTGCCTGCTTGGGCAACGCATCGCGCGATTTGGCGAGTTGGCTAGGTGGGCGAGGGTTTGCTCAGGAGACCACGGTTCGAATCCCCGTTCCGCCATTCCGTGCGCATATTTTTCCCTTGGCAGCACCGCTCGGTCGGCTGCACGTATGCGTTGTACGCTCGCTCGCGTACGCACACGCTCATTTTACAATTTGTTATATTCGCTTTTATTTTTTAATTTTTTAAAAAATTCTAAGCCTAAAAATTCAAAAAATGAATTTGGGAAATAGCAAACCTTTATAGATATTTTTATTTTAGAATTTGTTATATTCACTTTTAGTTTTTTAAAATTTCAAAAAAAAATCTAAATTTAGTTTCAATGGTTTTCAAATTAAATGAATTTAGGAAATAGCAAACCCTTATAGATATTTTTTATTTTAGAATTTGTTATGTTTGCTTTTAGTTTTTAAATTTAAAAACAATTCTAAATTTGGTTTTCATGGTTTTTTGTGTTGTATAATTTGCTTAGTTTTTTTTGTGTGGATCTTACGGTTTTTCAAATTTCTTTTTAAAATTCCCAGACTCCCAGCCCAAATTCAAACGGGAATTTTGATATCTTCTAAAATCCCTTAAATTTATTTCCAAATTTTAAATTTCTTGACATTCAATTTTAAAAATATAAACCCCTAAAACATGAATTTTAGAAAGAATTGAGAAAGAGGGGATCAGTTGGAGGAAATTTGGTCTAGCAACGTAAACAAATCCAGAATTTTACATGTTTTGAAAATGCAATCAAAATTTTTTAGTAAGGGTACATAAATGTATTTAAGCATTACAAATGTTTAATTTTTTGATATCGATTAGTACAAAACAGAAATAAAATACCTTCGAAATATTGAACTATAGTTAATTGCAGCATAATTGGAGCAAAAAAACAGCAGCAATAGCATGATATCTTAGCATGATTTCAGCACCATTCCAACAACATTCCGCACCATTTCATCATTAATTCAACAACAGGTAACGGGTCTTGAGGAAATTATACACTGTCAGGTTGGCGGGTAACGGGTAACGAATATGGATATGCCAAAACCATATCAGCGAAAAAAATACCCGTGGGTAGAAAATTTACCCATGCCTGTACCTGTGGGTATAATTCTTCACCGTATCCATGCCCGTCGGGTAAATATCCGTGGGTATTTACCCGAACCCGTACCCATTGCCATCCCTAAGATCCGGTTGCTGCAACCCGCCACCGCCCCTCCCTACCTCCAGATTTGATCATTGTCACCTTCCATCTCTTCCCACTAGCACCGCGGCCCCTGCATCTCCATCCTCCCCGTCATGGTGTCACAACCTGTTGCCCCTTCTTCCTGCCGTCGCTAGCACCACTGGCGTTGCCCATGCCACTCCTCCTCCTCCTCACGGACAGCGTTGTGGCCTCCCACCTCCATCAACACAACTAATGTTGTCCAGCCCACCCCACCTCCCCATTGACAACATTGTGGCCTCCCACCGCTGCCAGCACTAACAGCACCATGCATCCCAACCCTTTATCCCCGTTGATATGTCCTAGTCTTTTGTGCCACCAGAGCTCGCGAGGTCTCGCGAGTTGGCTCAAACTACACATCAACTCTCTTGGACTCGACTCACTTTCCCAGTGAGCCCAAGCCAAACCTGTGTCCTGGCTTGGTCACCCAAATAAGCCCGAGTCAAGCCACCTCTGGCTCGCTCGAGCTAGCTCGGCTCATTTCCGTTCCTAGGGGCGGATCTAGCGGTGGGTCAGGTGACAGTGGAGTCTCACCTTAGATCCACCTATATTTTCTGGTGTAAAATAGAAGGGAAGGAGTGGCTTTGGTGCGATTTTTTTTTCTCTTTGTTGCCAGCCTCTCATATTATTTTTAGCTGCATCCACCCCTATCCGTTCTTATAGACAACATCAAACACGGACATGCCGAGAATTACATATTACAGTTTCACACGCACATGCGATCAGGGACTTCTAGCACTAACAAGTAGATAAACATAAACAGATAAGTCCAAAAGTACCACGTCTAATTACCCTTAGTGAGCGTAAATTCTGTTGCCACGTACGCATGGACGCATGGTGCATGCAGTAGCAAAGTCAGAGAGAACAAACAGCGTCGACAAAACCCAGGCCCTACACACATAGAACAGGAAGAAACATGGACGAGGAGACGTCGACGACACCCGGGCCGGGGTGAGTCCTCTCAGGGTTGGTTGGAGAATGGAGATGGGCCTAAAGAAAGCATCTGTACTGTGCCATTCATGCTGCCATACAGGCGTGATCAGTGACCCCTTTCCATTCCGAGCACAATAATTAGCACACCCAGACACGAGCTACTGTGTGTGGAATTATGGATCGATCGACACTGGCTATTTCGACGCAGATAGATCACCGAGGTAAGCAGATTTCACAGTGCATTGACTATTGAGGGAGATGAATGAACACATGGAAGTTTTGGTATGCTTAATGTCAAAAGTTGGGGCGAATGAAGCATATTTATAGCTGGGTTAGATGGTTAATGTTGGGTTGGCGGGCTGGGAAGCCTGCTCGAAGGCTCAAAGATTGGATCTAGTGGTGCAGATCCAAGGGGAGTAAAGCAAATATATAAAGGAGTAGTAGAAAATTGTTCTTCAGGACGAGAAGAACTCAGCTCTGTCGAATAAAAATGTGGCCAATGTGAGCGCGGTGTTCGGGACTGGACAATCAGGTTGATTATGAAAGGAGGCGTTCGGGAAGGCTATGAGGTGATTTGATCGGAGAGGTCAGACTGGCTGATGGTGAAGTCAGCGACGATCTGTGCCTAAAGTTGAACAGATCAAGCAGTAATAACGGTAATTGTTCAAGATAAAGAATGGATTATGAAGATAAGACCAGGGATTATTTTAGATGGCAGACGGATCGGAACGGTGCAAACCGTGGTAGGCAAGATGATGCTGACAAAGGAAAGAAACTAGTGCTATTCTTGACGGTGACTGAAAGTGGCTCAGAAGACAACGGTGATGAACGAGGAGAGGACGATATCATGTGTGTGTACATGCTGTAAAGGGAGTTGTGAATTCCAAGTGCAGGGAGTACCGTTGCAGGTGGAGCTGCTGAGCCGGATGTTGCTAGGTCGGCATTTGTTCTAGAAGGCGGTGGGTCCAAGGAGGCGGACTCATCGGGCGGTTCGACGTGAGCTGCGAAGGAAGCAACCAGAGTCTGTGTACAGGGTTTGCGCAAGACGTTGGATCGAATTCAAGGTGGAGAAAATCATATTATACAAGGTGGAGTTTGTTGGGTTTTGTGTTGAATATGTGTACAAATAGGTTACATGAACTATGTGTTGTAATAGGCAGGGTTGGTTTAGAGTTGAAGTCAGACTCTAATCAGATGTCCACTATATAAAGGGAGGTAGCTCTGGTGTAATCAAGGTCAACGACTTCATAATTGTAGCACAGGCAAAAGGAGGTCAGCGGCCGGTATGTGGTCGTGACCAGGTCAGCCGGCATGCTACGATATTATGGTTTGGGAAGGAGCGCCCATAGTTAGAGCCCCGTAGATGTAGGTGAAATTTGAACTGCATTATCAAGCATCGTGTCTGCTGGTGTTGTTCATGATCTTTCATTGGCGCATATCCTAACAATTAATTGTATTCTTTGTTGGTGAATTAAATTTTGAGTCTTTTAATAAGCAGTTTGAAGAGTCTTATTTCTAGGGAGTTGAATAAAAGCTCAGCTGACTTATAATATGAAAAGTTAAGGATTTTGAAAAGAGATTTGGAATGACTAAAAAATATATTAAAAAATTATAAGAGCTTTGAAGAAAACACATAAACTCTTGGAGAAATGACATCATATGGTATGTAAAAAAGATAAATTTTAAGACGTTGTTTTTTGTTAACTTTTAATTTAAAAAGAGCCTTAGATAAAGAAAATTAACTAAAAAAGTTTTGACTTTTAATAATGCACATAGGCAAATAAGTATATAATTTTAAGCAAATAAATAAGCGTAGATTATTGGGCGTCACAGGGAACATGCATGGCCTCCTACGGGCCGATAGCTTTCCTACTGTCCGTGCATGATGCCTGGATGCACCCAGTCCCAGTGCGCCTTGCCTTATGGGTGATGGGGAATTATAGACAGAGGCCTATATACACTGCACTAACAGGAATGACATGGTTGTACGAGCGCTGATGACCACTCTCTCTGGTGATGCGGTGACGCCTTCTCGTCCCTGCAGAGATGTTGAAACTTGAAACATCCAGTTAATCGTTTGCTCTGCTCCATGGGTATAGTTCTAAAAACAATCTCCTCCCTCCCCTCCTCTTTCTTTTGCCCCTAGGTCGGTTCTCCATCCCGATGGAAACAATAGATCAGGGCTATGCTTTTGAGACGTTGAAGAGGATACTCAACGGCAGACCTGCTCATGGACAGCTTGGCCCGACCCGGCCCGATCTGGCCCGACCAATGAACCAAGCCAGACTCAGGACTCAATCTGAAGCCTAAATTGCGCGTTTAGTCATGGCTGGGCCGGGTTTTTGGGTTTTGGGCCCAAAATTGAGGCTCGGTGTGTCGGGCCAGGCTCGGGCTTGGTCCCATGGGACCGGGTTTTTTCAAGCCTGGCCCAAAACCTGGCTTGGTTCGAGGTTTGATTAGGTCTACTCAACGGTACCCCTATACTCAACTAGATGCCTAAAGCCCAAATGATACCCGACCAATACCTTTTGATACTTGACGACATACCCAACTCAATACTCTCAATACTCAACTCGATATCAACCCCCCAACCCAATTCCCAACAATACTCTAACCCATTATCCCCAATATTCAAATCGATACCTTTTACTTGATAACTTCAATACTTGATCAATACATGATGATACCCCGTCGATACTCATATAGAACCATTCGCCCCCGATACTTGACAATACCTTGAATACTCAATTGCCTCAACGCAGAACCTCTATATATCTTGATAACTTCGATACCCAACCCGATACATGATGATACCCCTTCAATACTCATCCCAACCCCCCTATACCTCAAATACTCTTATAAACTTTGATACCGTTAGAAAACCAGACGTGACATGATTTAGAAACGACACCGAGGCACGATATTTGGCAACATAGCTCACCTCTCAGGCTATATATACGGGGCAATGATTATGGGCGCCCCCCCCCCCTCAACAACGCAGCTAGCCGCTACAAAGTTGTTACAGGTTACACCAGAGTCGCTTCCATTATGTAGTGGGGGTCAGGCTACCCTGTCTTTTACAACACAGAATACATGTAACCTACTCGTACACATATCCAACACCAACTGTAACAGATACCCAACCTGATACATGACAATACCACCTTGATACTCAGCCCAAAACCTTCCTTGATACTTGATGATACCTCGAATACACAACCAAATACCTGTAACTCGATAACTTCGATACTCAATCCGGTGCCTCGGACTTGAAAACTCCGATACTCAACCCGATATGTACACGACGAAAAACTCAACTCTTATGTTAATTACGATGCTTAATTTAAATCATTTTTATTCAAATAACAACAGAGGAGTGCACACAGCAACGTGCATGGGAGCGAACAGGTGTGTCGTGCCGGTGTGCACGGAAAAGGCAGGAGCATGCACGCGTTGCGTGACGAGAAGGCAAAAACACAAACACGCGAATACGTGGCCGCAATCTTTTCCCGCGGTTATACTGTTTGTATACGGTTGGGACGGCGAATCGTCGTGTGCAGTCGCACGATTTAAACCATGGAAGAAAGGCATTTTTAGGTGAAGAGCGTCGGGCCCTTTGCCGATTAATTCCATGGAAGAAAGGCATTTCCCAGCACACAACCATTAATCCCATCACCGCACGATTCGGCCGCTTTGCCGCGCCGCGCTGCGCTGCAGCTTCGTCGCGAACCGATCGATCGATCGATGCTCCCCGGGACGAAAACACTGGACGGGCATCTCTGCTCATGGGCCCAGGATCGAGCATGCATCCACTCATTTTTCACATGGCCTAGCTTCCCGACGACAAAATAACCCGCCTTGTTTCTCGCCATGATTTTTTTTTTGAACAAGTTTCTCGCCATGATGATGTTCCGTGCTCCGGCCGTGTCAAGGCGCCAGCCGAGGCATCGAAGAGGAATTATTGGATGGAGAGGCTTGGACGCAGTGCGTCCCGGGCCTACCCCTGCCAGAGAGAAATCGCATCCAATGCTAGCTGCTTGCTGCCACGGCCTCGTTTGTTTCGGCTTAAATTAAATGAAAATCTGTTATTTTTGTATAATCCAAATGATGTAATATTTTGTGGTTATTTTTGTGGGGTTTAAATAGTTCTTTTTAAAATTTGTAAAATATTTTTTAATAATTTTTTTTTAAAATTTGTAAAATAATTTTTCAGAATTTTTGAACTTTTTAAACGCCTTTCGAGGATTATGACCCTTTTAGGTTAAAGTTTTCAGCAATTTTCAGCTTAAACAAACAAGGCCTAGCTTTACTGTCCATGGATGGAGACAACACTACTAGAAAACTGGATTTTACTATTGACACTTCACTACCAGTCGGTTGTGAACCCGTAGCGATGGCTGCATGACTACCGTTTCAACGGATACATGGTTGGAGTGAGCTTTCACTACCGGTTGAAGTCACGAATCGGTAGTGAATACACTACCAATTTTTTATACGAACTAGTAGTAATGCTACAAAATCACTACCATAGCTTTTAAAAAACCATAATGGTGTTTTGAACTAGCGAAGTCTTCGGTTCACGGTATATATGTGAGAGATGACGTCCACCCGCTTAGTTGATGCGAGGTGCTCTAAATCAATTCTCTGTTACTTCTCACACACATTAGTGTATATATAGGGTTAGCACCATAGGCGAGTATATTTACTGTTACTATATATACTACTATCTCCTACATCATTTACATATACAACGCGCTAGCGTTGTGCTGCGCTGAGCGACGCGTGTCGTCGGCTCGCCCTTGCGCGTTGTTCGCCCACGTCCTATTGCTCCATCAGGCGGCTCGCATACATTGGTGCCATCCGACGGCCTCGCATTGGTCGTTGACCATCGAATCGTCTTCGGCTTTTCATCACCTAGTTTCGGTGCTGCTAACACCTCGCGCCGTTCCGCTCGGTCACCGATCCCCATGCCTAGGTTGTCGGCCGCCCGCCGTCGTCGTGCTATTCGATACATCGTGTACTACTCGACGCCTCTCCCAGGTAGGTTTTGTTTGTTTTCCTTCTTCATGTTGCCTCCTTTTCTCCGCGCCTTGTCTCCGTCTGTAATGTTCCTCGCTTCTCGGTGGCCGCCTCAGGGGGCGTCCGATGGGCGTCAGACCAGGCCCCGTCTGACGCCCCATCCAGCTGTTGGTTGCCTCAATTCGTAGCCATCCGATCCCTCTTCTCACCCCCACCTCCACTCTTCTTGATGTTCATGTAGCGTCGTGCCACCGTTTCTCCAGAGCTCCGTCCTTGTCTCGCTCACTCCCAGTCCATCCTCCCAAATCCTCTAACGCGGGAAATTGAGGGGACAACGGCATGGCTTTCCACCTGCTCGATCAGGGCTAGAGCTAGGGCTAGTCCTCAACACTGATCCCCCTTATCCCCTTCCCTCTCTGTAGCAATCCTCCTTGGGTGACCATCCTCTCTCGCTTGATGGACAATCCTAGCCCCTCCAAAGGTATGTTGCATCTAGTTTGTTGTGAAGGACATAGCAATCGATTTGTTAGAATGGATGAATGTTAATTAGGGTTTTATTTTTGTATGATTGTTAGATGATATTGGAGATAGAAGTCCTGTTACAAATGTTGGTAAGGGAGAACTTGCGGTACCAAAAATTGTAATGGAATTTGCAAGTGTAGATGATGCACATAAGTTTTACAATGACTATGCATTTCATGTTGGTTTTAGCATCAGAAAGCATCTTGATAGAAATAATAATGCAAAAGTTGTCACAATGAAATATTTTGCCTGTTCAAGAGAAGGTACACAAAGACCAAGGTCTCCAACCAAAAACCCACCAAAATTTGAGCGAATGGAGACAAGAATCGGATGCAGTGCACATATGAAAGTTAACCTTTCCAGCAAAGGTCTTTACGAGGTGACTTCATTTGATGCTAAGCATAATCATGTCACCACAACCCCCATCATAGACAAGGATGTTGAAGTCTCATAGAGTCATAAGTAAAGCACAACAGTCATTGGGTGATTTGGCCGATGCCTCAGGGTTGACACCAAAAGAGACTTATGAGCTATTGTCCAAACAAGTCGGAGGAAAACGTCATCTTACTTTTCTTTCAGATGACTACAAAAACTATCTGAGAAAAAAGAGGGAGCAAGATATGGCATTGGGAGATGCAGGGGCACTAATGCAATATCTACAAGATCGTCAAAAGGCAGATCCATCTTTCTTCTATGCAATTCAAGTTGATATAGAAGATCAGATCACCAACATATTTTGGGCAGATGGTAGATCATTACTGGATTATGAGTATTTTGGAGACGTCATTTGCTTTGACACAACTTTCAAAACAAATAGCTGTGGTCGACCTTTTGCTATTTTTGTTGGCGTCAACCACCATAGGCAAATGGTTGTTTTTGGCGCTACACTGCTATATGATGAGTCCATTTTGTCATTTGAATGGCTATTTCGGACTTTGTTGGACGCCATTTGTGCAAAAGCTCCTAAGGTGAACCTATGAATTTCTTGTAAAATTGATGTATGCTTGCACATCATGAGACACTTGTATCTAACTCTTCTTTAATTAACGACCTTCTTTTAGGTAATTCTGACAGATCAAGACGCTACTATCAGTAAAGCAATTAAGAATGTCTTGCCAAACACTACTCATAGATTGTGTGTTTGGCATATGTATCAGAATGCTACGAAACATCTGAGTCATCTTTTCAATGCTTCGTCAAATTTCAAGCAATATTTCAGCCACTGTGTGTATGACTGTGAAAATGAAGAAGAATTTTCTAGTGCTTGGCAAGACCCTAGTAGATATGATCTTCATAACAATAAGTGGTTGATAGATTTGTTTACAATTTGTGAAAAGTGGGCACTTGTATATGGTCGCCAACTCTTTTGTGCTGACATGAAATCAACACAAAGGAGTGAGAGCCTTAATAACATCATTAAAAAATATTTAGATCCAAAAAGAAGATTACTTGATTTCTTTAATCATTGGGAGCGGCTTATTGAAGACCGTCAGCATGCAGAGTTGGTGGCTGATGCTCGGGCTAGTCAAGGTATACCAAAAGTTCCATTTTCAGATATGTTGAAACAAGCTTCACGCATTTACAGTCCTAGTGTGTTCAAGGAATTTGAAAAAGAATATGGTCGATTTCTCAATTGTAAGCAAGATGATTGTGGTATAAGTGATAATGTGCATAACTATATTGTCATAGACGGACAGAGGCAACGGAGTGTCCGTCATGACATTTCTAATGATCACATGACTTGTTCTTGCTTAAAGTTTGAGTTTGTGGGAATTCAATGTTGTCATGTCATCAAGGTTTTAGATTTCAATAACATCAAAGAACTTCCTGCAAAATACTTTCTAAAAAGATGGTAAAAGGATGCTAAGACCGGAAGAGGGATATGTGTTTCGTATGTCGGGCCTACTTCCGAAGCTTACATGGCAAACCGCTATACTTCATTGATGAGAGCATTTCAGGGTATATTTTCCACTGCATCACAGAGTGAGATGGCATATCAATATGCTTTAAACCTTGCTGCAGAAATTATGTGTAATATGGAAAAACTAGTTTTGCAAGATAGCGGTTGCCAAACAGAGGTGGAAGATGTTGGAGCACCCATGGTTGATGGTGCAACACCATTCATAAACCCAGCTTGCGTGAAAAAGAGAGATGGAGGGCGAGGAAAGCGTTGTTACCCAAGTTGTCTTAAAAAGAAGACCAAAGGAAAAAAAATAAAGGGAATGCAACCTCTACTGGGCCTTTATGTCATGCTCAAGACCAAAGCAAAGTAAGTTTTCTAAAAATATGATAAAAATTGTTATGCCCCAAGCTGACAACTTTACTTTTTCATTATCCAGATTGATACAGATTCTTTGGGTGCATCTACCAAATATCATTCATATGGCTCTGCAATGGAGTTAATAAATTCAATGGGTTCTTCTAATATAGGAGGTAAAAGAATTAAGGAAAGAATCATTTTTATTTCAGGTTGTTCTAATTACTTGTATTTTTCTATTTCAGGTTTTAGCAACATGGACAAGATAATTCCTTAACTTCTGTAAATGGATTGGTAGTCATATTTTGTAGATGAAAATCGCATAGGAATGGTTGGCATACTTTTGTAAATCAAATGCCCATAGAAGTGGAATACTTTTGTAAATCAAATGCCCATCTGAAACGCTCATAGTTTGTATCCAGCAGTGCAACATTCTGGGGTATCCTGGCAAGAATTATTTCCTTTATATGGCATACTGCCAGACTTTGCTCAATTTCAGTGTATGGCTCGATTTCTAAATGGATTGGCCACCTGCTAGTCAATTTCCTTTATATGGCATACTGCAATCATGAATTTGCATATTATTTCTGTTATCTAGATAAAATGGACACCTGTTATCTGGATGTAAAATGGAGACCAGAATAATTTGATCTTAGTGCAATGGCCAGCATAATCAATACATACAAGCACGCCAATCTTCCGTGCTAAATCAAATCATACAAGCACAACATTGCCACCTGTTTCGAACTGGAATTCATTTGCTAAATCATATCATACAAGCACAAAATTGCAATGATCAAAACTGAACTGAGATTTTCCAAAGTTACATTCAGCTGGGTTACAGTCTACACAAAATTCATACAAAAAGCTCCCACCGATGTGGACATACAAGCAAAACTGGAAAAAATTCAACTCAAATTGTCACAACTCCCAGTGGCGTGGTGGAGGAGGTCTTGCGGTGGCAGCTTCCGGCGGCGGTTCCGTCGCAGCTCCTGGCGGTGGAGGTCCTTCCATGGCTGCTTCTAATCGCAGAGGACGCACAGCCAGGAAAGGGCCGGCTACGAGGCGGGAAAACAGCATGGCGGCGGGGTGGGGAAACGGCATGGCGGCGGTGCGGTGGCGCGGGGTTGCGGCGCGGTGGGGCGACGGCACGGCGGCGGTGCGGCGCGGTGGGGCGACGGCACGGCGGCGGTGCGGCGCGGTGGGGCGACGGCACGGCGGCGGTGCGGCGCGGTGGGGCGACGGCACGGCGGCGGTGCGGCGCGGTGGGGCGACGGCACGGCGGCGGTGCGGCGCGGTGGGGCGACGGCAC
>SPJY01014460.1:2660109-2788433 GCA_005191435.1 Raddia distichophylla
ACGGGAGACGACGCAGGGGCGGACGCGCGCCAGCCCGCGCGAGGCCCAACCGCGGGAGCGCCGTCCGGGGTGGCGGCGCCATGGGTCGCGCCGGCGGTCCATGCGCCGAAGGGAGGCGACGACGTGAGGGACGCGCGCCAGCACGCGCGAGGCCCAGCCACGGCGGACCACGGTGAGGGAGCGCCATCCAGGGCGGCGGCACCATGGGTCGCGCCGGCGGTGGCCCACGCGTCGTGGATGGCACCGTGGCTGCCTCCGCCGATCTGAAGGGGAGCTCCACCGAGGTGAGTTCCAGATCTGGGGAAGGTAGAGTTGGGGATGACACCATCGGTGCTGACGCCGACGTCCATCTCGTCGGGGGAGGGCACGACGAGAGATGCGCCGGTGGAGGCCATACCGACGGCGGGCTAACGGCTGCTAGGGTTTGCGGAAGGGTGGGGCAGGAAAGACCTGCTCTGATACCATGTTGGAGAAAGGGTTATGCGGAATAGATGTGTTGTATTGATCAATGGAGGAATATATATAGAGTACAGAAGATGGGCCTCCCCAAGGCCCATATACTCTAACACATTGGTCGATCGGCTGGAAATCCTTTTCATTTTCTGTTGATTCCTAGGCCACTCGATTTCCCTGCAATCTAGCCTGTCTGGTCTCACTTGTCTACAAGTCGATATCTACTCTATTTACTATGAAAATTAGCCAAGCTGAACGGTAGAGAGAAATATGGATAAATAACGCAAACACGGTATGAATAGTGATTAGGACATTCTAAATTGAGAAAATTAAGCTCACGGCATCAAAAGATCACTCGGACGCCTTTCTAGCACCCAAGCGGAATGGTTCATTTGTGTAGCATCCAAACGCGCATCCGTTAACCTGTTTTAGCACTCCGTCACAGCGGGTGTTAGATGGAGCTGTTAGCTCAATTAGTTGACATGCAGGGCCCACTTGTAAGTGTGCAAAGGTCTTCTTCCTCCTCTCCCTCCTCTCTCCTCTCTCCTCTCCTCTTTGTCCCTCTCCCTCAGGTTGGAGCAGCGTGGCAGCAGCAGCTCGTGGCGGCGGCGAATCGCGGCGGCGGCGGCGGCTCACCGGAGACGGAGAAGCCGCGCAGTTTGTCTCTAGGATGCTGCTGTGTGGCCTCCTCGAGCTTCCTATATGTCACCCACATCTCTCCTATACGTCGGGATGGCCAATTTTGGCTCAGGCCGCTGCCGCCATTGGAGCCGCCGCCGTCTTCCGCCTCGCGCCGCCTCCGGCATCGCCCGTCTCGGCCGACGCTTCCCCTAGCTCCCCCATGCTCCCATATCTCTTTTCCCCTCCTTTCCCCTGTCGGACCGTCGCCACCGCCGCTGCAATCACCGCTGCTCCCCTGCTTCCCCTCCTCCTGTTGGCTGGGAGAGAAGAGAGAGAGGAGAGGAGGAAGAAGAGAGGGACCCACGTGTCAGCGAGACACACTAACGCCAGGGATGACGGAGTGCTAGAAATGAGTAACGGAGACATCTTTCGGTGCTAGATACGATAACAGTTTTTTCAGTGTTAGAAATGAAGCCAAGTGATCTTTCAATGCCACCAAATCAATTATCCCTTCTAAATTAGGATGACATTGATGATGTCATGATGTCCTGAGAAGCATGAGCGTTCCGTCAGTCAGAGACTGTATCAATGGTCCCATTTGCCGCCGACACAAAGCTGGCCCAGGGGGCATGCCCAGGATACGGCCTTGTCGTTGGGGCCGCCGACAGAATCAGCATGTGTCGTTGAAGCTGCGTCATCGGACTTTTGTCGCGGCCAGCCGCCGACACAGGTCTATGCCGGCGGTATTTAGTCCTATGTCGGCGAATACACTGATCATGTAACCTGTGGCAGCCTAGGAGGTAACGGCCATACCAACACTATATAATCTAGGTGTTGCACCAAGCATCATACATAATCAATTCAGGAGGTCATGATCCGATCAAAACAAGGGGAGTGCTAGCATCAATAAATACAAGCATGGTGCCCGTGCATTTGCGCCGCTAGATTTGTCTCAATTCTTTAATTTAACGTGAACTCTTATTTGATATGAATTCTTTCTTCTAATCAAACATGAACTCTTATTTGACATATTCTTTCTTCTAATCCAACATGGACTCTTATTTGTACTATTTTTATTTCAAATTTAGTACACTGCTCAGTCTTTCATGTTCAATATTTGTTCACAAGAAAGTTATGAATGTTTGTACAGTACTGAACTTAGCCTTACAAATTTACTGTTTAGATTATGAAATTTGGTATGCATCTCTGCTAAACATTAGACCTGATCGGAATTTGAACTTTTCTAGGTGATTAGTGTTTTTGTTCAGTGTACAGACGTATGTCAAAAAACACGCCTTGTGATGTATCGGACATTGCACTGACTTCGTTTCCATAAATAACTAATGTAAGAAGAAGAAAGCTTCACATATAATATGAGTTTTAAGCTTCTAGGAGCATGGATCAAATTGTGCAGGGTGTCAGGGGCGTCCCGGAAAATTTAGAGGCCCTGTGCGAAACAATAAATAGGGCCTAACTTAATGTACCAAAATATAAAACAGCTATATATATACTGAGTACCCCTACCCGTACCGACTACCGAGTATGTCAGTATGAGTACGCGTACGTGACCAGCGCGCCGCGCGAGTCAATGATGGGAGGCGGAGCGATGCTTTTTTTTGGGCTGGGCGCTAGACGAGTTGCCGAGCAGACCGTTAGGAAGTTTTGGGCCTGAATAAAATCTCTTATATATGTATGTATGTGTATATATATCTATATATATATATGGACCCTATTTAAAATTGGGGGCCCCTTGATTTTGAGGGCCCTGTGCGGTCGCACAGCCCGCACGGGCCCAAAAACGCCCCTGAGGGTGTTATGGTGCAGGTATGCGAATTTACCATTCTCATTTAATCAAAATGCCTTGTACGTTTCTATGAAGCTGACAATCCAATCTTGCTACTGAAATTTATAGTTCTTTATATAACATCTTGTTTTCCCGTTAACATCTATTATAAGTTAATTCTCTGAAATAAAAGATGTATTGTTATCCTCCATCTAGAATTTCAAGAGTAATAGACATTTCTCACTATAATAAGGCAAATAAGATAAACCTGACATGTAGAGTTCACTAATTGACCAACAATAGAGTTGCAAATACCAAGAGATGCAATCCAGTAAAAAGCTAGGAAATAAATGGTGATGGTGCTTGAAATTAAATAGGCCAGGGACAGGGACATTTATAGTCTAATCTATCTTTACAACATTGCTCATGGCTTTCGTCTATTTGCATTGATCTATCTTTTCATGCCACTAAAGATTATCTTTTTGTAGGTAAAAATTGAAGGGAATAGTTTGATTCTCCACTTCAGGTATGCTGATCTCTCGTATGGATAAAGTTTGGATGGAAGATAAATACGTGCTTTTACAAATTAAAGTATTATCTTTTGGTGATCTAAACACTCGAGGTGTTCATGTAATCTAGTCTTGCTAGCTATCAAATATGTCTGTTGGACAAATGTTATATGGTGGAATGAACTTTTACTTGTTAACATTGGATGTGTTATCTTTTGGACAAAAATGATGTGGCTTAATAAAAATGGTTATTACCATACTTGGTCTTGTTTATGATGTTGGTTTTATTGCAGGATAATGTATTGCCTGAAATGTGATATTTATAGCATCATGTCATATATGAGAATTATTGTGGGGAGAATAATAATTTATTTCTTTTTTAAAAACCTAGGATAGAACAGCGACACACCAAGTGCTGACAAAACTAGAATTACCGACTGACAGAGCGTTGGTAATGGAAGAAACGTAAAGTTAGTCAGCAACAGACATATAGACGACAAAGCTAAGTCAGTTGGTAAATCAAAGTCGGTCGGCAAAAGTGCGGTATTACCGACTTATAGTTTGTCGGTAACAAAAAGTTCGTCGGCATAGAGATCCGTCGATGGGACTTTAGCCGACGCCCTTTTTTCGTTGGTAATACGTTTTACCGACCGACTTTCCGACGACATATGGGGTATATTTCAACGTACAGTTAGACGCTAATAGTTTGCAACGGTATAGTGTTTCTATATTGTTTTGTTGTTACTAATACAAATTCTCTTTTTTAATCTAGTATGGACTCTTACTTCTATTTTTTAAAAATTTCTATTATTTGTTGTTGTTCATATGAAATATTATTTTAATTTAATCCGTTATAATCTGAACCCATAAAAATAAATGGTGTAAATCTTTCTCTTTTTTCCGATTAATGTTAAAATTTCTATAATTTTATGGTTAATATGGTCGCTCTGTTAGACCTTATTTTAATCATACCGTAGCTAAGCTAAGAGATGTACATTCCAAATTTGCAGATAAACACTTGTTTATTTCCCTACTTACTACTTCCTCCCGTACGTTGTCCCAAATGCATGCTTCCACTCTACCAGGCAGGCAGCCCCTTTTCATAGCCTGTCCACTGAATGGCCTACAACGAGAGTCGAGAGGTCGCTTCTAGTCGACGATACATTCAGGATTCGGTCACTCTAGTTATCCTCCAGGAGCGATAATCGTTCAGTGTCGGTGGCGCTGAAACAAATCAGCATAGAAATCCATCGCTTTTGTCGCGGCATATGCTAATATGCTTACCTGCCGGCCAGCAGCGAACGCCTTTCTCACGAGAGCAACTGATGGAAGCAAAGGGTTGCCCAGAATAGAATTTTTGCTGCGCTACATCAAAAGTCCCTAGTTTTTGAGAAATCTAACCTCTTTTTAATAGTAAAAAATGAATTTCGATCTCTGTACTGTATACGATCCCATATAACTCAAATATTTACGGTCAAAGAATAACTTGCATCATAATAAACTGAAATGACTAATGTTACTAATACGACTATTAGACCTTGTTCTTTTCAGCGTCACGTACCGTTACGTATTACTGTAGCAAATTTTGTTATTTTTATATAGCATATATGTTGTGATAGTTTGTAACGATTTTTCATGTTTTTTATTGGTCCTTCCAAAGATCCTAAAATTATTTTTAGTTACTTTTTAAAAATTTTAGATCTCTTTTTCGAGGGGTCTCAAATTTGCTATAATAATACGCAAATGCAACGATACGCTGAAAATAACAAGGCTTTAAAATGCCATTCATTCTTGTTGAAGAAAGACAAAGCTGCCACCTTCAAAGAACGACGTACGCTGAGTATTGTATCTATATCATCATCCTTTTGCTACAAAGACCAGTGCAACCAATAATCCCATCTGAAAATATCCTGTACGTTTGAAGGAAGGAACTTTGCATTTATCAAACACTATCATTTCGGCAAAGCTGTTGTACTAATCAAAATTTGCTTGCTTTGCTTTAATGCAACACCCCGAAACTAACCCCTAAATGTGGAAACAACTAATTCGGGATTTCAAACCTAGAGCAATATAAACTAAGGGTCATATTGCTCTAGCCACATGGCAATGAAAGAGGAGGTGATAAAATGGTTTCATAACAATTACAGAACCCACATTTCTGACTTACTTTCAAATTTTATTTCACAAGATTATCTTTTGTTGAAACAATTCCTCCAGCCAAATACCAAAGAAGAAATTAATCTTCAAGGGTACTTTAGTCTCTAAAGCAATTTATGCGGACATCATCCTTTGATACAAGGAGTGGGCTGAAAAATGACCCTTCATCCTAAGAGTTAAAAGCCTCTTTCTTAACCCAACTGAATGTTGGTTAAGATGTCTCGGTAAATTATTCCAATCTAATAGCTTTTGACCCACCATGAGCTCGTCAAAAAAAAAATCTAATGGGACAAACACTAAACACGTTGGCTAAAGTATCATGTTTTTCTAAACAATTTGAAATAGAGACTAATATCGATCACTCAAGGATGCGACCTAGCTAGCCATTTATCTTTTCAGAATCCAACTTAGCTACAACAGGCTTCAACCAGAAAAATATCTACGGTACATTATGCTGGTAAGTATGTAGTATATTTTATCTATTTGATCGTCCATATAAAGTTATTATAGTCTTCTTACCATAGTTACGCAAGGATAAAAAAAAGGATATTTCTGTCAACCGTGTTATCATTGGTCATTAAGGTTTTAGGGTTATTAGTGGAAGATCTCCTGCACCGGACGGTGGCTTCTTCTGGAGTCTTTCGCATGCAGGCGCCAGCGCTGCTTCTCCAACGGCGTGATTTCTTCGGATTTCAGCTTAATGTGGCGTGCCGTAGCGTTTCAACAAAAAAATTTTAAAATGGTTTAAATACTATAAGAAATAATTTAAAAATAGTATTAGGATCTTTATGAGAACTACTAAAAACCTGAGAAAAATAATTTGTATCTTTATGAGAACTACTAAAAACCTGAAAAAAATCATTACAAATTATTACACCAAATAGGCTATATAAAAAAGATAAATTTTGTTGAAAGGCTACGCTACGCAAAGCTAAAATGTACGAGGCCCAGCAGCGCCTGGTCATGGATCCTTAGTTCCGTTGATCCCCTGAGCGGACTCCTCTTCTCCGATAACCACCATCTCGTGTCGTGCCTCGACCGCGCGCCGATGCCGCCGCACCCGCAGCTCTATTCTCAAGCCGTCAAGGAATGAATCAGGAAGCATATAAAATTCAATCCATACATCAAATAGATGAGATCACTGGAAATTCCGAATCCGAAGAGCACGTCAAAGATCATCTTCCTTTTCTACGCTTATGAAAAATATACTACTAATAAACAATTACTATTTCATCCCTGTATATATTATACTACCCTGACCGAGTAATGGAGAATAAATATATCCTAGTTAATCTAAGCCATTTGAATGAAGACCATAGAATGGCAAAAAAAAATCACTCGGCCATGAGAAATCTCTATGGTTAGAATTTACGCCAATGCAAGATCACAAACGACGACAGAAGACACGATGTTTGCTACAGTTCGGCATCACCGTCTACGTCTGCGAGGCTCTGGGTGCTCCTCTCTAATCCATAATATCGCAGCATACCGGTTGGTCATGATCACATGCCGGCCGCTGACCTCCTCTTACTATGTTACTATTACAAAGTCGTTGTCATGATTACATCAGAGCTGCATCCCTTTATACAGTGGCGGCTTGATTAGAGTTCGACTCTAACTCTAAACCAACCCTGCTATTACAATACTTGTACACATATTTGACACAAAACCTAACAAACTCTAGCCTGTTACAACATAGAGTTCATATAATCTATTTGTGCACATATTCGACACAAAGCCTAACAAACTACACGTTGGAGAATATGATCTTCTTCACCTATAATTTATTCCAATGTCTTGCACGAACCGTTGTACCCAAACTCCAGCCTACCAACACAGAGTTCATATAACCTACTTGCATACATATTCGACACAAAACTTAACAAACTCCACATTGAAAAATATGACATTCTCCACATTGGAGTCGTTTCAGCGTCTTGCGCTAACCCTTTTACCCAAACTCTGATTGTCCTCAAGCAGGCTTCCTAGCCCACCACTGCGCACCACGTCATCCGTGCACGATAAAACATGCCGCACCCTGGCCATGCCCTCAAGCAGGCTTTCCAGCCTACCGCCTCCTGTGCAACATCCGGTCTTTCCGATCTATCCGACATCCTTCCGCGCATGCCGGTCGCATCATTGCTCCCACCGTTCTGATCTATCGGACATCCTTCCGCGCCGCCTATCGGTCCCGCTGTTCCGATCTATCCGACATCCTTCCGCCTGTCGCATCACTGCTTCTGTCGTTCCAATCTATCTGACATCCTTCCAGGCCACCTACCGGTCCCGCCGTTCCAATCTATCTGACTTCCTTCCGCGTTGCCTGCCGGTCTGATCACGAACTCCGAGGTCATCGCCGTCGCTTGTCGACCTCATTGGCTATTTTGTCGGCCTCCAATCACCTAGCCTTGGTACATCCCCGAATCCATCTATTGGCCCAACTGGACGGACCCAGATCCTCACATTTATTAGCTGAAGTGGAAGCACAACTCAGATCCTAGCCTAAGGCCCTGTTTGAATACTTTAGCTCTAGGCTAAACTTTAGCTGGCTAAACTTTAGCCCATTAGCTATTAGCTAGGTAGTGTTTGGATTCTAGTGGCTAAAGTTTAGTTGGTTTGTTGATTTGTCAAGAGTACCCTTACTTTTGGGCAGTTGGGCTGGACTATTCAGCGCCATAAAGCAGGGGCACAAATGTCTTTTCACGAATCTGGTGAAAAATTAGCCCACTTTAGCACAGATTTGTGGACTAATGGACTAGTTGTTAGCCTATGGGTGGGCTAAAAATTAGCCTCTCAATTAGCTAGGCTGTTTGGATGTCTAGGGGCTAAAGTTTAGTGGCTAACAATTAGCCCTTGCAATCCAAACAGGGCCTAACTCAGCCCAAAAGACTAGTGGAAGAAAGGTGTTTTCACCTTTTAAGTTGTGCTCCCCAATCACCAATATCTAACATGGGACTAAACCCAACATCCATTGAAATTGAATGAAATAGAGCCCCTTTGGGCTTCTCTATAAAATGTGGCATAAAACAGTCAAAATTTCAGGAGTTACAAAAGAAGAAGAAATTCAAGGAGCTTCGGATTCATATTGTTCATGGGTTGAGAGCAGGAGTTAAACTATAGGAGTCAAACCCCCTTTGTTCCTCAGTAGCTCAGCGGTACAGCGGGCTGTTAGCTGGCTCTAGGTTTGAATCCTACTCGAAGAGATTTATTCATTCTTTAGTGTAAGAATAAAGAATTGAATTAAAGTGTTTCCTTTGACCATGTGTAAGAGTTACAAAAGAATCTGTTAAAAAAAGTTACTCCACAAAAGGATGAGATGGCAGCGGCTGGCTCCTCTCCTATCTGCACACACGGACACACGGCACCCAAAAAATGGATGCTGTAAAAGAGAAGGGGAAGTGAAGAAAACAGGTGTGCAGTAGATGCACCACGAAGTGTGCGTGTTTCCCAGACGACTTAGCTTCAGTGGTTCATGATTTGATTTTGAAGATGATATGTGTTTCTGCTAATACAGGATCCATCTACGCTGATTCACCAGGGTGCAACCCACATTCTAATCTGATGGCTTCCAGCAGCTGAGGCGATATCACCTCCTTTTCTCCTTCATTTGTACTATTTCCCACTGAGCTTTTCTGGGCCACTTCTGCTCCCCAACCCCTGTACAAAATCACTTTATTTGGTTCTCGCGACACTAGAACCGATCCAGTTGCCTCCTGATTCCATTGGACGATAGAGAAGCTCAGATTAGTTACGAGTACCTAGGATCGATATATTTCTGTTGTAGATTACAAACCTCTAGTTCTGATATCAGCTGCTGAATTGGAGTTCCACCCGCTCTGTTCTTAATATTCACAATAGCAAGAGGGTGCTTCTTGAAGTGTGTCTTTATTGTTTTCGCAACTCCCGTGATGACATTGTTCCTCCCTAAAACAGAATTGGATGCTCAGCACAATAATTTGATTTTGGTACACACTGTACTGGGGATAAGTCTAAAAAAGTACCAATGGCAAGAACTGGCCGTTTCTTCATTGTCAGAGCTTGCTTCCTTAACACAAGCCTTTCTCGATTTGTGAGTGTTGCAACTCTGAATGGCAAGTGAGGAGCAGATTGCTTATCAAATTTTGGCCCATCCAGTGTGGTGAAAGGTTTAAAGGTTCCTACACCTTTTGAATCACCTTCACTATGAACATCTGAATTGCAAGTCACAGGAGAACTAATTTGTTTTTTCTGTAACATTAACTCATCAGTATCAGTGGAGAACAAAAGCCATATGGTGCGGAAAAAAACATTAAGAAACTCACGTGTTTAATCTGATTATCAGATGAATCTGTACTGGAACTGATGGTCAGAGATGGACTTGCGGCGTCAGAAGAATCATCTTTAAGATTGCTGAAACATAATTTGTTCTGTAAACACCATTTGCAGTGTGCACATCAGTTCACCAAAAATTCAATCAAAGGATCAAACTAAGAATTACAATTTCTATAAAGAGCAGAGTGCTATACCCGCATATCATCCGAAGGAACTCCAGTTTGGTTTAAATATAAGGTTCTACCTGTTTCAACTGACGTACCCTCAACCTCTGGCTCAGAGCACTCAGAAGCAATTGCAGGCACTTCCTTGACCATGTATGTTCACATTAACAGACAATCAGGCACGTGATAGAATATAATGAGCTGCAATGGAACTACATTCAAATTAAGAAGTGTTTACTTTGCTTTTCTCCACTGGAGCTCTAGAGTTAGCGCAGAGATTATGAAAGCCTTTGTCTTCGTGGCCTGAGTTCGTCTGATTAGATGGTGTTATAGAGTGGTCCTCCAATTGATTAAAAAAAATCTAGTTAGCAAATAAGTTAACACCATTCACAATAAAAATGATAAAAGCTGAGCATTGGACAAGAACATACCATCTGACCCCTCAAGTAGTCGATGTTCTTTGATAGATTAAGGACATGAAGCTTCAAGGACTGAAATGAACAAGATATATTTATTCAGAAATAACTCCACAAGGAACCATAGCAAACCCAATGGATTTAAGCTTCACCTTATACCGTTGATTATCCACAGAACGCTTCAAAGCATCCCTTTTATTCAACAAGGATTTTGGTCTCAGAGTTGATGGCCTCCGGTAGTTTTTTCCTCGATATATTATAATTGCATGCCCTTTACGCGCCCTTTCCACTGCCACCAAAATACCACCGCTTTCTGCCTCTAGCATTTGAGCAGCAAATTCAACATCTTCAAAGCTGTGCTCTTTGCATATAATCTTGACGAGTTCTCGATACTTCCAATGAAGGTGCATATTTTCAACAGTCCCATCAAAAACTCCTCTCCGTCCTGCGAATCAATAGCGAGAAAAGATGAGAGCATAATTAAACGATAAAAATAAAAGGTATATGGGCGGGAAAAAATACAAAAAAGACTATGGAGAATTGCAAGGAACCCTCCCATTACCCTAGCTGCATAACCTTTCCTAGGATGTTCTCTGCATTACTTGCAGTGTCAGTCTCCAGCCACTGACGTTCTATTAACTTGGTGGAGACAGGATGTCAGCTTTGTCTCAACAGACCAGTAGTGCAGGTCCAGCAAGTTGCCATGGCAGAGGTCAAGGCTGTTATCGTTCCAACAGGCTGCGCAGATTACATAGATTAATAGGGGGACATTCCCTCCTACTTTTTTCGCCATGTCTCCTTTTTTCTTTTTGGAGGAGAGGGTGATTTTTTTTTACTTGTATACTTAAAAACAGTAACATGCAGAAACATCATGGGTAGGTATAAGATGATGAATCACAAAAAATGACAGCATTACTTCAAATTTGTGTGCTTCGAAAAACACAAAAACACAAATGATTCACCCTGTTAACACCACAACTGGGGTAATGATTTAGATGAATTAAAATAATGTTTTGTCTGAGCAAACCTATAACAATTATACAAAAAAATATTCATGACATTTCAATCTAATAAAGTTAATTTCCTGTGGAAAAAAGGATAATCAATTAGCTAGTTTTCAGAACTGACGTGTGCAGACTGCACTGCAATGCAAGGTCGAGGAGAATATTCACCTAGCAACAGAAACGGTTTCATCTTCAAACCAACTTTCCGCAGCATGTACCTCTCCTCTTCTGAGATAGTCTCTCTAGTTTCCGCTTTTGAAGGTTGAGTTGCCTTTTCTAGCTCTTCAAGAAGTTTTTCAGCCCTTTCTTTCTCAGCTATAGCCTGAAAATATTTTGCATATGTATTGAGTTATGGAATTCACGAAAGCAGACACTAACAAGAGATGGCAACTATTAAATTTACAGTGACAGGCAGTCAGGCACCTGGGATAGCCTGGTCTCCATGTTCTGGGTGACTATATTAAGGGATTTTGTTCTACTTTTTGTAACAGAAATTTCCTCTTCTTGCCTCTCCTCATGGCATTCATGCTCATGTAATGAAGTATTGCTTGCCATCTTCAGTTCAGAAGTATCTTGAATAGATATGCTCTCTTCAATGCTAGGTTTGGGTTTGTTGATTATGGAATTGCTATACTTTCGGCGCTTTTCTAAAGCAAGAGAAACAGCTGGGGGGAGGAAATCTTTCCCTCGGTAGAATACAATTGACTCTTTATCCCTTGATAAAATGGTCCCACCTGTCAATCCCTGCAAGATTAATAACATAATACTGGAAATTACCATTCTGAATTTGAGAATGAAGATTACAATGACGGTGTGTTATGATGTAAAGTTGTGGACTCAAAACGTGGAAGGAGTGAAAGGAGTAGGATCACTCTAGAAACTATACATTTTTCCTAATATGATGTGTGATAAACTTGGATTAAAGATACACTTTGTCTCGACGTGTAATAGTTATGTTTTGCAGTTCAACTTTAATTTTGAAATAACACAGAAAAACCTCTTATATCTCCATATTTTCTTACACTATATCACATGTTCAATTAAAATGCTTTCAAAATATTGTTTTACACTTGTACCAAAACAGTGCTAGAGAACATAAATGTGATTTGCAACTGCAGCTGATGAATCAATAACACCTACCCACCTTTAATTCCTCAGAGATGAGGTCACTATCAATATTGTGTGCACCTCTCTTGATAGCAATCTTTGCAACTTCACATCTTTCCCATAGCTTAATCATGGATGCAGCCAATCCTTGAAGGTTCCGGCTTCTTCCTAGACAGCGGATGCCACAAAAAATTAATTACTAAGGTCCTTATCAAACACAATCAAAGACAATAGAAAAGAGTATATTACAGAACATTACCAAGTGCATAGTGGCAGGGTAAGGGGCGAGCTAGTCTCCTAAGGATAGTCATTTCTCGGTCTGTTAGCTTAGGTGACACACCTGAAGGAAGAAGACGAAAGGGTCTGCGAAATCCAGGGACAATGGCTGGTAACAAATCAGCATCTACTGGAAGGGGGTCATACCCCCACCAATCAGAAAACTGTGGACCCAACCCATCCAACAATTTGTCAGCTTCCTCTGCAAGCTTGACCTCCCCAGGCAACTGCAGGCGAAACTTATTTGTAGAACCAACACCAGCAACTAAGGTTGAACGAGCTCGAGCAACGGCCTTACTAGGAGGATGTACATTAGTGTTTCTATGCAATGTTGCATGCTGTTTGTTTGGAGCTCCATTGCTATTTTGCTCTGTAGATCTATTATCTAACCTCCTCTCCTGCCCATCAACAACAAGCCATTTAGAGGATAATGTGGGATGATTTGCATCTCTGTTTGTGACGCTACTCTGCTCCAAAGGCTCTATATCATGATTATTGCCCTCCTCTCCTAAACTCATATGTTCTCTATATATCATACCAGCATTCTCACCTTCCTCCTTGTAAATTATGTCATGTTCTGCATGATTCTCAGAATCATCTTCACTGCTACTTTGTTCTGCTACAGACACTATACCAATATCTTTGTCCTTATCTCCAGAACTGATATGCTCTGATGACTCATCCTTGGGATGATCATACCTCTTTCCTCTATCATGGAAGTAAGGATACTTATAGTCGATTCCTCTATACAGTATGATGGTGCTTCCAGATCGCCAAATGACTAAGCCTCCAGTTTTTCTCTATGAAGCAAAACACACAGAGGATGTCAATTGAATGGTGAACAACAATAAGATGAGAATAGTTGTCTCCAACAGTTATACACCATCTCTTGTTACAGCCTTCTGTTTGTCAAATGGAATTCGGAAGGAATTATGCACCATTTCTCTTGTTTCAACTTTCAACCTTTCGTGTGTCAGATCAAATTTGAAATGAACCCTACACCATTTCTCTTGTTACAGACTTTTGTTTGTCAAAATGGAATTTGAAATGAAATATATTTTGAAGAAGCAACAGTTGTGTGCATGCAAGTGCACTGTCAATTTGTCAAATGGATTTATTTAAAAACAGTACCATACCCTCCATCTTGATCATATGACATTATGACTCCAACGCTGTTGGAGGGGCACTTTGACTTAATATGCTGCCTCCACTTGCTAAAAGTTACAGACCAAGAGTGTGCAACCATCTCTACTACTCAACATCTTATCCTATCAGGTTATTGGCCAAGAGTGAAACGAATTTCAACATAGCATACTAACATATAGTTAACGTACCATTTTCGCATGAACTAGAGCCCTGATGCCTTCCAGCATCCAAATTTTCCGAACGTGTTACTAAGGAAAACACATGGACGCACCCAGCGCCAAGTAAACCAATATTGGTTCGACACACGTAGCATAGCTACACAGGGCAACGCAGCGCTCACCTCGAGGATCTCGTGCGTGCGCTTCATGTTCATAGCCGAGACGTCATCGCACTTGAGCTTGACGAGCTCCGCGTTGCGCCACCGCTCGTGAATGCCATTCACGATCCCCTCCGTGACGCCGGGCTTCCCAACCTTAAGCCTATTCCGCAGCCGGATGCCGATCCCCTGCAGTCGCCTCAGCTCGCCCCGCGGAAGTGCCAGCTCCGCCGCGGACGGCGGTGCGGAAGCCGCGGCATCTCTCCCACGCCTCCTCCGCGGTGAGGTGGCGGCCTCGCCGTCGCCCGTGGCCCAGCTCGGGTCTAGCGTGGAGCCGACGCGGTGGCGCGGGAGCTGTGCCGGGGTGGGCACGAATATCTCGCCAGGGGACGGGCCGTCGTCGCTCGGCGCCGGGGCCTCCGAGGGGGCCTCGGAAGCGGTTTCGAGGTAGCCGAGGCTGCGGAGCTTTTCGGAGATACGGCGGAGCGCTGACTTGGCGATGAGCTCCGGCGGCGATGGGGAGGCGGAGGCATGGAGGGGAGGGAGGCGGGGATGGCGATGATGTTTGGAGGAGGGGAGGGAGAGGAGAGGGGAAGGAGGCGGGGAGAAGAGGAGGAGCATTTGGGTGGCCTGGGGACTGGGGAGAGAGGTGGGGAGAAGACGGGTTTTGATAAGGCGTTGGGAAGGGATTAGCTATACTTTGAAATACGTACGGTACGGTTGAGGCACATGATCCGTACATGCCAACCTGCTGCAGATTGTTTACACCGTCCGATCACAAATATTTGTTTTCTGAAGCACCTAAAGTCAAAGTTTTAAAAGTTTAGCTATGAATATATTTTCACTATTTAGATATAGTACATAAAAACTATAGGTGTAGATTTGATCTAGTACATAAAAACTATAGGCGTAGATTCATTTTCAAGAACATCTTCAAAATACCATAGTTTTTGTTACGTTTTGTGTCGAATATGTGTAGCAGTAGCTTACATGGACTTTGTGTTGTAATAGACAAGATTGGTTAGTGTTATGGTCGGACTCTATCCAGGCCTCTACTATATAAAGGGAGACAGTCCTAGTGTAACCAAGCGAACGACTTCATAATAGTAGCATAAGCATTGCACTTTGCCATGAACTTTCCTACGAGATTGCTTGGCATTGCACTTTGCCATGAACTTGGGGGAGCGTTGGATGATCAAGACGTTGAATCCTTCAGTGTCATGCTGGGCAACGTCGATAATGGCTTGAGACATATAATCTAAGAAATATGGTTTAATTGCAAAAATTTATCGAACAAAGCTCAACCAAATGTTTTTAGTCTCATAATTGGGCTTGGTGTTTACTTGTGCCTCTTGGTGTGCATGCTCTAGTCCTAGTGTAAGATCAAGCCTCCCATGGGCTAATTGATTTTGGTAATTGATGGCAACTAGGCCGTACAGCTGGAACGCCAAGGATAAGAACCTTAGTTTTATAGTTCTTCTATTTTCCTTGTGTGCGTCTTCGGCTCGACTACATCTCTCTGGTTGCAGGGTCCCACTGAGCACAGGTGTCGGTTGTGAGCGAACCATCTAAAGCGAGTCCACCTGTCTAGGTTCGAGAAAGTTCGGGGGAGCGTCTCGAAAGACTACAGTTCACTTTAATACCACCCAAAGCTCCTTTTGTTTTTTTTTTACCACTCCGTCATCCTCCCCTCATCTTCCGTCTAGGGCCAGGACGACTGGACGGGCGCACGAATTTTGGACCCGGGGTGCACTGAGTTGTATATATACTAGCGATGGCTACACGTCCGTGGCGTGTGGCATTAGTTTTATAAGACAAAGCGCATTCTGTTATCTTTTTGTTTATTTGGTATTTTTTTATTTTTTAACTTTTCTGTTATTTGCTAATTCATTTTATATAAGTCAACATTTCTAAAGCCCAAATATATTTATGGACCTTAACTATTTTTTTGGTTGCGTTTATGGACCGATACCATATTCATTTTATTTTGAAATTTTCATTTTATATTTTTTGTGTGATTCACCATAAATAAAACTGGAAAAAAACGGAAAGTCGATAGGAAATATGCCTTTTATTACAAAGACCAAACTATTTTAAAATTTGAATTTCAAAAATTTTTGAGCAACATCAAACTTTTTTTAATGGATGCTCTTTGTGCAGCCACGGTTTAATTTATATATACTTTGTTTTTTTGCGACCTAACAAAAATAATTTAGTTTGAAGCTTGCATTATGAAAACCTTTAATCTTTGAAATCTTTTAGTTTTGAATGTTCTTTGTTCATATATAGCTTAAAAATTTATTTAATATATTTTTTGACTTATAATAAATAGTTAAAAAGCACAAAATCGAGAGAAAGATGCACTTAATAAGAAAGAGCAAACTATTTGTAAACTTGGGCTTCTAAAAATCTTGAATAACATCAATTTTTTTATTGATGTTCTTTGTGCAAACATGGTTTATTGGAATCTTTCAATTTCATATGAAATTTTTGCGACCTGCCAAAAATCAAATTTTAGTTCGAATCTTCCACTGTGAACGTTTAATCTTTGAAAAAAATATTTTTTGAAACTATGAAATCTATGATTTTTTGTGATGTACCGTAAGTAAAATTGAAAGTGCGAAATCGAGAATAAATATGCCCTTAATAAGAAAGAGCAAACTATTTGTAAATTTGGATTTCAAAAAAATTTCAACAGCATCAAACTTTTTATAGATGTTCTTTGTGCATGAATGGTTTAATTTTTTGTAAACTTTTAATCCTTTGTGATTTTTTTCAACCTGGCAAAAAAAAGGCGTTAGTTCGAATCTAACATTTTTTAAAAAATAATTTTGGATGTTGTTTTGTAGACATGGTTCTGAATTTCAAATTTATGATTTTTGTGACCTACCATAAGCAAAATTGAAAAGTAGGAAATCGAGAAGAAATATGCCCTTAATAAGAAACAACAAACTATTTGTAAATTTGGATTTAAAATTTTTTAAATAACATTATATTTTTTACGGATGTTCTCTGTGTAGGCATGATTTAATTTTTGAAAACATTCAAATTTTTTCTAACTTTTTGCAAGCTACAAAAAAAGAAATAGCTGAACAAGAAGTTTGTGCACATCGTGCTGGTGCTTGGAGGCTTGTGCTGGCTGTGTTAATTCCAACCGCAAAAACGCGTGTGCGGAGGCAGGACTCGAGCCTGGCCGGCGGGGTGAAATCTAGCTCAGCTAGCCACTAGGGCAAGCCGCTCGCGTTGCTGTGTAATGGCTGAAACATTTTGTTTTAAATGTTGATTTAGTATGGACGGACGGATTTTATCTCACGAGAAGATCGGACGGCCGTCGTTTTCTCCGCTGACGTGGCCTATGCAAAGCTGCGCGACGTGGCGCGTTTGGGAGGCAGAAGCGCGGCCTAACCATGAGCCGGCCTGTGAGGGAATTGTAAGATAGAATTGATATATATACTAGGAGGGTCAGCGCCCATGGCGCGCCACTGCATGTTGTCTTACATCTGAGAAAATAAAGATGTATCGCAAAACAAATTAACAAGAAAACATTACATCCTTTGTTTGTTGTTCCCTTTTTAAATTTTTCTTTTTGAATTAGTTTTTAATGTTTAAATTTTTTATAGGCTATTATTATGACATTACTGTGCCGTTTGTAAACCTTATTTTTTCAGTTTTTTAAGCGGATACAAAAGTTAGAATAAAAGAAGAGAACGAATTATTTCTTCATACAACTATTTGTGAAAGCTAAATGTTTCAAAATAGCTAGACCTTTGTTTGTTGTTTTCTTTTTTATTTTTCTTTTTGAAATTACTTTTTAATGTCTAAATCTTTTTATAGGCCAGTATCATGACATTACGGTGCCGTTTGTAAAGCTTTTTTTTTCACAATTTTTTTAGCGGACACAAAAGTTAGAATAAAAGAAGCGAATGGATTATTTCCTTGTACAACTATTTGTGAAAGCTAAATGTTTTAAAATAACTAGATCTTTGTTTGTTGTTCCTTTTTAAATTTTTGTTTTGAAATTAGTTTTTAATGTTTAATTGTTTTATAGACTATTATCATGACATTACGTTGCCGTTTATGAAGCTTATTTTTCAGATTTTTTTTTTTTGCGAACACAAAAGTTAGAATAAAAGATGAGAATGGATTATTTCCTAGTTTTTTATTTCTATTATTTACTAATTAATATCGGGAAGTAAAGCATTTTTAATGTTTAAATTCATTTATGCACCCTTACCATAAAATTCTGATTGCAATTTTTTAATTTTTTTGTTATTGTAGCTTTGTACGAAAAAATTAGAATGAATGAAAAGAATTAGTCATTGTTTGAATTTTGTATGGTTGTTTCAACTTTTTTTTAAAAAATATACCTTTATACGAACCCTTATCATGAAATCATGGTCTAATTTTTTCTAGCATGGTAGAAAATATACCCTTTTTTCCATTTTTGTTTTTTCGGATCTTGCAAAAACCGTAGAATAAAAGAAGAGAACGGATTATTTCTTCATACAACTATTTGTGAATGCTAAATGTTTTAAAATAGCTAGACCTTTGTTTGTTGTTTCCTTTTTTATTTTTTATTTTTGAAATTAGTTTTTAATGTCTAAGTCTTTTTGTAGGCCAGTATCATGACATTACGTTGCCGTTTATGAAGCTTATTTTTCAGTTTTTTTGCGGACACAAAAATTAGAATAAAAGAAGAGAATGGATTACTTCCTAGTTTTTTTATTTCTATTATTTACTAATTAATATCGGGAAGTAAAGCATTTTAATGTTTATATTCATTTATGCACCCTTACCATAAAATTCTGATTGCAATTTTTTTTTGTTAATATAGCTTTGTACGAAAAAATTAGAATGAATGAAAAGAATTAGTCATTGTTTGAATTTTGTATGGTTGTTTCAACTTTTTAAAAAGAATATACCTTTATACGAACCCTTATCATGAAATCATGGTCTAATTTTTTCTAGCATGGTAGAAAATATACCCTTTTTTCATTTTTTTCGGATCTTGCGAAAACCGTAGAATAAAAGAAGAGAACGGATTATTTCTTCATACAACTATTTGTGAATGCTAAATGTTTTAAAATAGCTAGACCTTTGTTTGTTGTTTCCTTTTTTATTTTTTATTTTTGAAATAAGTTTTTAATGTCTAAGTCTTTTTATAGGCCAGTATCATGACATTACGTTGCCATTTATGAAGCTTATTTTTTAGTTTTTTTGCGAACACAAAAATTAGAATAAAAGAAGAGAATGGATTATTTCCTTGTTTTTTATTTCTATTATTTACTAATTAATATCGGGAAGTTAAGCATTTTTAATGTTTAAATTCATTTATGCATTCTTACCGATTGCAATTTTTGAATTTTTTTTGTTGCTATTATAGCTTTGTACGAAAAAATTAGAATGAATGAAAAGAATTAGTTATCGTTTGAATTTTGTATGGTTGTTTCGACTTTTTTAAAAGAATATAGCTTTGTACCAACCCTTACCATGAAATCATGGTCTAATTTTTTTCTAGCATGGTAGAAAATATACCCTTTTTTCCATTTTTGTTTTTTTGGATCTTGCAAAAACCGGGGGGGTGGGGGGTGGGCTATTTTTTATTTTTCTACGCGTTTTCCTTTTTTGCTGTACGTGTACTATATAGAAACCTGAGAAAAAAAACCGAAATGCAACGATGGGGAGCTAGGATTCAAACTCAGCACCCAGCGTTCGTTGCTGACGCGAAGTACCAACCGAGCTGAGCGTACTTGTTCCCTTTCGTTGGACTAAATTTGTTAATAAGAGAAGATGCCAGAGGAGAAGAAAGGAAAGGGAAAATAAATGTAAAAAGGGGAGCACATGGGATTCAAACCCACGCCTTCCAGGCGAAAGGCAGCACGCGCTACCGCTGCGCTGCGTGGTACTCATGCCAGGGCATGGAGAAGAGAGGGAAAAAAGAGTGGAAGAGGAAAGGGAAAAATCCAGGGAAAATAGACTGACGAGCGGGATTCGAACCGCGGGCTGCTGTGTGTTAGCTGCCATTGTAAACCACCTGAGCAATCATCCCGCGCTGCATTTTTTTTAGCAACAGAAATTGTTTTATATATAAAGTACGAACGAATGGTTGGAGGCTCCCTGCTGCTAGCGCTTTGTGTGTGTAGTTAGATAGATAGATAGATAGATAGGTTCTAATCAATTTTTTATTTAAAATTTTTGTAGAAATAAATAAATAGTTTATTTATTAAAATTAAATGAATGGATGTCTATCACTGTTCCATCAGGCAGATATAAATCCCGCCTATTCAACTAGCGGGAGTACAATTTTCGCCAAATGGTCATGCAGAATGGGCATAAAGGCAGCCGGAGATATACAGAGACAAATCCCGCCAAACAAAACGGTGAGATTTATTCAAACAAACAAATGTTCAGAGGAAGACAAAAAATGCTCCAAAAAATTGGTAAAAGCATGCAAACAGAATGAATCGATCCTTAAAAATAAAATAATGTATTAGACCAATGTTAAGGCAAAAACAACAATGATTTCTGAAGATCCGAGAAAACGCCAAACTGCTAGTGCAAGCACCAAAAGCTTTCGTGTGTGATGTATGAGGACCAAAAGGAGATCTATGTTGTGTTGGTACTTGCTTTGCAATCTATCACGCATCTGCACCAAATTTAAATCATGTGTTTGGTTTGGCGGGATTTAAATCCTCCTGCCCGCTAAACTAAATGGCGGAATTTGTCTCTGCAATCCTAGCAAATCAAACAAGGAGATTTATCTTCGTATATCCTTAACTGCCTTGATACCCATTTCGTCTGACAGTTTGGCGAAAAATGTAAAACCAATTGAATCGACAAGATTTATATCCCGTTTAATGGAACAACGATGAGCGACATTTTATTTAATTTTAATAAAATGTGACCGTGATCTGGTTAGCCGCTGTGCTGCGGTATTATGGATTGGGGAGGAGCGTCGATAATCACAGCCCCGCAGGTGTAGGCGAAGGCCGAACTGCGTTAACAAATATTGTGTCTCCTGGTGTCATTCGTGATCTTGCATGAGATGGCTGGATCGCAGCAGGCTCTAACAAGTGATTGTTGGGTTTAGTCCCACATCGGTTATTGGTGATGCGGGAGCACAACTTAAAAGGTGGAGGCACCCCTCTCCCACCAGGCTAGTCTTTTAGGCTGAGTTGGGCCAGGACCTAGGTTGTGCTTCTAATTGGGCCAATAGAGGTGGTGACCTGGGTCCGAGACCAGGTGCTGGTCTCGGGGAAGCCGGATAGCTGACGGGCCATGAGATGGCAGGATCGTATCGGGCTCCAACAAGTGGTATCAGAGACATGGTCGGTAAACCGAAACGTCTCCATGAGATCGCACGGTGTAGGACAGATAGTCCGATGTGTGATGGGGGAGATTGTTGGGTTTAGTCCCACATCGGATATTAGTGATGATGGAGCACAACTTAAAAGGTGGAGGCACCCCTCTCCCACCAGGCTAGTCTTTTGGGCTGAGTGGGTTGTGCTTCTAGTTGGACCAATAGATGTGGGGACCTGGGCCCAAGACCATGTGTTGGTCTCTGGGGGAGCCGGATCGCTGGCGGGCCATGAGATGGCAGAATCATAATGGGCTCCAACAGTTTTAGTGTGCTTTCGTAAATAAATGGCACTAGTAATTAGTAATTAAAACTGTATTTGGAGAACGTTTTGACGTCTACAAAATAATTATTTGTTTTCAGAGAAAACAAATTAAGACACGAACTCAAATTACCATAGGGAGCGTCTTGATCACAACTGCATGCGTTGTGTGGTTGAGCAGAGCCATCTGCACCATCCTTCAAAGTGCAGGCAATCTTCTTAGAGAAACACAGCATGTTCATGGATAATTGAATATCATGCGCAATGCAAATAAAATCTTTCACATGATGCACGTATATTAAAAAACAAGCAAACGACTAAAGCTCCAATTAATCTTATGCGTGTTAATTAATTCACATGTAAGCTTGCTTGTGAACAACTATGATCACAAAGAAAATACTCCCTCCGTTTTTTTTTGTAAGGTGCATTTTATTTCATTAGGACAAGACCTTGACAAACAATTACTTCATTAATATGTCATTTATGTGATACAAAATCATACTCATATGTAAGTACTTTTGAATACAAATCTATCAACATCAATCTTGTGTCATAAAAGTTATGCATTAATACAGTAATTGTTGGTCAAAACTTTGTTCTAACGAAACAAAATACGCCTTATAAAAAAAGGAGGGAGTACCAATGTAACCAGATGATTGGCTTTAAATCAAATTTTACTAAAGAAGAAACCATATGTCAGTAATAAAATCATAGGAGATTTTGCCTCATTTGGATCCGCCACTGTTACCATCTTCCGCATCATTTCCGACTACCGCTGTTGTTTCCTTCTTCATCTCTAGCTACCGCTGCCCGCGAGGCTAGGGTTCGAGTTAGGGTTTGGGTCGTATAACTTCGTATAATGTATGCTATCCCGGCTTAGAGAGAGACCGACACAGCAATGGCCTCCCGGTGGAGAGGGTACTGTGGGGGTACGACGAGGCAACGATGGCACCGCCAAACAAGGTTTTAAAGTCGGTAAGTCGAGTCGAGTCGAGTTGACTGTGTACTGACTTGGAGACTAGTCATGACTAGGTGAGACTAGTCGTGACTAGTCGAGTCCTAGTCGTTAAGTATACTCTCTAATTTTCTATAGACATACCAATCATTTTCTAGGGGAAAAACATATAGACAATTATACATCCTTGTTGCAACATTTTCCTGCATCATAGATTGCATTGCATCAGGCTAAGGCTAGTAAGGGCCGGGAGGGAGAAAGGAGTAGGCCGAGGAAGGAGAAAGGATGCTAAGAGGCTGGGCGGTGGCGGGCCAAGAGAGAGAAAGGAGTAGGCCGAGTGGGAGAAAGGAAGAGACCGAGAGGGAGAAAGGAGGAGAGGCTGCGGCGGCGACTGGACAGTGGAGAGGGGGAAGGAGTACTTGCGGCTGGGCGGTGGCGGCTAGCGACGACGCTGATGCGGACGCACTGGCGGCGGCTGGCGGCGGAGCACCGGCGGCGGTGTTGCTTTGCATCATGTGGAAGAGGCGGCGGCTAGGGTTGGTTGGGCCGCCCGCAACGTATATGACTACAAGACTCTATCTGCTGTGTGGGCCGGCCCGCATAATTGATCGCACGACTCCCCGCCGGCGACTAGTCGCGACTAAGCGGCGACTAGGCGGTAAGTCGGCCGACTTGGCCACCGAGTCGGGTCGTGGTCCGCGACTTCTCCTTCTGCACAGACTTGGCGACTAGTCGCGCGACTTTAAAACAGTGCTGCCAAAGCTGTGGGTGTGGTCGAAGACGTCTAGCAGGTGGTGCAGGGCGGATCTAGCACAAGCCGGTGGGGTTAGGGTGGACAGGGCCAATGTGGTGAGGCAGCGAGGGTGTCGGCGATCGCGGGTAGGAGGGGCCGCGACGCCGGGGATGGAGGGGCACAAAGCATCCCAAGAAGAAGGGGAAGGGTTGCTGGAAAAGACGGGATGAGGGTATGGCGTTGCCTGCATTTTTTTATGAAAAAAGAGGAGACTACAGTGTAGTCTCTCCCTAAAAAATTCATATTCTAACCTCAATAAAAAAAAAACTCCAATATGATGAATATTGGCAAACTTAGGAACTAATTAACAAGTTTTGACTAATAAGTCTTCGGTGTCAAGTGCTTAGACCTGGTAGTGTCGAAAGTAAAATGGGTTGATCTTGACTATCAACGTTTGCGTCATAGCGATGGATCGATCTTATCAACATTGCAACGTCGTAATGTCGGTTGTCAACGTTTCAATGGAGTAGTTGGTCGATAATCCCGAACTATCGTCGTATAGGCATAGATCGGACGAAAATCCTTGTATTTAGGTGCCTTTTATAGCCTAAGTGTGAAGGTCGTTTGTTGGGCTGGATTTTAAATTCCGCCCAACCAAGCGGCCGTTTTTTCAAGCCAGTCAGTAGGTGTAAATCTTGGTTGACGGGTTATATAAAATTCACCCGTTGAATAGGTAGGATTTATATCCTATCAGATGGAATGATGACAGACCTTCTATTTATTTAATTTTAATAAAAAATATTAGTTATTTATTTTGAAAAAATAAAAAATAAAATGTTAAAAAATTCTCGCAATGGGCTATTTTTTATTTTTCTACGCGTTTTCCTTTTTTGCTGTACGTGTACTATATAGAAACCTGAGAAAAAAAACCGAAATGCAACGATGGGGAGCTAGGATTCAAACTCAGCACCCAGCGTTCGTTGCTGACGCGAAGTACCAACCGAGCTGAGCGTACTTGTTCCCTTTCGTTGGACTAAATTTGTTAATAAGAGAAGATGCCAGAGGAGAAGAAAGGAAAGGGAAAATAAATGTAAAAAGGGGAGCACATGGGATTCAAACCCACGCCTTCCAGGCGAAAGGCAGCACGCGCTACCGCTGCGCTGCGTGGTACTCATGCCAGGGCATGGAGAAGAGAGGGAAAAAAGAGTGGAAGAGGAAAGGGAAAAATCCAGGGAAAATAGACTGACGAGCGGGATTCGAACCGCGGGCTGCTGTGTGTTAGCTGCCATTGTAAACCACCTGAGCAATCATCCCGCGCTGCATTTTTTTTAGCAACAGAAATTGTTTTATATATAAAGTACGAACGAATGGTTGGAGGCTCCCTGCTGCTAGCGCTTTGTGTGTGTAGTTAGATAGATAGATAGATAGATAGGTTCTAATCAATTTTTTATTTAAAATTTTTGTAGAAATAAATAAATAGTTTATTTATTAAAATTAAATGAATGGATGTCTATCACTGTTCCATCAGGCAGATATAAATCCCGCCTATTCAACTAGCGGGAGTACAATTTTCGCCAAATGGTCATGCAGAATGGGCATAAAGGCAGCCGGAGATATACAGAGACAAATCCCGCCAAACAAAACGGTGAGATTTATTCAAACAAACAAATGTTCAGAGGAAGACAAAAAATGCTCCAAAAAATTGGTAAAAGCATGCAAACATAATGAATCGACCCAAAAAGTAAAATAATGTATTAGACCAACATTACGGTAAGAACAACAAATGATTTATGAAGATCCTAGAACACGCCAAACTGCCCATGAAAGAGCACCAAAAGCTTTCATGTGTGATGTGTGAGGACCAAAAGGAGATCTATGTATTGCGTTGGTACTTGCTTTGCAACTATCATGCAGATCTGCACCAAATTTAAATCCTGTGTTTGGTTTGGCGGGATTTAAATCCTCCTACCCGCGAAACCAAACAGCGGGATTCGTCTCTGCAATCCTACCAAATCAAACGACGGGATTTATCTTCGTATATCCTTGACTGCCTTGATACCCACTTCGTCTGACAGTTTGGCGAAAAATGTAAAACCAATTGAATCGACAAGATTTATATCCCGTTTAATGGAACAACGATGAGCGACATTTTATTTAATTTTAATAAACGTAACATTATTTATTTATTTTGAATTTTTAAAGAAATATATATTAAAAATTGGTACTAATCCTTACTAAAAAATTTGAACCCGTTCCTATGCACCCCATGAGCCTCTTAGGTTTTGTATCTAGCAGTGATTACGATGCCGACGCCGCACACAACATTGTGACACTGAAAGAATGGTGGGCTGGACGGCCGCAGCGCTTTCATTGACTCAAGCGTGTCTCGGATTGGTCCGTCATGCGATTACTAGTTAACTGGTGCAAGGCACACTAGCCGCCATATGTTCATCCAAGTAAGAGGTTGCTATGTAATGAAGGTAGTTAAACAAAGAGTTTGCTTGGGATAGACCAGATGATGCCTCCCGTAGACTTGCTGCGAGCAACTTTGTGAGGGCCGGCTCTTGTCTAGCGCCATACGCTAGGGGTGCGATCCCATCCACATCAACTGACTTGATATACTCCTAAAGAATTTAATAATGGTATTTGGAGTATTAGATTTGTGAAAAAGAATTTAATAATGGCGTGGATTTAATTAACCAACACATACAGGGTAAATTGAAATTTCAAAAAAAAAAGAGAGCAAAAATCAACCCAAATGTCGCAAAACGAAGCCCGCACGCGTCGTCACGAACCCCTCTCCCGGCTCTCCCTTCACGTCCCGACCGGCGGCAAAACTTCCCCACGGGCCCCCAATCTTCATCCCCCGCAAACCCTAACCGCCGCCCGCGCGGCCCTCCATCCTCGCTCATCCAGGGCCGCGGCGGAAGCTGCCCTCCGTGCGGGCGGCGGCGGCGATGGACTCATCGGCGTCGTCTTCGAGGCAACAGGTCACTATCACCCTCGGCCGCAGCGGTCAGGTGAGCCGTCGCCTCGGATCTCCGTGCTCCAATAGCCGCGGCGTTGCCCTGTGTTTTTTGTGCTACGTTTTAGGTTCGGTTGTGGTATCGTTGCCGATTTGGTTGACTAGATACGAAACGTAAAGTCGGAACGACGGAAACAAGGTGTGATGCTGTAGGCAGCAATCATGATTTGGGCAGTGTCGAGGAATGCTAGTTCCGGGTGGTATGAGCTCACAGGAGGAGCTGGAATTTCGTGCGCCATCGTCGCGGATGGTGGCTGTTTGGCTGCAGTCTTAATCCCTGCCGAAGGCTTGATATATATTTTTTTTGAGGAGTGCTGTGAGATTCGGCGATTTGGTCTCACAGCTATAACACATCCTCGAAGTTAGACCCAGATTTTTATTGTCCTGCAGAGATTTGAACCTAGGTGGTGGGGTTCACAACCAAGCATCTTACAACCTACCCTAAGGCCAGTTCTCTCTGAAGGCTCTAATGTTAGTGTTACATCAAGGTGTGATGTTGTGATTTTGTGAAGGTGCTGCCTTGTGATTGAGTTGAAGTCTGTTGGGTCTTTTAGTTTATAATTGTCGAATGAGTGAGGAAACATGAAATGCATACATTAGTGGTGGCTGTAGGGCAAAATGTGATGTGGACTACATAGAATTTGCTTTCTGAAAATACATACATTGCTATATGATATGTTAAACCAAAATGGCTAGAAGATTTCCTTGAGGTGAGGTAAAAAGATTTAAGCTAAAAAATTGATCTTGATTCTTGTTTTGTATTTTTTTGAGGTCATTTCCTGGTCCATGATAAATCATTGCTACCTGTTGCTGTATTGATGATTACAACTGTTATTGGTACATCATAGGATGCATGATTTTATTGGTAAAGTGCTATGGTCTATGTAAACATCATATTCCTGGTTGTGTATTTTATATTTTTTATATTCGCAGCACAGGCTACCTCTTGTTTTCATGGTCTTACTCTATGATTAATTAAGATTTAGGCCTTGTTCTTTTCAGCTTAAATTAAATTAAAAATTTGTTATTTTTATACAAGCCAAACGATGTAGTACTTTGTACCCATTTTTGTAGGGTTTTAAACAGCCTTTCTTAGAAATACTAAAATATTTTTTTATAATTTTTTGGACTCTCCAAGGCCTCACTCGAGGGATCACAAATTTTTTTCAGATTAAAACTTTCAGTAATTTTAAGCCGAAAAGATCAGGGCCTTAGTTTGAAATTATCCCATGATGAGAACGCTAGCTGAGGATGTCAATGTCTTACAATGCTTGGTCCTAGGAGATCTGCATGACTCATTTAATTTCAGTTCCATCACCTTTATATTTTCGGTTGCAGGTTGTCAAAAGGCAAGTTATATCTGATACGGGTAACGATGATGAAGTGCCGTTGTCGGGAAGAAAGCGATCTGTGAGAGAGAGGTTAGGAAGTAATGCGGTAGATTCTGATTGGTATGGCACTGGCAGTCATCAAGGAAACAAAAGGTATGTTAATTTGGGCCTACCATAGTTTTTTTTGTTGGAATAGAAAATTTATTAACTAGATGGTAATACAGAGTGTACTTTGCTATCAGTAATCATAGAGTGAGTTCCTCTATGATGTCTACTTCACCTCATATTCTGTGCCATGGTTTGAGTTGTACAATGCAAAAATTTTCCTTCTCTTAAACTAGTCTAAATGTTTTTTTTTATACATGATGCCATTGTTTATATGTTCATTGGTTAAGTAGACCTCCGTCAGTCCATCATTTGGAATGTTCATTTGGATAATAACTACCAATATTCTTCATCAATTTTTTCTGCTGTTCTCTTTTATTTTTGATATAGTCTTATGCAGATAACTTGGAATGCTGTGCATATTCTGTCTACTGGAGCATAAATTTCTGTTTAGTCTGTGATCTGATCTATTATCTTGTCCATTTTACCAGCAAATTACTTGATTATATGTACATGGCCTGTACCACTTCTTTTTATTTAATGAAGTGTGCTGCGTCACGCTTTAAATTCATTTTAAAAATGGGAAATTACCTGCATGCATTTTATTGATTTGGTTCACTAATCACCCTTTATGTATCTGACAGATTTGGTTTATTGATTTTGAAAGTACTTGCTATGGAAAAATCTTAAAATGTGCATGCCTATTTACTGTTTTTATTTGAGTTAACTCACTTACGCTCCAAGCTTAGTTCAGTGTTTGACTTTCTAATAAATACCTCAATATGAACATCTATTTTGAGTGACTTCTTATAAAGTTTACATTCTTTGCTCTTTTCTTGTACTTGCTTTGCAGACAACAAAGAGAAAACAAAAGCTCACAGCATGGAGATGATGGTTTGGATGATAAATAATTCATTTCCAGTATCAAATTTACTAGGTTGTAGACAGCCCCTGTCTGACACTTTTTTTTTTCCTTGCATATGTTGCGCTACATAATATTTCAAGAATGCCGGGTTGGAAGGGATGATTTAAGACTAAAGCTTATGAGGAAAGGCCTGTCTCAGAGGAGCAATGGTGGTGCAGAACAGAACGAAGTGGATCTTCGTGAAAAGCTTTCCCGGAACTCTAAGAGTGTAAAGAGATATGATTCAAGAGGGCACATTCCAGAATTAAGGTCTAGATATGGTGCCAGAGAGAAGGTCCCGGAATCAAGGTCTAGATATGGTTTGAGGGAGAGGGTACCAGAGTCAAGGGCCTCTACTCATGTAAGCCAAATGCCCTCTGCAAGAAGTGCAGATGATTTGTTCCAGTTGGAGTCTTCAAGAAAATCTTATACCTCGTGGACAGCTGATGGTTTAAGGCAATGGTCTCCAGAACAGCTTACAAGTGTTCGGAGAGATGTGTCTCCCTCAAGAACATATGACCAGCTGAGATCCAGGTCATCTATTAGATCTGTTGGTACCGAAAGAGCTTCAAGTATTATCACAAGAGATGCTCCTAGTACCTTAAGAACTCAACCTTACCCTAAAAGAACTACAATTTCTGTTGATATGGTACAGCCATCTAATGGAGTCAAGCCATCTGGCACAGCTCTGCCTCCTGCCCCTGTGATGGTTTGTATTTACAGCCTCTCTCTCTCTCTCTCTCTCTCTCTCACACACACACACACACACACACACACAATTGCTTGCTTTATTTGTCTGACATTTCAAGTTGCTTTTGAAACCACATTTATAGTCTGTTACATAATTGATATTTGATAATGCTGTTGGCGTTGGTCCTGTTAAACTTGACATTTATTATTGAAACTGAAAAGGCGGTTATCAATATATATTTGTACTAATAAGGTCCATTTTGCACTTCGGTTAGGTTCTGCTGATTAATTTTGCTTATCAGCTATCAACTTACCATTGCACTTATTTGCCGCTACTGCTAAAGAACAGCCTTTAGAGTAACAGAAGGTCTTCTGAAGTTAACATTCAACAGTATTGAAACATGATTGTTCAGATGTATGTATGCAACACATTGAAATCTACTATTATGGAAGAAAGAGATCTATTTCTATTGACTGGTTTATAATTGAACTTCTAGCAAGCTTGGCCATTGTTAGTTGTCCTTGTTATAGTTCGACATCTGGTTAATGCTGACGTCTAGCTGAGAGTCAAAAACTATTGATCAGTTTGGGTGATGCAACCATGAACTATCACTCTCAGAATTTCTGATAGTATTGTATGCAATTTTGCAGACAGAAGTACCACACACAGTTGCTGAATTGCTGGATTCACTGGGACTTGAGAAGTATGTTGTTCTCTTTCAGGCTGAGGAGGTGATTCTTTTCATTTCTTGACTCATTTCCAATTTATCTAATTTTTTTTGGGTAAATAGTATGCAGTAAAATAATAATTTTTTCTATGGATAACATTTTAATTGTTATATATTGGCAAATCATTCACTTGTTTGCAGGTGGATATGGCTGCGCTGAGCCAGATGAAAGAAAGCGATCTCAAAGAAATGGGAGTACCAATGGTATCATGTCTTAACCATTTTAGCATCTTTACATAATTCATTATGATGTTCTGCTTCTGAGTATGTTTTTGTTACTTTTCAGTACTGTTTCTATTAGCCATTATTTGAATGAAGCGACTCTAGCTTTAGTTCGCTGAAAACAATATGTAGTCAAAAGGTTGGTTTGTCTATTTTCATGTCAAAAGGTTAAAATCCGCTGCTTCTGTTAGCAAACTAAATCAGTGTTATCAGATGTGTGCACCATTTTTTAGAAATAATGCGACTGATCTTATCTTAACGACAGCAGATTTTATTGCACTCTAGAAATTGTCATCCCAAGCATGGCTATGGTCAGCCATCAATTGAACATGCTGGGTACAGAGTGGGTGAGAGACAAGCACCAGTGTACCACATCATTTACCAAATTGTCCTATTCAAGAGGGCTGTGGTGATGTGCTGCCTAACACCTGCTAGCATCTCGCCTGATTACACTTGCATATGTTACTAATATTTAGTCAAGCCAATAATACTATGCTACTGTTTTTGTATTTAGACATGAGTTGCAGAACAACCCAAGTTGATAGACCCACCACTCATTTAACTACTGTTTGGAAGAGTGGCTGCATTACAAGCCATGTTTTTTACCCCAGGAATCAGTTTACCGTACTTCTAGTAACTGCCCACACAATGGAAGGAGGCCTTAAATTTACCTTGAAAATCTAGTGAGAGTATCACAAATATGAAATGTAATACGACCAACTAATGTCCTCTAGAATTTAGGCTCTGTTTCCTGTAGTGCTAGTTGTTTGTAGTGGTTTTGAATAGTGTGTTATTGTTTTCATGGACCAGGGCCCTAGGAAGAAGATTCTCCTTGCAGTGGCACCTTATTCAAAACAGCAGAAAAGATGAACAGCACGGTCTAGAATTGCAAGTTTGCGACATTTGCCAGGAAATGCACATCATTGGTGTAAGCATGCATCATTGCAGATCTTGTATATCCTTAGTCATCGATGTTTGTGTTCGTTAACCTTTACGATGCTGATGGATTAGTGACACCTTTATTGATGCGTGTAAATTCCTATCTGTCAGCTGACGCTTGTCATTCTCAGTCTGCTCTCCTGCTTTAACTGTTAGCAGGTTCTGAAACAGATGGATACATATAACTTTGTACTGCTGCCAATCTTGGATTTTGGCCTTTTGGGCACATATGAGAATGGCAACTAATCTCAATGCATTATGCCTAATAGCGTTGGTCGTGTAGTGCACCCATCTATGGAGGATTATGGATATGTAATCATTAGGCTTTTGTGTGGAAGAGGAAAATTTTTGTTCGCTCTTCCATTTTTTACATCTGCTATTTTGTATTCTAGTTTCGGCTTCTAAAAGCTTTGCTGCTCTGTAGTTGTATTACTGGTAATAGTGTGTCCGTGTGCCAGCTTGTTAAATGTTAAAATGCAAGGTGTTCTTTTTTTTCATGGCACACAACACGTTCGTAATTTTCCAACCATGTCCAGGCCTACTGTTGGCACACTACAAAATGTTTCTGACGTTCAAGATCCTCCATAGTTTTTATGGAATAGGTACAAACTTGATGAATTGGTGGTTAGGTTGTACAACTGACGGGTCAGGAAGTCCCATGCAGGTGGTCTCACTAATGCCGCTACGTTCCTTTTCTCTCCAATTATCATGCAATGACAAGGGCTACACCCTCGAGAATGCAAGGACGTCATGCCTACTTATTGCTAATTCCAAATCATAGCACGAAGGAATCGAAAAGTTACAGTTGATGCAGGCATGCAGCCCCCAGATGCTTCCTGTCCCAGCAAGTGTGGCAAAAACTCTACACTTCCGATTATAGATACTCGTTTGAACCAGTCAAAGTTGAACTATCTGATTGAGTGCATAAAAATCTACATATGTTCATAATATTGTAGTTTTTATATAACCTTTCTATGATTAGTAGTTAGATATCAAAGATACGTGATCCCATGTTCAAAAAATTGTTCGGTCTCATTGGGATGCTGCAGGGCCCCCTCTAAAAAGAACACAACCGAAAGATTAACCCGACAAGAACCGGCCTTGCACTGTTACGAGCAGCTGTGACTCGGTGATGGCAAAGCAGCTCACACAGGCTGGCCGATTTAAAGGTGGCGTCCCATACTTATCTGGTATGCTCCAGAATCGCTCTCGTTTGGAGTACAACACAGAGGGAGATTCGCAGTTGCAGGTTGGCTATGGTTGCGGATGAAAATATCGAGGACTCCTAAAAAGAGGCATAAGCTAAAAAATTATTTTAAAAATATATTTAAAGAAATTCTATGAAATCTCAAAAATATTATTATAAAATATTGAGCTGAATGATATGTATAAAAAAAATCTGAAACCAATTAGGACCAATATTATTATAAAATATTGAGCTGAATGATCTGTATAAAAAAATTCTGAAACCAATTAGGAATTTAGGACCAAACAAAAAACGTGAATCAAAGATGCAAAGAAGCAAATGCTGCCTCCTCTCCCTAGTCGGCTGGCCCCTTCCATCCATGATCCACCCATGTGCCAAGTGCCAACGCGAGACTCTAACGTCATGTCGATCCGACTCCACCCCCACAACAATCTACTCTTCTGTCTGCCTGTGTTTGGACAAATCAGTGTGGTCGTGCGGCTATGCTTGCTGCTGCTACCAGTGGCCGTGCGAGCCAGTGTGCAAGTGCAAGTGCAACCGCAGTGAGCCCAGTGAGCAGGGCTGCGAGGCCCTTCAGCAATTTTGAGGCACAGCAATGAAAAATTCTTCAGAATTTGAGACTCTGAAATTCGGAATTGAGTGACAATTTTATTCCCCCAGAAGGGATGGCAATCTCTGGTTTCTGCTGGAGAATCTGCTGGAGAAATATTCAGTCCCAGAGCTGAGGCTGAACATTCCAGACGGTGCTGGATAGTGACATGTAACAGAAAACGCCATCGGCATGGCAGGGAAAGCAGCTGAATCAGTGGGAGATGTGCAAGCATCCATCACTCAACTTTTCACTCTATGTATCTAAAATGGTCATTGCTCAGAATGTATGTAAATAGAATGGTACATCTCGAGCACAAATGCGTCACAGGTTGAGGCATTTGGGTGCATTTCCAATCCTGATTCGTCAGATTTTCCACCGGACATCATGGTGCTACACTACACATCGAGCAGAGCAATGCCGTGGAGCATCGGGATGGTGGCCGGACCGGCGTCAGTCGAGCACGTCGCATTGCCGCCGGACGACGCCCTGCCGCCCCGTCTTGACGCCGACGGCGCCGAGCTTCTGCATCGCCGCGGCGAAGTCCTCGAAGAAGGCGGTGCGGTTGTCGGCATAGCGCTGGACGAAGACCCTGGTGGGCGGGTACTCCCAGAGCGCGGCGTCGGAAGCGAGCAGGCCGAGCCCCCGGGGCAGGTTCTTGAAGTAGACCTCGTCGAACGTCCGGGGAGTCATGATGTCGTTGAAGATGGAGATGGTGGCGTCCTGCTTGTACCCGGCGCAGGAGTCCTGCAGCGCGCGAGCGAACGCCGGGTTCAGCGACGGGTCGTAGCCGCCGGCGCCGGCGCCGCCGCGGTAGTTGTAGAGGCGGGGCGCCACCTCGGAGCAGTGGGAGAAGCCGACGGTGTGGGCGCCGGCGAGCGCGACCATCTCCCGCGGCGTGAAGCCCTTGCGCGCGAAGAGGGCGGCCATGGCGCGCCCGGACATGTTGGTGTGCGGGAGGTTGCCGCCAACGTCGCTGGCATCGGAGCGGCGGGCGTCGCGGCGGCCGAGCGCGACGGGGAAGCGCGGCCCGCCGAGGGTGCCGACGAGGTCGCGGGCGGCGAGCGCGAGGATGTCGGCGCAGGAGACGGCGCCGGGGCAGGCGGCCTCGAGCGCCGCCTTGGCGCGGGTGACGGCGTCGAAGGCGTCCCCCGGGAGGGAGAGGTTGATCTCCGCGGCGCGCTCCGGGGAGCGGTCGGGGGAGAGTGGGGAGACGAGCACGGAGGCGTCGCAGCCGGAGACGAAGCAGTCGTGGAAGAAGAGGCGCAGCGTGCCCGCCGCCGTCGACGGGTTCGCGCGCTGCTTCGCCGCCACCACGCCCGCCACGATCTGCTCCACGCGCGGGCAGCTGCGCCGGTAGTACGTCCTGGACAGCCTGCCCGCCGCCGCGCCGCGGGCGGCGGCGACGAGGGCGACGGCGAGGAGGACGTAGCGCAGAAGCGCGCCCATGAGAAGAAGCAGAGAGAGAGAGAGAGAGAGAGAGAGAGAGGAGGGCGGTGGTGTGGTGGTGTTCTTGGCTCGAATTGGGAGGAGAGAGAGGGGGGAGGGGAAAGGTGGTGGAGAGAGAGAGAGAGAGAGAGAGAGAGAGAGTGTGGAGTGCGGAGTGCGGTGCGGTGAGGCGGTGACTGTGCTGTGAGTGAGGTTGGGGGATTAGTGGGAGCGTAATAAGTGTGGTGAGTGTGTTAATTGTGGGGGGTTTAAGGGGGAGGTGCGGAAGCGGAACGCGGTGGCTTGTTGAAAGTGGGGAGCTCGAGGCAGGACAGCCGGATGTTCTGCGCTGCCGTCTGCGCGGTGTGTCTCGAGCACCATGCTGGACAGCCTGGACCACCGCTACAACTATAAACGTTGAGTAACGTTTGGTTACTCGAGAACCCAGATTATTAATTAGTACTCCCTCCGTTCCAAATTATAGGTCGTTTGACTTTTTTGACACTAAGTTTGATCGGCTCGTCTTATTCAAAAAATTTGCAAAAATTTAAAAAATTCCAACTCATACTTAAAGTATATTATATGCTAAACGAAATCATAGTAAAAATAAATAATAATTCCGAAATTTTTTGAATAAGACGAGCCGGTCAAACTTGGTGTCAAAAAAGTCAAACGAACTATAATTTGGGACGGAGGGAGTAGTATATAATCATTTGCTAGCCGTGATTATTTGGTATAAATCGATCGCTTCGGTTAGCAGTTTGGTTTTTTCCAGCTTTCTATTTCTCTGGTTAGACATGGTTTCACCGCTAATTGATAAAACTTTTGTGCAACGATTTTTAGCGGTAAAATGGTTTGATTTTTAGTGGCAAAATTGTTTGCTAAACCCTGCTCCCGAATGGTGTCACCAATTTGTAGGCCATTTTCAACAACAAAAATATTGCTGTTATACCGTCGAACCGCATAACAATGGACCAAAACGACAAATGCCTCTTGCAATCCAACTTTAGCGTGTTTCTCTACCCCATCTCTTGATTTCACACAACTTGCTCGATCACCATGTCTCACCATCTTCCCCATCCCCACCTCACATATTCCAAGTTTCCAACCATTGTATCGTCCTTCATAGGCCGTCCCCGCTCAAGGCATTGTTGCTCCTGTGGTAGAGCCAGCACGTTTGCCCCCTCCTATGACGCTTTGGGCATAGGGCGGCCGGAGGGAATGGCGATTTAAGACACAACGATTAGAAACTCTACATTTGAGGATCTATGGTGGAGAAAATTAAGTCATGGTCTCCTCCCATGGCGTGTGTGGGCATGGGGCGGTTGGATGCCATGGTGACTCCGGAAACTGCGACTAGGAGCTTAAGATCTGAGCATCTACGATGAAGATAACCGAGTCATTGCTTCCTCCCATGCGTGAGGATATGACAAATTTCTTCATTATTTGTATTGTGTGTTGTTTCCTAAAATTTATTTTATTGTTCTATCCGTTGCATATATAGGAAGCGTAATAACTTCGTATAGCATACATTATACGAAGTTATACGAATGTAAATAGAATGGTACAAGATCGGAAGAGCTCTAACCTTGTTAGCGGAGAAAAAAAAATGAAGCGGCTAACCGGTGGGGCGGTTGGGCACGCCACAGAAACCCTTTTTCAGTTTTGCTCAGCACAAAAAGAGGCATTCGTTTGACACTATGACACTTCTTCGTAGTTCTCTTCTTCCGCTCTTCGTTGCTAGCTCAAGAACCATTGACATCATTTTTAAAACGTTTTGTGTTTCAATGAATTTATTGGTCTAGCACACTGTTAGAACGATACAAGTTCTACGAAATTATTTACCGAAGCGTGCAATCATAGATAAAATCATTACGATGCAACACCATCCATTGTACTAATGTCTACTTGAAACAGTATTAAGATCAACCGTAATAACTTCGTATAGCATACATTATACGAAGTTATACGAAGCGCAGAAGCGCGCCCATGAGAAGAAGCACAGAGAGAGAGAGAGAGAGAGAGAGAGAGGAGGGCGGTGGTGTGGTGGTGTTCTTGGCTCGTTGAGAGGAGAGAGAGAGGGGGGAGGGGAAAGGTGGTGGAGAGAGAGAGTGGAGTGCGGTGCGGTGAGGCGGTGACTGTGCTGTGAGTGAGGTTGGGGGATTAGTGGGAGCGTAATAAGTGTGGTGAGTGTGTTAATTGTGGGGGGTTTAAGGGGGAGGTGCGGAAGCGGAACGCGGTGGCTTGTTGAAAGTGGGGAGCTCGAGGTAGGACAGCCGGATGTTCTGCGCTGTCGCCTGCGCGGTGTGTCTTGACTGTGCTGGACAGCCTGGACCACCGCTACAAGTATAAACGTTGAGTAACGTTTTGTTACTCGAGAACAGAGATTATTAATTATATAATCATATGCTAACCGTGATTATTTATATAAATCGATCGCTTCGGTTAGCAGTTTGTTTTTTTTCCCGCTTTCTATTTCTCGGTTAGACATGGTTTCACCGCTAGTAATTGATAAACTTTTATGCAATGATTTTTAGTGGTAAAATTGTTTGATTTTTAGTGGCGAAATAGTTTGCTAAACCCTGCTCCCAAACGGTGTCACCAAAATGTAGGACATTTTCAGCAACAAAAATATTGTACGCTGTTATACCGTTGAACCGCATAAGTGCATAACAATGGACCAAAACGGCAAATGCCTGTCGCAATCCAACTTTAGTGTGTTTCTCCACCCCATTTCTTGATTTCACACAACTTGCTCGATCGCCATGTCTCTTCCTCATCTGACCATCTTCCCCATCCTCACCTCACATGTTCCAACCATTGTGTCGTCCTTCCTAGGCCATCCCTGCTCAAGGCATTGTTGCTCCTGTGGTAGAGCCAGCGCATTTGCCCCCTCCTATGACGCTTTCGGCATAGGGCGGCTGGAGGGAATGGCGATTAGAAATCTATGGTGGAGGAAATTAAGTAATGGTCTCCTCCCATGGCGTGTGTGGGCGTGGGGCGGCTGGATGCCATGGTGACTCCGGGCACGACGATTAGGAGCTTAAGATCTGAGCATCTACGATGAAGATACCTGAGTCATTGCTTCCTCCCATGCGTGAGGATATGACAAAATTCTTCATTATTTGTATTGTGTGTTGTTTCCCAAAATTTATTCTATTGTTCCATCCGTTGCTTTCATGTGGCTGTTTGGCTCTGCAATGAATATGAAATCAATAAAAATGTTGAGCAATCATGATCTCGCCATGCCGTGTTTCATGTGTTTCGTCAGATGTTTCAAATAGTGTTTTGTGTTTCATTAGGTGCTTCATGTTTTATCTTGTGTTTCATTAAAGGAATAGAGAAAAAGGACGCAACACTATGTGCCAGAGTGTTTCTTGTGTTTCATCGAGTTTTTTCATGTGTTTTGTCATGAGGTGTTCCATGTGTGCCATCACCCACTTCAACAACTTGCCTGCATCTGAAACTCAGCCTTTTGGGAGCGCATCCTCGCGTTGTCGCTCCGCCCAACATAGGCAAGAGGGGAAGGTTGGCCGCTCGCAAGGTTGGGCATCATCGTGCTTATCGCAGGGAGGAAGGGGGAGTTGTTGCGCTGCGGTCACTCTACTGCAGGTAGTTTGTCAGGCGCTGTACCCATATATGGACGGTTGTACCGTCCCATGGTCGCACTCTCATAACAAGGACATCAAGGCTAGATCGATATAAGGATTTCAAATTTTCAACTTAGCTTTTTTTTGTTACTTATGTGGAGAAGATAATATAAATCCACATAGTGCACAAGAATCCCTCAATCTTTCCCCAGCCACGAGTCTATGAAAATAAGTCATATACTGATGGAGATAGCTATTTTCATCTATTTTCGACCGAAAGTACAGAGATGATAATACGTGTAATTTCGTAGTCTTTTAGGATCAACGAAAGTAGCGACCACTTTCCCCGCATCTGCTAACTTTGATCTAACGTGGCAGTAATGGCCGATGAAAATACAACCATGTCAGCATGATGACATTGCATGAGCGATAACGAGATGCCACGTGGCAGTGCCACATGTCACAGTATTTTTGTCTGCCACGTAAGCTATATAACACTAGCTAGTACATAAAATTTAAGCAGTTCAATCGAGAGAAACTAACACTATATACACCCCGATCTTTGTGTTCCATTGGAACAGCACATTTTCATGGGCTCGTGTGGCCGGCGGATGATCGATCGAAGGATTCCTGCGCACAAACGTAAAATGGAAATGACCTCAATACAGACGGATAAATCCATTACGTCGTGCATATACAGGGGAAAAAAGGCTCTAGCTTTATTATTCTACGGCGACCCGATCACTATTGGTTACCGGCGAGGACGGGGGAGCACATGAACGGGCGAACCCGGACAGGCACATGCGTGGCCTGTGAGGCTGTGACCACAGCGCGGGGGCGGATCCAGAAAAACAAGACGCTGAGATCGTTAGGGTCATTTTAATACTAAATCATTACGTTTAAGTTTCAAATTGTAGGCTTATATGTACTATATATATTAATAGGTAGCAATAAACAAAAAGGGTTTGTGCGAAAGACATTGGGATCGCTTGACCCCGGTGCTAACATCGTAGATCCACCCCCTGTTGGCATCCGATGGAGTCATGGAGCTTGGGGGTTGCATTGCATGCACGGGAGCCCCCACTGCACATGCGCGAGAGGCGCCAACCGGAAGCCACCACCCGCGACGTGGAGGCCTCACCAACTGCTCCGACGCTCCCTTCCAATGCAGCCGTCTCTGCGTGCGTGCGTATGTGGGCGCCACCGAGCCACCACCGCGGAGTGTAACGCGCGTGCGCGGCTCTGCCTCCCCATGCATGCTTCGCGTTTGAGGACGCGAGGACGGGACAGACACAGCGCAGTGATGCTACGAAACGAGCGTTTTGGCCAACGCAATCAATCATCTCGTCGCCGCAGAGGCGCGTCCATCGGCACAGTGCGCTGCTCCCGCGCGCATGTGATAGATCAGGCAACGTTGGAAATGTTGGATCGTGGACGAACGGTTGAATGAGGCAATTGATTGATGCTGCTCGATCCGCAGAGAGAGACAGAGGTTTTCTTTTTTAAAAAAAAAAAACAGAAGCACCGTAGTTCATTCAAAAAAGATAAAAAAAAATATATGTATAAGACAACACAGTATGATTTGGCTTCTATCACAGTTTGCTGAACCGACTCCATATTTCGAAAATAGAGATATACCACGCTACCCTTGTTCAAGGTTTCGAAACCTTGCAGTCATCCGCAACATCTCTTTTTTTTTTTTCAAAAACATCTCGTGTTTTTAAAAGACCAACTCTTTGCTAACGGATTTAAACCTTTTCTTGACGGTTTTAAACCATCGTGAAATAATGTGTTTGTTGTAGTGATATCATTTTTGTCACTAGTTATTATTATTGCTACCGTGAGTTAAAAGGCTTGTGGTCGTCACATAGGGCTAATGGCTTTGATGGAGTGATAGTTATGCACAAACAGTAATAAATAAATATATAAAAATGTAGGTAGCAGAATGAATGAAATGATTTTAAAAACTAGTGGCGAAAACGATATGTCTGTTTTTATAATAGCATTATCAAAATTGCATAATTTTTATTGGCATAAATAATGTTTTTCAGAATAATACCTTCGCATTAATGCTAAAATAAACCCTCATCGCTGGTGTTTGCATGAGCAGCGTGTGTCCATCGTCCATGAGCTCCTGCTCGAAGCGTCGTCTTTTTCGGCGGAGGTAGCCAGCTATAGCTAGGTTGGGTATGCGTGCACAAGTATATGGGGGAGAATCACGAGAGTGATATGATGTGGTTTCATTTGGAGCTAAGCTAGCCGAGCACAAGCTGCTTCATGGTTCAGGGTTCGTGTCGTGTACGCAGATATTTGACCTTGCAGGTGCAAAATTGTCGCAATCTGCAGGGGCTCTGTGGCCGAGAAGGTACATGCCGCCGGGGCCAGGATAGGACAGAAGTTTCGAGCGACCCTAATTAATTTCCCTGGACAGGAAATAAATCGTTCAGGGGGACCAAATGAGCAACCCGTGCCCGTGCATATGTACAGTGATCAGACATGTGCACTTGTGCGGTGCAGACGAGCGGTTGCCCACGTTCAGTTTTTGCAACACCGTAAGTAGTGTAGAAACGATTCGAGTTTGAGCGATCCAAGATAGAATTGATATGAGCTCGTTAAATTGGACAAGCCGCAGAATGGATTTAGCTCTGACTCGTTTAACTAACCGAGTTTGGAAGACAACTCGGCTCAGGCTAGATGGATGCTCAGGCTTGTTCGCAAAGGCTCACTAGCCAAGAGGATGAGAGGGCGGTGTCGGCAAGATAGAGGGGTGGGGATAGGGCCTAGTGGTTGGGGTTGCTTTGATTGAGAGGAGAGGCCGGTGAGGTGGCGGCGACAGTGTGGAACAGGGTTGAGGCGGTCTGTCGGGAAAGAGGCGGGGCATGCAACGCCAGCACCACTGGGAGCTTGAGATGAGGGAAGGGTTCAAGGTGACAGCAGGGAGGAGGTGCGGGACGACGACCGGATCTGAAGACGATGGCAGTCTCGGTGTCGGTGCCGGTGCCGAAGGAATGGAGAAGCAATGTCAACTGGAGTATTGGAGGAGCTACAACGACTGGGAAGGGAGGAGTGGGATGACGACTGGATCCAAAGTTGATGGCGGTGTGGCGGTGCAGATGTCGGAGGAGTGGTGTAGCAACGTTGATCCAAGGAGGGGTGGTGGAGCAGCGCCAGCTAGGACAACGGTCGGATCTGAGGAAGGAGGAAATGGACTAGGACTTGCGGTGATTCGGTGGAGAGTAGATGGGTAGGATTGGGATTGGGGCGCATGGGTTGGTTGGTTAGGGTGATGGGGATTGAGTGAGAGAATTAGGGTTAGATAATAATTGTGGGTTGGGCCTAAGAATTTTGGATGGGCCAAAAGCGAGAAAGCTATTAACGGACCAGTAGACTCATGTTCGGGCTCGTAAAATATCATGAGCTATAAAGCTTAACTTGGGCTTGTTCGTCCACAAGCCAAGCCTAAAACCTAGTCGAGCCCAAGTTTCTTATGAGCTTCAAGCTAAAGTTATCGATGCATAACTGACGGTTAGTAAAGCGGCGACGGTTACAATTAAATGTGAAAAAATTACCCGTGGAGCACTACAATCTACTTTTGATCGCTACTTTTTTACGCATACGGTGAATAGCATTATCATTAAAGCTAGTAGTGTGTCAAAGCATAATTATTAACGTTAAGTATTCAAAGGCATGATATTTTCGAAATAGCATTGGCGTCTCTAACCTTGTTAGCGGAGAAAAAAAAATGAAGCGGCTAACCGGTGGGGCGGTTGGGCACGCCACAGAAACCCTTTTGCAGTTTTGCTCAGCACAAAAAGAGGCATTCGTTTGACTCTATGACACTTTTTCGTAGTTCTCTTCTTCCGCTCTTCGTTGCTAGCTCAAGAACCATTGACATCATTTTTAAAACGTTTTGTGTTTCAATGAATTTATTGGTCTAGCACACTGTTAGAACGATACAAGTTCTACGAAATTATTTACCGAAGCGTGCAATCATAGATAAAATCATTACGATGCAACACCATCCATTGTACTAATGTCTACTTGAAACAGTATTAAGATCAACATGCACTCCTCTTACTCGGATCAAGCATTTATAGCATGCGTGCTACGGTGCTTCCACTAGTATTATTTTAAGACTTTTTACATGTTCTGAAGAGCATGCTTTTTTGTTCACAGATAATGTGCGAACATCCTAATTCAACTTTTCCATTGTTCCATTGATTGCATCTGAAGATCAATAAAACCATCCAACATCATCATAGAGAGTAACTCTACACAACAACTCGACATAAAAATTTCATCGCAAGAGGACACAAATTCCAATATAACTCCAAACAAATGGAGGGTTATATAGACACCATGTATAAAAAGATAATACCCACGAGGGTTCGCCACACAAATAACAAATGGGGTCCATTATAAACAAATTCCATCAAGAGATGGACACCGGGAGATATTCGATATTCCAAGGTTACCAATTATATATGTGTCTATCATAATTCTAAAAATACATTTTTTTTAAGAGCACAAGTAAAACAAACATACGCACCTCCATGTACCTAGCAGCATCTCCAATAACCCTTTTATCCCACCCTCCCATTCACTAAAACACTATTCACATGGGGTGCGATAAAGGGGCTGTTGGGGATGCTTACACCATATGCACCTCCATCACACACGTCCACGTGGTGTGAACTTCTGTGAATGCCTATTTACATAAATTAATATAGGAAAATGCATCGGCGTTCGTTCTAAAGAACTCTCCACCTAATCCTCCACCATTGATCATGTGTCAAAATCCTGGTGCAACCATTTCACGCTCTTTTGCAAAACCCTCTAATTTTTTTTTTAAAAAGCAAATAGGTCCTCCTCTTTTTCCTCTCTTCCTCCCTCCTTCTTCCCTCTACCCCGGTCGAGCCATCCCCTCTTCGTCGTCTTCGTCGACTATGCCGTCGCCGACCACCTCCTCCAGGCGCGCGACCTCGCAGACGCCCGGAGAATTTGCTGCGACAGCTACAGTAGCACACCTCGACTCGACGCATCTCTCAATGTGGCTCAATGTAGTGTCAACGGCCAAAGCAGTGGCCCCACTAGGCATCAGCATGGTCGATTGAGCATGGGGGAGAAGGTTGTCGCCGGCGGCGCGACCAAGGTAGAGAGAAGGAGACAAGAAGATGACTTGATTGCTTTTTTCCCCAAAATTCCAAGGGTTTGCAAAAGGTCATGTGAGGGTTGTTCACAAATCGTGGTGCACTACCTACATTGGAATATTAGATAAGGAGCTCCTTGCTTGAAGTGGAAGCTGAGCTCGCTTATACCATGGTGGAGCTTGGCTAAAAAATTTACGAGGCCAAATAAACTACGCAAAGACGGAAGGGAGCCAAAGTGATTTAACATAGTAGAAGGCAATAAATCCTGTGCAATCAAGATTCTGATGCAATCGTCGTGTAAGAAAACTAATATGAAAAATTATGAAAAAGAATTATAGATGTGCCTCATTGCTTACTATACCCATGTATGAATTTTGAAGGCCAAATTCATACTATATCAAGAGTTATCAAAAATTCAGACAAATTTGAAGGGTTCAAAATTGATGAAATTCTATCTTTTTCTAACTCCTAATATAGGATGAATTCAAACTTGTAATTTTATATTGGGGTAGACCAAGTTGAGAAGTACATCTATGAAAGTTTTTAGAATTTTGTTATCACTTCTATTAGTTTGGTTGTATGATTGCATCGGGAGCTTGATTGCACGAGTTAGTCTCGGTTTGACTCGTGCTTGTTTTGTTATCGAGCTAAAACAAATGTTCTTCTTGTGCTCGTTTAGAAAGAGTTATGCTCTAGATTTTTCCCAAGCAAACATGAATTATTCACGAGAGTTCAAACTTACTCTTACAGAGTTAGTTAGAACCAAACCATCTGCTCCGAGTTACAGTCTGTTGGAAAAATAAAATATCGATACTAAATTTAAGCGACATCGAAAACATAATACTCCGTATTTGATAACGTGTTCAGATTTGACGCCGCTGTCAAATTTCGAATGTGTACCGTGCTCCACCATCGAGAGAACCGGCATTGGAGAGCTTATGGAGCCGCCGCGGCGCGGACGAGGAGGAGGTTCGCGAACTTGCAACGTGCGATGCGGCCGCACCCGCACGGCACGCGTACAGGAACTCCGTGGCCGCGTGCCGCTGCCGGCTAGGCCCGTGCGCCCGCCCGTTACGGCGCGCAAATACACCCCACCGCTTTCCACTGCACTCCACCAACGGCGCGCATCAGATGATTCGGCGCGGCGGAGCAGCAGCGCGTGGCGCGGCGCCCGTGCTGTCTGCTGTGCTGTGCTCGCCACGCCGCACTCGCACGCGCGGCGCGCCTGGTGGGTGGCGTCACGGATCGCGTGGGCGAATGCCGCGTCCTGGGCCGTGCCGCGCGCGGGGTTTCGGGACTCGGCCTTCGGACTGCCCGTGGGCTGGCGCCCGGTTCTGTATGGTGGGCTCTTACTATCGACGATCCTTCCACGTGTCTATCCTCCCATGTTATCACATTTTGATTCTATTTTTTCTAATTATGGTATGACAAATATATTATTTATCTATTTATCCTAAATTATTATACCGTCTACAAACAATAATTAAGATCAGCTATCATCCAATGTGACTAAGCTACCATGTTTACAATCAAAAATAAATTTAAGCTACATGTTTATATCTAACTCCAGTTCTATAAATAATACACTATCTATGATAAACTAATTACACAAACTAAAATGACATGCAAAAATTAACTAATCAGAATTCCACGCCACACGAGCTTTATTATTTTTTGCTTTCCCTCTATTTCTTCCTCTGCTTTTTTCTCCTCCTCTCCTTTGTTCTCTCTATTTTTAATTTTTGCTGGCCTATTTTATACGCTGTAGAACGGTTTTGCATGTGAGGATGGAAGGAGGGGGGGTGGCTGGCCTAGCATATCACCTAGGGGGAGCCCCTGTCTTGGGTGACGGGCGTGCCCCCACCAACGGTTGGCAACGACTAGCGGTCGACATCAACAGAGCTAGTGGTTAGGAAACCTGTCGCCCCGCCGCAGGCAATCGCGCCTCTTTTCTTGCAATGGATGTTGGGCTTTTGCCATAGGGGTTGTGGGCTTGTGGCCCATTCGGGTAGTCTAACAGGGAGAGAGAGGAGCAGAGGACAAAGCAGCCTCACCCGGGTATGGTTTTCCCACCCGCGTGAGGGCATGCGACGGTGGCTGGGCAGGTAGGCTAGCTCGGGGGTGCGTACGCGCGTGGCTAAGCTTGGCTCGGTTGGTTTTTCCCTATCTCTTCCTGACCTCTGTGTTGCCCTGCCTCTGCTGTTTGCCGTGTGTTTGCTTGCTCGTCACCGACGTCGGCCGTGGTGGAGGTGCTCAGTTCCTCGCTCTGGTTCCCGGTGTCCATGGGGTGGTCGTCATGTGCTCGTCGCTGCTCCTACTTGTTCCTCGGGTCGGCCGTGGTGGGGGCGATGGCATTGTATCTCTGGAATGTGCTTCGTTCACGCTTTGCTTCTTCTTTGCTGGTTTGGTTCCGGCACTACGTGAGTATTGTTGTTCTTCTTTTGTGCAGTAGGCCAATTGGGCTATCTGGAGGCCTATTCTTTGAATAGGAACCGATTCCAATTAGGGTATATGCATTGTGATCTTTGTGGGCTATAATATGCTTGGTGATGATTGCATTAAATTGATGCTAATTTAATCTGTTTATTAAAGATCTTGCTAGACCTAGATTTGTACTGCTCATAATATGTGTTGTTGGATCATTATATACATGTACTAGCTCTCGATGTTGATTTAATTGATCTTTCTAGTACTGCTATTGTACTCAGATTGTTAGTGATTGGTTTTGGCTTAAGATCAGAACACTGTTGTGTTCTAGTTATTATTAGGCTGTTTTTCATCCTGGCTGATTCAATCTTGATCATTTAAACTATCGTTATACCGAGATGCTACTTGATTAATGATCTACAAGAATTGCTCTTGAGCAGGTCTGTTCTAAAGTTTAGGATCCTAATTTACAGATTTTATAACCTATGATAGCAAACCCAAATTAATTGTTGGAAGGCTAATTTAATTAGCAGCTCTTAATTTGCAATCTGAAAGCAAAACAGAACTAATTTAACCTAAGCTTGTTGCTGGTTTTATTGGTTTGGAGTCTGCCATGTTTCTTTGGTTAGTATTGATCATCAATTTATGTGCATTGTTGCTTATCTTTGGAGAATTCACGATTTCATATTTTATTCATGGCTGTATTTATCTTATTATATTCAAAGTGAATTGTGTTTCATATTTGCTCAAACTGCAATACCTTCAACAATGGATACATAGTTTTTTTAAAAAATAAAGCAACATATATATAATTTTAGAAAAATTAAATTAAAATAAAAATATTCCCAAATGCTCGGCAAAAAAAAAAATTTCTAAATGCTCGGCACTTGGCACCAACAAGTGTTTAAACCAAACAGGCCCTCGTGCTTTCTCGTGATCTTTTCTCATGGCACTGGCTTCCATTTTAGATCGAGGACGAACATTCCCGTTGCATCCAGTGATTCAGGCGACTAGGGATGTCAACGGGGAATTCACCGCCGGGTTTTAAACCCCCAAACCCATCCCCTCTGGGTTAAATCCGCCCCGCCCCCGGGGATCAAATTCCACCCCAAACCCGTCCCCGCGCGGGTATCGGGGACCCGACGGGGCCCCATCCATGCCGGCATCAATTCTGGAAGGCTGGAAGGGGAAGGGGAACGTTCCTCACCTTGCTTCATCGCCGTCGGAGCTCGCCGACACGGAGGGAGAAGACATGGCCGAGGGCCCCGAGGTCGATGCGGATTTCCCGTGCACGTGCAGTCCTCCTTGCCGGCTCGCCGTGCTCTGGAGACCAGCGACAGCCAACAAGGGACGGGGCCACGGGGGAAGTGAGGCGGCGCTATGCCACGAAGAGGGCGGCGGATGGGACAGGGAGTGAGGCGGGCCGCGGGCAGGAGCTCACCGGCGAGGCGACGACGGATGGGAGAGGGAGTGAGGCGGGCAGGCGGCGCGGGCACGCGACGCAGTGCTTCGAAGAGGCGGCGGCCGGGCGACGGGCTAAGGTGAGTGAGGTCTGAGAGACTCAGACTGAGGAGGAATTTTAGGGTTGTCTAACATATATGATATATGGGTTGAGGGCTGTGTTGGGCTGCTGGCACGAGGGAGCCGGCCTAGCAGGCCGCAACGCAGGCCACAGGCCACAACCCACAACTGGCTCTATACGGGGGCGGGTTAACGGGTTCGGGGAATAGGATCCCAAACCCATCCCCGCTAGACCCAATGGAGATTGGTTTCCACCCAAATCTATACCCGCGGGGGACATTTTTCACCCAAACCCGAACCCTAATAGGGGAATTCCCCGCGGGTTAGCGGGGAACGGGTCCCCATTGACATCCCTACAGGCGACATAGCGGTCCGGTGACAGAGCATGGTGGAGAGGTTGGCGGTGGTCAGGTGGTGCCTGTTTTACCACTTCCGCGGTCCTCCCTAGTCCCTAGTGCCCCGTGGCCTTCAGCTCAAGATAGTACTAGTGGCGCGGTAGTGGCGTCCTCCTGCATAGACAAGCATATGCTCGGCGCTTGCAACACGACAACTCACGCGACAGAGTGCACAGACGCGATAAAGCAGACGGTACATACACAGAGATGGATAGGAACCCAAAAGTTTTCTTTACTCCCTGCTCTTCTTTTTTTGCAAGAACACCTTCTTGTTTTTTTTTTTCTCTGCCCCCTCTGCCAAGATTTCACTATGTGCATCGTAAAAGTTTGTGATCTCAGTTCACTACCAATTGGACAATGTAGAGCTTGGAGTTAGTCCCTGTCCCATATGTGTTGGTGGCACATTCTCTTGGTTTTGGCGAAAAAAAGTATTTCGACGTGCTGCTGGACATGGACTGACCACGACACTCACGGGCGCAGCTTGGACACTGCCGCTGGCTGAAAATTGATATCTTTTTCATGAACGGTTCATATAGTTCCTGCCGCGCCCTGTAAAGCTTACTGCTTCAGCGAAACGCTAATATTTTCTTTTGCAAGATTTGTGACCAGCGGACGCACAATTACTGCAGGATTTGTGGTCGAGAGAAAGGGAGAAACGGGGCAAAACATATAAGCAATTAATGTAGTGATAGAAAACAAAACCCATATGGATTTTACTAGAAACAAAGCGCTCCATCACCTCAAGAACACTCTTCTTCTTTACACACACACAAACAAAAGCAGTAAAGCACGGAGAGTCACCAGCTTCCTCCGAAACAAAGCACAAAACCCCACAGATAATTAACAGCTGCAGCCATGAGCGAGCGAGCGAGCAAGCAAGCAAGCATGCAAGCTAATCAACTAGCTAGCTAGATCTAAGCCGATCGATCACACGATGAACAACTCACGGTAATTAACACCAGTAGCTCACTATAGCTCCCTGCCCTGCCGGCTCACGGGCACTTGGTCCTGTTGCCGTGCGTGGTCCAGGCGGTGTAGCACTTGCCGCAGGTCTCCTGGTTGCCGGCCGTGCCCGCCGGCACGCACAGGCACACGCCGCAGCACGTCAGGCACGCCCGGCTGCACATGTTCTTGCGCGAGTGCGCGCTGCACCGCTCGTTGCACGCCCACGCGCAGTCTGCACGCACGCACGCACGCACACAATAACGCGGCACAAGCGTCAAGCCTCGACACAACCAAGTAACCAACACACAAGCGAGCAGAAGCATTTATTTTGGACGTGTTATCGTCGGCTTATCTTATTTATCTGTTTAACTTAATTTTTTAACTTTAAGAATCTTTTAGATGAAATAAAAATAAAAAATATTTTATTTAACTTATTTTGCTTATCTAACTTATTCCTTTAATTTTAAAAGCTTTGAAGATGAAATAAAGTGAGAGTAGAGAACACTTTGTTTGATATATTTCTTAGGCCTCTAGAAAAATTTTTGATATAGAAAAAGAAGGATTAGAAATTGAAACTATTTTAAAATAGGAAAAAAAGACAAGTAAGTTTAATAAATTTAAAAAGTTTAATAAATCAAATAAGCCGACGAAAAGACGCAGTACATGTATCATGTATGTGATGTGCCATGCATACCTTTGCCGGGGTTGACGATCTTGTGGGGAGGAGGTCCCAAGGGAGGCGCCGGGGCGTAGTTAGCGGCCTGTGGATCGTAGGCAAGAAGAAGATCAGCCATGCATGGAGCAAAAAAATGCAACCGTTATTATTATGCCCAAATGCCAGTCAGCTAGCTAGCTAGAGTACTTGCTTGCCTTGATGGTGCTGAGCAGGAGGAGAGACGCCACCATGGCGACCACCGCGAGCTTGACGAGAGCCATGGCGCCTCTGGAGTCCGGATTCTCTTGACTGAATGGAGCTGGAGCTAGAGCTTCCTTGAGCTTTTGGGAGGTGGGTTAAGGCCCACGGAAATGATGCCTTTGGGGTTTGGGGCTTTGGGCGGCAACGCTGGCCAGTGAGGTGAGCTGGTTAAATAGCTAGATAGAGCAGCCTGAGGGGAGTGAAGTGGAGTGGAGGCTCGTGCAGCGGATAAATTTATCCGTGATGGGGAGTGTCAGGGTGGTGACCGGGTCGTGGCCGTGGTCAAGGCGCGCCAGGTTGGCGCGGGTGAAGCTGGGCGCCCCCACAGTCCCACACCCAGTGGAGTAGTAATAGTAAGTGGTCTGCACCGTGTTTATATACGGTGTTCTGGTCTAGCGCTAGCTGCCTCGCCGGCCCAATCGCCTTGGCACGTACGGGCGTACCGGTGTCCAGTTAATTGGTGGAGTAAATAGGTGCCACGTACGCCTGCCCCTGATTATGATTACAGCAACAGACAGCCGTGTCACCCGGAAAGTGTTTATGCTTCCTGTCGTGCAAGGTCAAAAGGTCCTGTGGCATCACGCAGAACGTCCTCTGTTTTTTTTTTCTTTTTTTTGCGAAACAAGTTTCATGAGATGCAAATCTCGCAATTACAGAATGTTGAAAAAATGTATATTTCTAGCATTTATGTGCTGCTTATAATTTTCATTCTAAATTTCATCGCAGTGAATAGAGCTGAAACTTTAGCTTAAGGTTGTCGAGCAGCTCGAGCTCGACTTGGTTTCTTACTCTACTCTTTTGCAAATGGACTTTATCTCGGCACTCATAAGCAGCTCGAGCTCAACATGATTTTTTTTACTTATTTCTTTTGTAAATTTGTAAATGAGCCTCGGCCCGAACAATCAAAGCATGTATGACTTGAAATGGATGGACAATGTCGTCGTCGTCGATGTCGCCGCCATCATCCCTATCATCAGCATCTGTAGTCTGCAGCATTCGAGATAATAGACGTATGAAACTAATTAATTTCAATTGGCAAAAATTAAATTACATGTGAAGATATTCAATGCTTTGTTATACCTATGAATCCAACGGTTGTCCATGCCCCACATGGACTATGTGACGTGTGTCCGAAAGAAGTGAAGCTCGTGAGGTGGATCCTGTGACCGTGGACATGCATGAACAATACGCCAAGTACATCACCTCTAGCAACTCTGGAGTCTGGTCTCCCTCTCCCACAACATTTACTTGTTTTATCAACATAAGATAATTGCAATTATTACGTACAATAAATTTAAAAGCAATGATGCTTGCTAGAAAGGTATGAAATTAAATCCAAATTATATGTAGGGAAACATACAACAGTTAGTGTCATCACACGTTTGATAGAAACTCCAACCGGCAACCGCTAAGCAGTGAGATTTTATATGAGCATGATAACATGGTAATGTCTACAAATACATTGAAATTATATGGCTCTGCAAAAGAAGGACACTTGTTCCTCCCTCCTATGCCCATAACACCCGCAAACACTGCACCGCTACAACAAACCGCCTCCAACATGGCTTCACTGAGTCACCTCCCTTGCCTCTCTCCCCCTTCTCTCTTCTCTTCGTTTTCTCTCAGCTGAGAAGTGCTCAAATGAGCACAGTATGACCGGCTGCGGCTAGGAGCAAGATGCCCCTTCTTGTGCCGCTTGGCGACACGTGTCCCTTGTAGGGACATGTCGCTTCTTCCTATGGCGAAACATTTCCATACCGCTCCCGGGTGAGCGCAAATAGTTACCGATTCGGTGTTTATAATGGCATTCTTGTAACTATAATTTTTTTTAAAATCGCAAAACAAGAAAACCTGAAGGTTTGTGGCCCCGGCACGGCATTTGTGAACGGTGCGCGTTACTAGCGTAGAGCCGTAGCCAAGCCTGGGGGAGGCGCAGGCGCTGAGCTGCGCTCCACCGGGGAGCATTCATGCGCTGCAGCCGCTGCATGCTGTCCGCTGTGGATGTGGACATGGAGTACGAGCCCCCCGGGGGGGTGGACGTCACGCCGCCCAGGCTTTGTCGGATCGTCAGCATCTCATGCATGCGCAGTACGGCTCAGCGAGTGGAGTCTAGGCTGGTATCCCGCGGAGACAGCTCATGTCTCGGTCGGGCGGGCAGGCTGTGATGAATGACACGTGGCCGGTGTCAGCCTTGCCTCTGTCGTTTCCGCTGTACGGGCTCGCTCGCTCGACAGCGGCCGGGCCGAGCAGTTGGATCGGACCGTATTACGGGCCTACGAGAGAAGTCGAACGACTTGTTGGACCAACCCAAACAAGTCTCACCAGGGCCCAAGTTTCATGTCAATGTTGTTGATGTTAATTTTATTGATAAGAGTTTTGCTAGTATAATACTGTATCACGTCGTCAATGATCTAATCAAATTTCCATCATTTTAAAAAAGACATACTAGCATGTTCAATTCTCAGTTCCACCTCTATCTTTGCGTCCAACAAGTATGATGCGGCTGCTTGCTATCTACAAACGGAGCCGAGCGTGCTAGCTTATTCTACCATTTTGAAATCATTACAGAGAGCATCATACCACTCTCAAAGTTGTAACAATATTTTACTTAATCCTTAAAATTTTAAATTTACTTTTTACCCCCTTTTACTTGTTTTTATTTGCAGCCCAACAAAAAGATTAGGTCATCTTTTAAGGATATGGTGATAGTCCATTTGACCTATGAGGATGACGTAAACACTCACGTGGATGTGCTATGTTACCCTTCTACTTCGTCTCATTTCTCTCTCACACTTAGGAAGTAAGAGAAAAGAGGGGTGTTGCCTTCATCTCAACACATCAACTAACCGACCACCACACCTGTTTCCATGGCATCCACCTTCATCGCCATCCTCTCATTTCCTTGGCTACACTACTCTTTGCCAGAGAACCATCTACCTTATTGTGCCAACGCTCTTGGAACTCTAGATAGTCCTCTTGATCAACAGAGGAGGAGAGAGAGGGGGGATGTTGAGGAGATAGTGGCTAGCTCACTGTTGTGGTGAAGAGGAGGGTCTAGGGTGGCAGTGTACATAGAGGCTAGGGTGACAACGATGGTGGCTGGTTAGCATAGCGAGATAGAAGATGAAGGTGGCACCTCTGCTCTAGAGAAGGATAACAATAACTTTTTTTTTAGAAATGAACAAATATATTAATGAAATGATTATATCTTTTTTATGGACCACTAAACCACATGAGATTAGCATTGCAACTAGAAAAGGCCTAAATGCTAAACGTCGCAGGCAACCCAAGTTCCTATTCCCACCGTTAGCTAGAACAGAATCACTGGAATCCTCGTCCGCCATCAATATCGCCTTTTGTAGTTTCGTCCACATAAGGATGCAAATTGAAAAGATCAAAATCAACGAGTAATTATGGTAGCATGTAGATTCGACTTGACATTGACATAGAAGATAAGGCTGATGAAGCAACTCAGGAGAGTAGGAGACCAATGTTGTGTTGTTGAAGATGGTACTGAAGAAAGCAACCAGATCACCCAAACCAAGGAGATCTTCTCCCTTATAGACGGCTTAGAGACAACTGACGCAAACTATTGTATGTTCTCTAGATGCTTAACTTCATGTTAGAATATTTTTCAAGGAATTAAAATATAACTTCTTTCTTTCACTATCTGTTCTATTTCCAATTAATCATTATTATTTGGGAGCGTTCTACTGCAAACATCTACATTAAGCTATTGCATGTCCAATATGGCGCATGCACTACATGCATGCGCATGTGTGCCACTAACTATCTGTGCATCAAACATTGCATTCATGCGCATTGTTGGTGCACTAGGTAACTTAATTTTTAGGGCAGTTCCAATGCAATGTTCTAAACATCATTTTTATACGTGTTATGTCACCTAGAAACAATAGAATAAATGGTGTCTTTATTGCATTGTATCTTAATATCGTTTACATCATTAATATTTTCTTCTTTTTCCAAAGGCACATTCTCTCTGCGCATTAATTCTTAACCTTTGGAGCGAGTGTAGAAATGGTTTCTTAGGAAAAAACATCTTCTTCTCTCTCTGCATTAACTCTATGCCATGCCATCCTTCAATCGTACATGGAACAACAAGAAACGAGTTAAGAAACTAGATTGTAAGCTAACCTAGGTGCACATGCATACATTTTATGATAAAAATTAAATAAAATATAAGTTAAATAAAATGGTTGATACTTTGCATAAATGATAAATACAAATATTTTTTCACAATAAGTACATAGGATTTTCACTAGATACTGACTAAAAAAACCAAGGTGATTAACCGGAAAATTTGGTGCTGCACAAAACATTCAAATACGAGTTGAGATCCTCTGCAGTCACTCCGCGTCACTGACGCATGGGACCGGGCCCACACGTCAGTGACGATGGCACCGTGAAGTCGACTGCAGAGGAACTCATTCCTCAAATACAGGGGTTTGCGTTTAAGTAAAAGCGTTATTATCACAATTGTTGTGTTTTTCGTGTGTGGCGATCAAACACAACTTTTGAATAATTCCTACGCTTGGTTTCGATACGATTTAACATGCCACGATATTTCAGTCCTTTTTCCTATTCTGTTACTATTCGATTTTTAATGAGCTCGGGGATCCGAAGTCATGGACGAAAATTTTGAGACATGGTTGGCTAACCTCGATAAAACCTATTACTCCTGTGACTACCAACGGTGTCAGCCTGTCAGGAAATCGAAGTTGCCTTGAGAACCTCAAATCATATTGTTCAAGGAGAACAAAAGGAATCCTAAGTCATAAAAGTTTGAACATGAGAAATGTTCGGGTGGGCATATCTGCCACCAGAGTTTCCTCATATCTTTCTTTGCTGCAGAGCTGTCAGGTAGGTCTAGAGGGAGAGACTGAAGTTGCAGTGGTTACCTTGCATGTGAATCGCGATTATGGCCTGGTTTGTTTCTGCGTAAATTAAATTAAATTAAAAATTAATAAGTCAAATGATGCAATATTTTTTAGTTATTCTATGGTTTTTTGTTTTTCTTAGAGTTTGTAAAATATTTTTTATAATTTTTTGAATTCTTTAAAACATCTTTCAAAGGATCACAACCATTTCAGATTAAAGTTTTTCAATAAATTTCGACTCAAACAAGGCCTATATTGTTTAACACAAAAAGACAGACAACTTATTCAAAATGAACCAGTGTACTCCCGTAACTCACCCGCAAAAAAACTCCTTGTTGGGTAGTTCCTACAATTTTTTTTTACATTTTTTGAATTGTGGAGCGAAAAGTGCTCCTTTTTAGTGTGATTTGGTCACATGGAGGTCCGATTTTTGTCTACATAAAAAACAGCTCACGTTGATTGAATTTAAATTTGAAAATTTTAAATTTTAAACAGTTTTATTGGTCGGTTTACTGTAGCGGGCCTCTTCGATGAAATTGAAAACCAGCAAAGCTGAGAGGTTTTCTTTGGTTACGTGGTTTATGACTACTCCATAGTTAAACGAATCTGCCGGTCTCGATTGTTTTTCAACTTTGATTTCTGACATGTTTCTACTTTATCCTCCCTTTACTACTAACTCCTCTTCATAGTTCCTCCCATGAGGCATTTACCAAGGACTTGTACTTGTTATTAGCATTATTTTCGCAGTTTGTAGACAAAATCATGGTTTTATGAAATTACCATAGTTTGTAATACCATGGAGTGTTGAGTACTAAAACACTCCCATTTTTAAAACTTTGGTTTGTTAGAGACTATGATATTTTTAGAGTATTGAAACTTCACACCTAGCTAAAATTTTCATGAGTTAGCTCCCACTACCGCTTGTCTCTGGTCAAGTTTATTATCCTAAAAACCATATATCCGAACATGTGTTAGTTCCAATAAATAACAAAGTTTAATGGGTTTGCTGCAACCATGATTTACACAATTGCAAACTCTATGTATTACAAAACCATGGTTCCACAAAACCATATATCCAAATAGATCCAAAACATTTCCAACAGAGTCTAGTAGGATCTCTAGACATCTTATAACGGTAATACCATGGGCCGTTGAGATGTGTGACCCATGTGATTGGTTATGGTGGAATAGTATCACCATCTAGTCTAGGGTCTGTAGTAGCATATAATTTCTAATGTATCCAAAATAGCACCCTGGCCAACCCTTTTGGGTGAAGCGAGGCCGATAGCTCAAAAGTGGTGCTATGCAAATGTGGGAAACCCCGTAGGTGGGATAGGCTAGACTCCCTAGTGACGTAGTGATATCTATTTTAGAGATCATTTCTCCTCTTCATATACATACTCCATCAGTTTCTTTTTTTTAGAGCATTTTTTAAAAAACAACCTTCATATGTGTACTTTGACTATTAAATTTGTCTTATTATATGTTTTCAATTGCTACAAAACAATATTGTATCAAAAATAATTTAAAATACGAACCATAGACATGACTTTTCTATATTAAAGATGCATATAATTTGACTAGTTGTTGATCAAAGTTCACACGTTCACGAAATTTGACTTTTTTTTGAATCAAAATGTCTTATATTTTGAAATAGTGAGCAGTTTTTTTAGTCCTAAATAGTTTCTATGAAAGTGAGATTTTAAGCGTGCTGACGCAGATACTACAAAATGTGGTGGAAATCCCTTTTAATTGTAGGGAGTATTTTACGGATAACTACCGCAGATGCTTAAACAACAATGTCCTTGCTTTGTTGTTTACAAAATACTCGTTCTTGCAAATTATGCTAGGAGAGTTTCTCAAAAAAAACCCCACCTCTCATTAGAATTGGCAGGAAAAGAGTTCTCAAGAACAATAATAGCACGGAAGTTCAGCAGTATCTAAGCACACTAACATACGGAAAGAACGCAAAAGGTCTCGTAATAGTGATTGCGTATATGAACATAGAACAAGTCAAATTCAATAATTCAGGATTCCTTGCAAGCAATTACAATAGCCTTAAGCCAGTCTTTTTTTTGGTAAGATTATACAATTTTAGCCAGCAACAACCAACAGTTCGTATCACCTAGAATTTTCTTTTGGGAACATGCAAAAACTTGCCTGCCTTTGTAGTACTAGTAAGAAAGAAAACAAATAATGTACAATGCGAACGACACAGAAATTACAAGTTGCAAGAAAAAGGGACTGAAGGGAACTCCCAAATCCAAACGCGGCAATATGTTGCGTAGCCACAAAATGTTAAAGTAGAGTTTAAAACAACCCCGCTTTTCTGTGTCAATTGAAGCTCCTCTGCCAAGTTTTTTTTTTTTGAGCAAAAGCCAAGAAAATTTTCACATGCACCCAGACACCTAGATTGATAATACCCAGGCATTATATAATGTGTCACTCTGATTGCTTCCTCGTGATCCACTGCTTACTTTCATACAATCATACCCTCGCACTTGCTGTAAGCTGTTTCCATAGCTTTGAGAACTAGGGTTTTCTTGATTCCAGGGAGAAAAAGAAAAATATAGTTTTCTTGATTCCAGGGAGAAAAAGAAAAATTTAGTCAACTTACCACAGAGAGAGTAAAGAAAACATGCACGCGTACTTTCTCCAAATCTCTTATAAGGGGAGGCCTTCTTACAATGTTGCATACATAGCCTTAACCATGGGTACGGGAAGCATTCATCCTCCTAATCTCCATTGCATAGACCTCACCAGAAAAGTTGGCCAAATATTTGCTAGTGAAAGAACATTTGCAGTCGTGCTAAGTACAGTGCTACTCGTTCTTGTTTTCTCGACATATTATGTTGCATTTTTCTATGGCTATCCAATGACACCTCTCATTTCTCATCAGGCGACCATCACCAGTATGCCTTTTACTCACTAGCATATATTTATAATTTCTTGCTCTTTATTTTCCATGCAATACTTCCAGTACAGTTACATAAACTAGGTGCCAGATTTCCGTATCATTTGTTGAGAGGCAAGTACCTTTTTCCCTTTGGATATATATTTTCCCTTTTACCTTGCCCGAATATGAACAACTATAGCATACGACACAAGTACAATGTTCGATATCAATATATGTTTTCGCCTTTTTACGAAAAGCTCAAACATTGCAGTTCAGATAGCTGGTGGGAGGGTTCCTTCAAGACATAAAAATACACAAAACAAACCAAAATTTATAAACGAAAAAGAGGACACCTTCTGTCTCAGAAAAAATAAATCCTCAAAGTGCCACTGTACATTTACAATGTCATTGTATTAGATTAGCTCGTCAAAAGAGGGGGGGGGGGGGGGAATGTATGCTATACGAAGAAAAAAAAAACGAAAGAGAGGATATCTTTTTTTCTTAAAAAATGAAACCCTCAAAGAGCCAATGTACATTTACAATGTCATCAAAGATAAGTGCTGCCATTACCTACCACAGCAAGCTTCTATGTCCGAAAAAATCATGTCATGGTAATTTTGCTACTTCTCAGGTCCTGACAGCAATGGCATAGCCTGCAATCTGTTCAATGGCACATGGGTCAGGGATTTTGAACGCCCAGTTTACACTAACATGACATGCCAGACAATGCCAGAGTCAAAGAACTGTGGAAAGTATGGGAAGCCAATGGATTATGTAAACTGGAGGTGGATGCCTCATGGCTGTGATATGGCAAGGTTCGAATCACAGCTGTTCTTAGATGTTGTCCGAGGGAAGACATTAGCATTTGCTGGGGATTCAATTGGACGGAACCAGATGGAGTCACTCCTCTGTCTACTGTCTCAGGTGAGCGACCAGTTTTTTGGTTCTGAACTTATATATCATACATGTGATAAACAATTGCAATACCCCTATCACCAATGATATGTTGACACTCGAACTTATTTTTAGTTTTGTGCATATATATATATCAGGCACCACAGCTCTGCAAGAGGCTGCACCATGTCAATGTCATAACCTAAACATCTACAGATGTTGACAATTACGCATAGCTTGTTTATTTGCTGGAAAGGCTTACAGCTACAAATGGCCAAAGTGGTTCACATTCTGATTGCATAACATCCAGGATACCAGACTTCCGTACTATCATGAGTTTTATGCTAGAACAGTAGGTGTGAAGTCATTAAAAACTTTAGTCTACCTAAATACTACAGAAAAAAAAAATACCATAGATACTTCCGTATCGAAGGATTATTGTGACAATTCTACTTTTATTTATTCCTTATATCTTAAAGTTATCTCATATTGTTGTGATTAAAATAACTGCAATAAACCGTACAAACTATTGCAGGTAGAAGTTCCAACTAAGGTTCACAGTGACACAAAAGATAAGTTTATCACTTGGCACTTCAGGTCTCATAACTTCACCCTGATGGCTCTGTGGACCAAATTTCTGGTACAAGGATCTGAAAGAGAGATCAATGGCACAGTAGTTGAAGTGCATGACATACATTTGGATAAACTTGATGCAAGATTAGCTGCAAACTTACATAAGATCAATATTTTAGTTATATCTAGTTCACGATGGTTCTTCAGAACAAATTATTTGTATGAAGGTAGGAAACTCATTGGATGCATATATTGCTCACAGGATAACATCACAAGCTTCAGTGTCCTTTCAGCTATTCAAAAGGCCTTCAGGACAGTTGTCAATAACTTGAGTGGCTACCAAGAAGGCAGATTGCAATTAACAGTGGTAAGAACAGCAACACCAGCACATTTTGAAAATGGCCTATGGAATACTGGAGGATCTTGTAATAGAACTAAACCAGTAGGAGGACAAGGAATGACCAGTACAGTTGAATGGGCAATAAGAAATGTTCAGGTTGAGGAAGCAAACAGAGCACAAAAGGAGAAGAGCCACAGAGGAGGAATGAAAATAGAGATTTTAGACATCACAAATGCTATGTCTATGAGACCTGATGCACACCCAGGGCTCCATTGGAATAACCAGTGGATGAGGGGTTATAGTGACTGTTCGCATTGGTGTCTTCCAGGACCAATTGATATGTGGAACCAGCTATTACTTGCTGTGCTCAGCAAATATAGGAAATGCTTGGAATAACAATGATGCAAGGATTTTGCTAGATTCAGATAATATGATGTGAAGATCATTATGCATGATTAGTAGAGTTATGTATGTTAGAAGGATGACAAAGGATAGGGAAAAATCCCCTTGCTCCAACCGACATTTTCATTAATTCATCTCTGGATCAAATTTTGGAACCAGCAGAGTTATGTACGTTGAAACCGCTTCTGATTAGTCAGCATATGAGCTATAGCAACAAGTTCAGTGAAGATATGTAATATGTTACAAGAACTTTAATTCATAAAGCCAAACTTATCTTCATGAAAACCTTTTTGCGGTGGCCAGCCAGTTGATGAACAGTAGTCAGATTCCTCGCAAGCTATACAATAGTAAAATATGGGCATGACAATTAGTGGTGAAATAAGATAGATTTACACAAAAAAATGCAACCATGTGTACCTGATGGTGCTGTAGGTTATATAGCATGTTCAACTTGTCAACATGTTATCATCAAAGTCTTTGGTTGCACACTCGCTGCCAACATAAACTTGGGGTAATTCCTTGCACATCAAATGCTTGCGCTTTTGGAGGCTCAGCCAAACCAAAATACTATCAGTCTGGACAATATTGTATCCTGCTCTACTGTACATGTTGAATGGGACTTGATCGATTATCCTACAATGAAGATATACACGTCTTTTTGCATCCATCTTGACAATGAGATCCTCACATGCCTTAAGAAGCTGTTTCCCAATTCCTCTCCTAATAGAAGGAAAACAAGGTAGGGTTTAGCAGAACACTAGGATCCAGATATTTCAAGCATAATACAGATGACCAAATTACTCCATTGGCATTACACCAACAGGTTTAACAATTGATTTCATCTAGACTAAAACATCCATTAACTAGTTCCTAATGTAATTGTTCTCCTTGTATATTCTTTTTTTGAGCTAATCCTTGTATATTGTTCAAATCCTATTTACATTGGCAGGGTATTTCCTTCACAATAAATATTAGAAATGATTGGTTCCTTTCGAGTAAAACTATACCATATATTGATTGTATGCAGGAGTATAACAAAAAAGGACTGCAGTCTCCACAGTAAAGTCAGAGACCACTGCACTGACTCCCAATGTAAAATGTCCACAGAACTTATTCCATGCAACTTGGAGGCGAAAACTATTTCAAACTATCGTTCTCTACAGTGGCGGAGCTCAAGCTGGGGCACAGTGGGCTTCAGCCCCGGCCATCAGTTCATAACACCTACCCCATATATGCATTAATTAGGCAAGGCAAAGCTATGTGATTAGCCCAGTGGATCTAACGTGTTGTGCAATAGTTTGTTGACTCGTGATTCCATGATTCCATTTCTCTTTCGCTGTGACTGCACCAAGACCTAGCTATGACTACACCGTGGTCGGCAATCTGACATCAAGCATCCACGCGGCGGACAGCGCCAATGCATAGTGGTTCAAGTGCCAGGTCTGATCACTCGGGTATCCAATTCTCCAATATCGCCAACACGATTCATAGTGTGATACTCCACTGCTCAATCATATCATATACACTTTGCAACTTAGTTACTTATTTTCTTCCCTCCGTTTCTACAACACAAACACTTATTTTTTAGTCCGTTGTTTTTTTTTTATCTCAAAGATGTGTATGAATATTCTAAAAAAGAACAAATCAAACGAATTAGACATGGCTCTCGAGATCACCTTCTGAAGCTCTCAAAATTTAGAAGATAAGTACATAAGACAATTTTTTTGAGAGCTAGACATAAGTAATTGAAGAAGCTAAATAACACCTTGTTCCAATACCATTTTCCTATTATATTTAAATCAACGCAACTATTAGTTTTAATTTCTACATTATCGTGTTCTACATTGTGGTATAACCGTATATTATAGTATAACGCTATAATTTAGGAACTCAATATTTTTAGTACTTCAACCTTTAGACGTTCTTTCTAGCCCCCTCTTTTCAATTTTCTTGCTCCGCCGCTGCAATTAGCCACAAACAAAGCCTTCTTCCAATTGCCCAAACAGTTGAACATAATACATACTTTTAAGAAAACCACTTTTGCAGGATGACTCCAAAATAAATAAATCAACAAAATGGCAGTTCGAATTTGAGCATTATCCATTAACCATTACCTCCTCAACGAGGTCTTCACAGTCATGTTGCAGATGTAAGGGAACTCAAGGGGAGGCGTGGGCGTGGGCGGTGCCCCAGGAGCACCCAACACGTCCAGCGATACCTCGGCGGTGCACGCCATCTCCCCCTCATCCTCGCCGCCCTCGCCCTCCACCCCATCCTCGCCCTCCTCCCGGTCTCCCGTGGCGGCCGGTCGGTAGAACCCCACGAGCACGGCGGCGTGGGGCGCGAGACCGCGGCGCTCGCTGAGATACCTGCGGATTACTAGCGCGAGAAGCTGGGCGTAGCGCTGCGCGGGGGCCCACCTGACGTTCTCGGAGAAGGAGGAGGCGAGGAGGCGGACGAGCGCCTCGCCCACGGCGTCGTCGGCCGGGGTGAGGGCGCGCACGGTGAGGAGACCGTGTGGGAAGGAGTGCGCGTAGCGGAAGGTGGCGAGCTCGTCGAGCTGCGACAGCGCACGCGGCGAGAGGAAGACGCCGCCGCCGCCCGGAGAAGAAGAGGGAGAGGACGAGGCAGCCGGGGGCGCGAGACGGATGCGGCGAGGCGAATGTGACGGGGAGAAGAGGTGGTGGTGGGGGTGCTTGGACTTGGAGATGGCGGGGGAGAGGAAGAGGAGGGCGGGGGACGACGCCATGGGAGTGGGAGTGTGGGACTGTGGGAGGGGAATGATATGCTTTTTTTCGATTTTATTTTTGAAACGGGTTACGTGGATAAATGTCAACTGTGCGGGTGACCTGACCTGCTCTCCTCGCGATCTCTCGTTCCCAAAATCCAAACCACATCGTGCTTCACTGATCTCTGCGGGTGAAATGCTCGACCTTGTAGAAAAAAACACTAAAATAGACGGGATATCGTTTTAAACGTACAGATGTTTAATATTTCATACGTATTCTATATATATTATGTATTATATTTTATGAGTGTTTCACGTGAATTTTACGAGTGTTTTATGTGTTTTGCGCGGTGTTTTCTTCGACGATGTACCGTTGGCTAGTAGTCCTCTTAACATTTATTCTTTTCAGCAGGAAACAAAAGAAACTAGAGAAGAAAATGTGTCAAAAAATTGGAGCATATGGCATTTTAATAGAGGAGAGAAGGGGATGGGATGACGTTTGAGCCTATGGCATTAGAGATGGCGTGCTATATATAACATACTAAACGATTAAGGTTTTAAAAGGTTTTAGAAGTTTCGAGAGGACTTTAAGACAAGCTGGGAGTGGATTATTTTTTCTAAATTATTGTTTGGTAAGCAATTCAACCGAATTTTAAAAATTAGCTAAACAAGGAAAAGAAACTAGCTAAACCAACGAAAGCACAAGGGAATCGGAAAAAAGACAAGGTGTTTGATGCTCAAGATTATCGCTCAAGCTCATCCACGGACACAAACCATCAACTCATAGTGGTCTTTCACTGTTCTTTATAGGTCTTGTTCTATTTAGCCGAAAGTTACTATTGGCCCATCAAGTTGTTTGTGCCGCCGACCAGGGACGCCGGTGGGCCCACGATATGGATTGTAATTGTCGACCTAGGTCACCGCATGTTATATATAATTTTTATAAGTCGCCACCGAAAGTAAGGTGAAAATTGTTTTCTCTCCGGCGTTTTGTAAAACTGTCACCGATATAGTGAAGTTTCGTCGATCGATGTGTGTGGTTTTTTCCCCTTTGATTTGGATGGGTTTTTCACGTTAAATCCTATGTCTATATCTGCTTGCGTGTTTTCGATCTCTTCATTTTTGTCGTGTTGATTTGCTAACACAAAGTAGCTCACCAAACCAAGGTTGTTTCAAAGACAAGTCAAGGGAGATCGTGAATTCCGAACGTAATAAGCTTAGAACAGCTTTTTATTTGCACCGGCCGGATCAAGAAGCTCATCGTGATGCACACAAATCAAGCTTATGAAGTCTCAAGAACATATATATTATTGCCTTATTTGAATTCTGATTGGGTTTGGATTTGTTTGGTTGGACCAATTTTTTTTTAACAAACTATTCGATATAAAATTTTGTAATAATTTTTTCAGGTCTCTATATGATTTTTCTCAAAGGTTTTAAAATATTTATTCTAACTTTTTTAGCCTTTCCGAGCCTTTTTTAAAAAGCCTTTTGTTAGGTATTGTGTCGAATATGTGTACGAGTAGGTTACAAGAACTCTGTGTTGTAATAGGCAGGATTGGTTAGTGTTAGAGTCGGACTCTATCCAAGCCTTCACTATATAAAGGGAGGCAGCCTTGGTGTAATCAAAGCGAACGACTTCATAATAGTAGCAGAGGCAAGAGGAGGTCAGCGGCCGGCATATGGTCGTGATCTGGTTAGACGGTGTACTGCGGTATTATGGATTGGGGAGGAGTACCCATAATCAGAGCCCCGCAGATGTAGGCGAAAGCCGAACTGCGTTACCAAACATCATGTCTCCTGGTGTCGTTCATAATCTTGCATCGGCGCATATCCTAACAAGTGGTATCAGAACTTGGTTGGCAAGATTGGCCATGTGGAAGATCTAGGAGAAGACACGAGGTTTATCCATACACGGGCGCCTCGGAAAACGCCCTATCGACGCAAGGTGGAGCATGGCGGCGATTGGCGATTTGATCGGTGGTGTCGAACACTTCGGGCAGGAGGCTTGAACCGTTCGATGGGCTACCGTTGGCAGGGATTGACCAGACGTGGCGATCAGGCTAACAAAGTAGCCGGCGAGGTTGGCAGGCGATAGCGACAATCTCGGCGTTCGCGATCAGACCGGCAAGCGCGGATGGATGCCGTATAGATCGGAACGGCGGGAGCAGTGATGCGATCGGATGTTGCACAGGAGGCGCTGCATCACGATACTGAGGACGAAGCTGTGTCGTGGATGCGGATAGCCAGGGTGCAGCATATTTTGTTGTGCACGGACGTGGTGCGCGGTGGCGGGCTAGGAAGCCTGCTCGAGGATTCAAAAATTGGATTTAGAGGTGTAGATTCAAGAGGAGTCAAACAAATATCCAAAGAAAGAAATCAACCAGAGAACGGGTAAGGATTCACGCAAAACGCTGGAACGACTTTAAGGTGGAGAGACCATATTCTCCAAGGTGGAGTTTGTTAGGTATTATGTCGAATATGTGTACGAGTAGGTTACAAGGACTCTGTGTTGTAATAGGTATGGTTGGTTAGTGTTAGAGTCGTACTCTATCCAGGCCTTCACTATATGAAGGGAGACAGCCCTGATGTAACCAAAGCGAACGACTTCATAATAGTAGCCTAGGCAAGAGAAGGTCAGCGGCCGGCATGTGATCGTGATCTAGTTAGCCGGTGTGCTATGATATTATGGATTGGGGAGGAGCGTCCATAATCAGAGCCCCGTAGATGTAGACGAAAGCGGAACTGCGTTACCAAACATCATGTCTTCTGGTGTCGTTCATGATCTTGCATCGACGCATATCCTAACACCTTTAATTTTTTTCGTCAACCTAAGTCGGAGAGAAAAGCGTCTGCCACCGTTCTGTTCTTCTTAACGGACACGGTGAAAAGACCAGGCGCAAAGAGTTAATTTGGGGGTAATCACCTACTTTCGCCGCTGCTCCAACGCCACCTTGATGAAGGATTACCACCTGAAATCAGTCAATCACACCGGGGCCCCCCTGCTGCCAACCGCTAACCACACCAACATGATCATGCGCGCCCACTCTGCAAACTCTGCGAGGCCAAGAATTATTCCACCCTGTACAGTCAGAACATGATGCGTGTCAGTACTCAGTTACTCAGTAGCAGCAGCTAGCCAGTGTCAAGGCAATCGATGTACTGTATATCTTCTCAATGATCCATCACCTACATGAATCGGTCTGCACCGACGCCATAACTTCGAGGCTGGGATTGGTTGGTGGATCTCGCCGGGAGCTCTTCAATGGTCAGCACAGGTAGAGCAGCTAAGCCACTGGCCCTTATATATAAGGCAAAGCAAAGCTCTCGCCATGGCCACAGCCCACAGCTCACAAGCAAGCACGACGTCGAGATCGGTTGAGTAGCTAGCTCGATCGAGCCTAGTTAGTTCCATTTGCGCTTGCTTGACCGATCGATCGATGGCGTCCAAGGCGGAGCTGGTGGTGGAGGTGAAGGCGCCGGCGGAGAAGCTGTGGGCGGCGCTGCGGGAGTCGACGGAGCTGTTCCCCAAGATCTTCCCCGAGCAGTACGAGCGCATCGAGATCGTCGAAGGCGACGGCAAGTCGGCCGGCACCGTCCGCCTCCTGAAGTACAAAGAGGGTATGTAACGTACGTACTCTAGCTCGTCGGTGCAACCCAACCTGCAGCACCCACGATCGCTCAAGAAAGTATATGCTAACTTGCTAGTAGAAAGTAAGAACTAGTAATTTATTTTAAAATAATATATCTTGACGACTCGGTGACTTGTTTTACTGCGTCTGCTCTGATGATGCTCGTGTCGTTGATGATGACGATGTTGTGTACAGGGGTGCCAATGGTGACATTCGCGAAGGAGAAGATGGAGGTGGCGGATGACGAGAAGAAGATGGTGGTGTATAGCGTGGTGGATGGCGAGCTTGTGAGCTTCTACAAGAACTTCAGGGTGACACTGCAGGTGGCCCCCAAAGGTGAGGGTGAGGGTGCCACCGTGAGCTGGGCCATGGAGTTCGACAAGGCCAGTGACCAGGTGCCTGACCCTGATGTCATCAAGGAGACCGCTGCCAAGACCTTCCACGACCTCGATGACTACCTGCTCAAGAACTAGGCCGCATGCATCATGCATCCATCCAATATATTTGCTTTAGCCTGAGCCAATTAGCATCATCGCCGTTGTCGCCTACGACGACTCGTTGTCAACGTGGGTTTGTTGCTACTGTGTTCCATCGTCCTTGTGTGGTAGTACTCTTGTCGATCGTCGTGTCTACATTGGCATGTGAGTGAGTAATAAAACCAAATTTATGGACACGCCATGTGATTGATCTGTTTTGATTTTGGAAGGCAGGAAAGCACGGTGATCCATTATAATGTACCTAACCAATGAGTTAAAAGACAAACACATACAATGTGTTTGATGATGTCAGTATGATTTTTTTTTGAAAACTACATAAAACTTTCTGAAAGCTATACGAAAATTTTCTAAAACTGCATGAAACATTTAGGAAATTGCATGATTTTTTCAAACAACTATAATAAAAATTATGAAATTATCCCCAATGATGACAAATTCATCTGTGTAATGATGTCACTAGGTACTAAACTACATGAAGCTTTACTAAACTAAATGAAATTTCTAAAAACTACGTTAATTTGTTTTTAAGCTACATGAAACTTTTTGAAAACTACATGAAATTTTCTGAAACTAAATAAAACTTTTTAAAACTACATGATTTCCCCCCCCTGAAATTACGTGAAAATTTATGAAATTATTACAACGACAAGGCTAATTCACATTAAACTAAATGAAACTTTATGAAAGTACCAAATGATTAGGCTAATTTGTGTGGATGATGATGTAAGGTGTTATAATGGCCCTAGCATGAAAATATACGAAACTTTATGAAACTGCATGATTTTTTTGAAAAATACATAAAAATTTCTTAAACTATATATATGAAACTTTATGAAACTATTCCAGCGACGAGGATAATTTACATAGACATGAATCTACATGAAAAATATATGATTTTTCACTCCCCATTCTCCTGCTCACATATCATTTGTGCCCAACGCTTTCCTCTCCAACTTTCTCATATTGGTGTACCACATCTAAGCTTATCACTCCACCCTTATGTCATCTACTAATGGCGAGTCATTTTTGTTTTCCTTGGATGCTCCTTCTCTCAAACCTGCAATAACTAAAAGGGAATAAAAACCATTGTTTCTTGTTGACCCAATCAAATCTTGAAGATGAGTAGGCAGATTCAATTTTCTTTACACTCTTTCTCATGGTGCTTGTTCTCTTTGATCCGGCTGTGGTGCTTGTCGGTTACCGCGACGTCCACGAGGATGCAGAAACAGCAGGCTGAGGAAGCAGCGCTCCGATGTGGTGGCGACAACAGCACTGTCGTTGGCAGCGAAGACGCCCGCTGTGACCATCGTTCGCATCAACTTTGACTGTGGGAGGGGACACTGCAACGAGCAGGCACTGATGGATGGCCGTGGAGATATCAAGCATTCAAGCTGGACGGCACACTAGATTCTCATGGACGTCAGGCGGTAGACGGTGTGAGACATCTTTTCACAGGCTCATCCGTCGCAAGCGCTTTGAAACGTTCATCCGTTCTCTCGTCTTTCTGCTTTATTTTTATTCGATTTTTCATGCAGATGGAGGTGGCAATGCTGCCGTTCCGTGGATCCAGTCGCCGGCAAAGCAGGAGCACTATGGCAGTTGCATAAATGCGTGAAAATGTTCGGGTTTTAATTCGGCAGTGAACCCAGTGCAGTGCTGCAGTGCCGACATGACCCTGATGCATGGCATTAAAATCCTTCCAGGATTGGCATTGGCCGTGTTTTTATGCTCGTGTCCGACTGCCTGATGAATGGGGCCATCGTTCTACGAGCGAAGAGTCAAACATCCTTTAATAACGCTCTGTATTTGTACCTCTTTTTCTGCGAGAAAAATATACCGTGTTCCAATTTAATGTGATTATTACATCATGGAAAATTTTTGTTTATACGGAAAATGTTCGATATCGTATTCGCCGTTGCATGTATCGAATTTCTGATACTGTGCTATGTTTCAATTTTTTTTTTTGGCCACCGCTGTCAATTTTGACATCTTTGATCGCTAAATGACCTTCTTGTCCATGGTTCGGCCAGTAAAAAATAAATTTAGAATATGATAGAATTCTCATAAAATATGATGAAAATTTCTAAAAATAAGCAAAACATGGAGAATCTAAAAAAAGAATTAAAATAAAGGTTTTAAAAATATTTTAAGTTAAAAAGTATAAATGCCACTACGGAGTTACTTTTGGACATATATGCCATCACAAAGTCGCTTAGGTCGTAGACATCATTATAAACTATGAAAACATGCATGCATGCTATTATAGAGGATTTAGGGGATGTACGAGCGCAAAATACAGTCCAACATAATGTCAGACGAGTGTCTTACGACCCATTCTCTCCTCTTCTTCTTCCTCCCTCGCCAACCACTCCCCATCTCCCCTAACTCTGGCGACCAGTGAGCTCCATCGGAGTGTAGCGAGATCCGACGACCAGTGCCGACTATAGATCGGTGCCTGCATTTGTCTCGAGCAAACGCCTCTCATCCCTCTCCCGTCCCTTGAACGTTGCCATTGTCGAATACAGGAACCACCACAAAACCTCAACCCTTATTGTGAACTCCCTCGACCATCACCATTGTCGGAGTCTAGCTTCGAGAGAACCACCAAATCCAGGTTAAAGGCCGTTAGGAAGAGCACTCATTGGCGTTGGCGTTTCCGAGCCAAAACTGGAAGTCGCCAGAGAAGTGGTTGGCGTTGAGGTCAATAAGGCGGTTGCCGCCGCAGGTGGTGTTGGGCCCAATGGGTGTGGGGATTGCTTCGACGAAGGCATTTCCATGCAGGTGAAGGTAAAATTAATTTATATATTATAATTTTTAGGACATGAAATTTTCTACAAATTAATTTATATATTTTAATTTCACTAGCACGTTGTACTACACATATTTTTTTAACAAAGTGAAAGCTTTCTTATAGCTTGAGTAGAGTTTGTCGACATGTTTTTTAAAAGATTTATGTGACTTTCTAAGATATCTAAATATATTTTTTTATCCTTTTCGAGTATTTTTCAAAGGCACTCACTAGATTAGGCCTTGGATAGAAGTGCTTGGAAAGCAGCTATCCACGTGCCCGAACCTTGATTAGGCTTTATGCCATGTTTTCTCTTCTATCTTTTTAGGCCTGTTCTTCTTCTTTTTCTTCTCTTTCTCTCTTTGTTGGCGGCTCGTTTTGGGTTTCAACTCTAGCCTACCCTCAATTTGCTTAGGAATTAAAGGCTTTGTTGATTGTTGTTGTTGTAGTACTCATCAGATTACCCGGTATCATGGGCCCACCCGTCAGACCGTAAAACCCCCCAATCCCCAACCCAAAGGCCCGAACTCCGAGCAGGCCGCGAACTCGGCCGCTCGCAGCCAGACCTCAAAGCGCCGGCCTCATAACGCCATGCCGATGGCGGCACTGGCGCCGCCCCCCGCCACCACCGCCACGGTGCGGGTCTCCGGCATCCCACCCTCAGCTGTCGCCTCCGAGCTGCTCGCCTTCTTCGACTCCGCCGTCGCCGCCGCCGGTGCCGCATTCGCCTGCGAGATTGCAGCCGCGCGCCGCGGCTGGCTCAGCCGCGGCCACGGAACCGTCCAGTTCGACTCCGCCGCCGCTGCCACCCTCGCCGCCGACCTCGCCTCATCCGGCCGCCTGCCCCGCTTCCTCGGTTCCCTTCTCTCCGTCTCCCCATCCCCCGTCGACCTCCTGCCGCGGGCGCCCGAGCTCTCCCTCCGCACGGTCGGCGCGCGCCTCGTCGTAGGCAGCCGCGTCGCGGAGCGCGAGCTCGAGGAGGCCGACGCCTGGGATGACGTGCGCGTCGAGGTCATCCCGGGGAAGCGGCGGGTGGACCTGTACCTAGACCACGATTCCCAAAGGTACAAGCTTGAGGTTTTTTTCGAGGACATCAGAGACTGCTCTGGGTGCACCCTGGACGGGACGAGTGCCATCTTGATACAGGTGAGCTGCTATAAACCGCCTCGCCCGTAGTAGTGTCGTACTTGTTACATTTAGTCAGACGCTGCTGTTGCAGAGCGCTGTCGAAAGTTCCAAACTTGTCAGGAGTCCAGTGCTTATGTGAACTTGATTCATGCTTTTGTCACCAACAGTTTATTTATAAAATGACGTTCCATTGGATTAAATAATTGGATGTTGTCTTCCCTTTCTCTCTGATGCTATGCTTGTGGAAATTATGAAACATAAAAATTTATTGAGGCCAAAATATGTTAACTATTAATAAACTTACTGCAATTTATGTTAAATATCAATAAACTTGTTAGCATTACAGCAAAATATTATTGGTATCCAGACTGCCTAATGTGGGTAGCATGTTGTGTATGAACTCCAATGGTGGGAGTGCGTCTACTTGGAACTAGGCTTATTCTGAAACTAGGCTTACTTTAGTGAAATATCACAAGGGTCTTTTTGTGATTATACCTTAGAGCCCATGGAGTAATACTGATATATCTACTGTACCTTTTCTTTTGAGGGGAAATGTGATGCAGATATATTCTCTTGAAAAATTTGATTACACTGTTGCAAATGGTAGAGGAACACAATTCCAAAAGGAGCTGTTCTGGGATTTTCGCACGAGTTGTGCAAGTTTATTAATATCACTGCTTGCTTATATTTTCTCAATTTTCACTTGTCTTTCTCTCTTTTCAAACTGAATATCTGTCGACCACAACTCTGTCCTTTTTGAAGGGATGTCATCATCATCATACCCCCAATGTTTCTGAGGAAACACCCGCAAAAGCGTGGTAAGGGGGGTCGGTATACGCAACCTTACCCGTAAAATTAAAAATCACAGAGATTGTATCCGTTTGACCCTTGGTGATACTAGAGAACTCCTTGAAGGGATGTACTCTTGTTTTTTATCTGTGATAAATAAAATATCATATGTGGTGTCCTAAAGTGCCATACAGTTGATTTCTGATGCAACAATTTTTTTGGTTCTTTCTAAATCTTTAGCATTCTAAATTTGGTTTCTATTTCAGCTTAGTTATGCACCAAGGATACACACTGCAATTTTTGGGCCTGCGGTTAATTCAAAGTTTACGGATGATCGTTTTCATGCATGCAAGGAGGATGCCAAATTTGCTTGGGTCAGAACACTAGATTTTACACCAAATCACACTTTTGGGAAATGTTATGATCTTGTATTAAAACTTATTAGAGATGCACCAGTGTCGCATATTCTCCAAAGTTTACCTTTCTCAGGAGAATTAGGGGAATTGTCCATTTCTTCAATGGATGTTGTTGGTCTATCCTCCAAAGTGGTTCCTCTTGTTGATTGCCCGATTGGCTGTTCAGTACCTTATGAAGTTCTTTTTCGTCTGAATTCTCTTGTCCATATGGGGAAGCTAGTTGCCAAGCATGTTAATACTGATCTGTTCAAAGCTCTTGAAGAACTACCAATTGATATTTCAAGGAGGGTCCTTGAGAAAATGAGTAAATTAAAGTCTACCTGCTACAAACCTTTGCATTTCATCCAGCAGGAGGCTTATAACAAAAAAATAAGCCGCAATGCTTTGTTGTTTAATAAGAGTGAAGGTGAAGGAAAATTGATGAAATGCTACAGGGTTCACATTACTCCATCAAAAATATACTGCTTGGGACCTGAGGAAGAAGCTTCAAATTATGTGGTTAAGTATCATTCTGCATATGCTTCTAACTTTGTTAGAGTTACTTTTGTCGATGAAGATTGGAGTAAGCTTTCTCCTAAGGCGATCTCTACTAGAATTGAACAGGGGTTCTTCTCTAAACCCTTCAAAACTGGCCTCTATGATCGCATTCTCTCCATTCTAAAAGAAGGATTTTCCATTGGTCAAAAGAAATTTGAATTTTTGGCTTTCTCAGCAAGTCAGCTTCGTGGAAATTCTGTTTGGATGTTTGCTTCAAATGAAACCTTGAGTGCAGAGGATATAAGGAGGTGGATGGGCCACTTTGTAGATATCCGTTCAGTCTCTAAGTGTGCTGCTAGAATGGGCCAGCTGTTCAGCTCTTCCAGGCAAACATTTGAACTCGAACCAAATACTGAAGTGCAAGTGATTCCAGACATTGAAGTTACAACTGATGGTACTAAGTACATATTTTCTGATGGTATCGGAAAGATGTCTTTGAGATTTGCTAAGAAAATTGCACATAAACTTGAATTAGACTATAACAAGCCTCCTTCAGCTTTTCAAATAAGGTTTGGTGGCTACAAAGGAGTCGTTGCTGTTGACCCCACTTCCTTTTGCAATCTTGCTTTACGGCCTAGTATGAAGAAATTTGAATCAGATAGCACGATGTTGAACATTACAAGTTGGAGTAAGTCTCAGCCATGCTATGTGAATCGTGAGATTATAACCCTTCTATCAACATTGGGGATAAGGGATGAAATATTTGAATCTATGCAACAAGATGATATGCGTGAATCAGACGAAATGTTAACCAACAGAGAAGTTGCTTTGTCTTTCCTGAGGAAAATTGGTGTTGCTGACTGCAAGACAGCAGTAAAGATGTTGCTGCAAGGTTATGAACCATATTCAGAACCTTACCTGTCGATGATTCTTAATGCTCATCATGAGAACAGGCTGACTGACATAAGAACTAGATGTAAGATTCATGTTCCAAAAGGCCGTGTTCTAGTTGGCTGCTTGGATGAAACCGGCAAATTAGAATATGGTCAAGTTTATGTCAGAGTCACAAAGAACAGCAAAGAGCACAAGGATGCTAATCAACCATATTTTTATGACGACAATGGGGAAACAGCCGTAGTTGTTGGAAAAGTTGCAATCTCAAAAAATCCCTGTCTCCATCCTGGTGATATCAGAGTCCTTGAAGCTGTCTATGACCCTAATATAAACCTGATTGATTGTGTTGTCTTCCCTCAGAAAGGGGAAAGGTATGTGATACTTAAACTAAACGATCATGGCCTGTAGAGTTTATATTACTTTGTCCATTGCCCTCAGAGGAGCTTATCTATAGTATCTATAGGTATTAAGCCAATGTATTTCTCAGCACTTTGTTCTGCCATATCAACCTCAGCACTTTGTTCTGCCATATCAACCTCATTGATGAATGTGATGAATGCTTGGATTATCCTTATTTTGGTCTCCAATGTTGATTAGGCCTCATCCAAATGAATGCTCAGGGGGTGATTTAGATGGTGACCTCTATTTTATTACTTGGGATGACAAACTGATTCCAGAGAAGGTTGATACTCCTATGGACTACACTGCAACAAGACCACGCATAATGGATCATGTTGTTACACTTGAGGTATACTCCGTATTGACTAATGCTTTTGTTTTCACTAGTTTGCTTTTGATTTATCAATACCTTTCTTTTGGCCAATATCATATTTTCTGTTGCAAACCTGCAATATGACCAAGGTTGGATATGAAAGTGTCCATGAATTTTAGCAATTTTATCGTGTAATTTTTTCTAACAATTACTATGTATTTAGACCTGAGGCGTAAAACATCTTCCTAAAACGGTATATGCATTTTAGGGCATCAATTCAACAAGGCAAGTCAGCGCATCCATGATGTGTCGTGCTAAATAAATACTATAGAACAAATACACACAAGTACACAACAGAATTTGGCATCACATTTAGCATAGTTTTTTTTCCCCTTGAGACAAAGTATTTATTTGATTTTTCTGAAGTTGATTGCTTTCTTAGGATAATGGAAACAATCTGAGAATTTTACATACATGTAGCCTGCAAAGTTAGCCAAATTACTTCCAGGGACATATGATTTCATATGCCTAGGAAGACCAAAAATCTAATTTCTAGATTGGAATGGTAGAACTCAAGAAACATATTAACCTAGGACTCAAAAACATAACCTGGACACCTGTGAGTAATAGGAACTGAGGAATTCTACCATCTAAAAAGACAGTAAAAGAAACTGAGGATTTCAACTCATCAAAACCAAGAACACCATCAAAAGCCCGGTTTGACAATCCCCAGTTTCCACATAGCCTTGTACCATACCATACTTACAAATAATTGCAAAAGCAGTCGGCCATTACTCTTAATTGCTAAGTACATCAGGGGCTTCCACATGCCATTGTTGATTGTTGTGAAGACTGAGAACACACCAAATGTGCCCGTTGCATTAGCCAAGCTGATATGGGCAGGCCCAACAAGGCCTAGGCCATGAACAGTAACGTGTGCTACAGTACCCAACTACCCATATCACAAGCTGTTTGGCCATTGTCGGACACCTGATTGTACATTTGCACTACAAGAAGTCAGTGACGTAGAACCCAGCCATGGAGCTCCCATCTGTTCCAATGTGATGCCATACTGCCACCAAAATGGTTAATCGCTGAACAAATCAATGTGCTAGTAGTGTACATAAGCTATCCACGAGTCAATTGCATCTTCAGCGCATTCCAATAAATAAAGTGATATATTCAAACCACTGCCCAAGATATATGTACATCACTTTTTTGCATACATTTTTCTGAGCGTCGATTATGCAATGAAAGTCAAATTTCTCTCTAGACCTATCCATGCATGAAAGTGCTTCCTTACTGAATAAAAGATCCTGTGAATTTGCGGGCTCCTGGTAGGTGCATACCTGACTACAGATTTGAAGCTGTCTAGTGCCCTAACTTTGGAAATTAAGAAATCCCTATTGAATCAAGCTGCGGGTACTAGGTACAAAAAAATGGTATTAAGTACCGAGGTTTAGTATTATTATTGCACCCATGGTGCGCCGTTTCTTTCCTGTGTTTGGCATCAAATTTGTACATGTGCAGTGTAAAGTTTGATTTTTTTTCTAGTACAGTACCAATCAACTGTCATCATAATTCTGTATAAAATTTTGATGTCCAACAAAACTACGATCAATGCAGAACATATCATATAGCTTAATTTTGGTTATCCAAGATATTATATGGTTGCACCCAAAGGGGAAGAAAGACAAGACCAATACAAAAATACTAATAAAAACCTTTTGATCATTTATCAATAATTAGAAGGCCGCATGGATTTGCCGCTAATATGGAACTCCTGTACAAATAAAAGAAACCATGAAATTTTTATTACTCCCTCCATTATAAAATAGTCATTGTTTTAGACTTGTCTTAATTCAAACTTTTGAAACTTTATCCATAAAAAACTTTTAAACTATTTAGATTGAGCATATAATAATCATATAGATAGATTTTTCTCAAAAAGAACTTTCTTGATATTATAATCTAATTGTATTTTATAAATACATTGTGATAGTTTTTAATGGCTAAAGTTACATTTTTGAGACCTTGTCAGAATGCAAAACGACTACTACTATTTTAGAATGGAAGGGAGTACCACTTAGCCTAGCAAGAAAAATAGAAGGCGACATTATGATGCTTGATTCTGATGACTGCAAATGTTGGGGGGATTTTGTTCCTAGATGACCTTGCAGCTCTGTCATTTGTAACTTGGTGAGATCCTTTAAATGGATTAGCTTTTGTGCTGTAATAACTAATAAAGAAAAATAACTTTTAATATCCAGAAAACTAGAATTACAAATCATATTGTGGTAAGTTTAACATGCCATATTCATTTGTAAGATTATCACCAGGAAACCAAAGTTGTATGGTTGATCCATTTGTAATTCGCTGAATATACATTAATTGATGAAGTAACCTGGTGCCAGCTTGGTAGCCAATAACATCAGTTCAAAAGGAAGCAAAGTACTATATACACTAACATTAATTCATAAAGTAACCTGGTGCCAGCATGGTAACCAATAACCTCAGTTCAAAAGGAAGTAGAGTATTTTCAATAGATACCATAGTCTATTGAATATGTCTGTCAAAATGTGAATTTTTTTTTAAAAAATTAAATTGAATATGTCTGTCAAAGTGTCTGCATTCCCCCCCTGGCACCGTCATGCCCATGTGTTTATTATACTCTCCTGAATGAAATGTTACCCAGAAACATGTGCAACTGCAGGAAATTCAGAAGTACTTTGTCAACTACATGCTGAACGACACGCTTGGCGCCATCTCGACGGCCCACCTGATCCACGCGGACCGGCAGCCACTGAAAGCACGGAGCCCGGAGTGTCTGGAGCTGGCGGCTCTGCATTCCATGGCGGTGGACTTCGCCAAGACGGGAGCTCCAGCCGAGATGCCCCAGTCACTGAGGCCCAGGGAATACCCGGACTTCATGGAGCGGTGGGACAGGCGGACGTACGTCTCCAGCGGCGTCCTCGGCAAGCTCCACCGCGCGGCGGCGGCCCACATGGAGAGCTCGAGCTCGGCGACGCTGGCGTCCGCGGCCCAGTGCCACCCCGCCTACGACCCCGACCTCGACGTCCCCGGCTCCGACGAGTTCCTGGCGGCGGCCGAGGAGTGCTACGGCTTGTACGAGGAGAAGCTGGCCACCCTGATGAACTACTACCACGCGGAGCACGAGGACGAGATCCTGACGGGCAACATCCGGGACAAGCTGCTGTACCTGAGGTTCGACAACAAGAGGTACTTCGAGATGAAGGACCGCATCCTCGCCGCCGTCAGCGAGCTGCACGAAGAGGCGCGGCGGTGGTTCAGGGGCCACCCGGAGGCGGAGGCGTCGCGGGTGGCGTCGGCGTGGTACCGCGTCACGTACCACCCGGACCGCCGCTCCGGGAAGCGGTTCTGGAGCTTCCCGTGGATCGTCTGCGACAACCTGATGGCCATCAAGGCGGCGAGACGGTGCAAGAGATGTGTGGAGGGCGGCGACGGCGCCGCGCCCATGGACTGTAACTGGTAGCTGCAGCAATGTCATAGGCAAGTTGTCTGACGAGTGTTGCTATGTTGATACAGTGTTTGGCTCATAAAATATAGAAAGTTACTATGGGTCGGACGTCCGATTTATAGGAAAAACCGGACGCTTGTTTCAAAACATATGCAACTTGTTTTGAATATATAAAATGTATTGCTGCAGCATACACAAAGTACCGCAAAAACATTTGAAACAAAGTTCATACAAAATGTATTTACCTCAAATCTACGCTGTAAATTACCCTACAAATGTATTACATCTCATATCTACTTTACAAATCACACTAATACTAATCGAGTGTCACTAAACATTGTACATATTTACCACCTAACGATATTAAAGTCCTACTCTACCTGTCACCTAACCACACATTATTAAACTAACCTAAATTAAGTTTTATTTCCATCTACTTTATCGATTTTCATTGTTATCCTACATTGTTTTTACAATTTAAAAATTATATCGGTAAAAATATACCTCGCAGACCACCCGCAAAAAATGACCCTCTTCCTTCCTCCCCTTTCCCCCCTCTCTTCCTTTCTCTCCTCTCCCTCCCTCTCTTCTTTTCTCCCTCCCTCCTTTTTCTCACCGCGGAGGCGCCCAAATGGCCACGGTGCAAACAAGGTTTGATGCGCATGTCTTATACGGCGAGGAAAACCCGCCAATTGTAATGGCGAACTCCCCACCTCCAAATCCCGCCATGACAACTGGCAGGCGGTAGGAAACCCGCCAATTGAAAGGGTGGCTTTTCCATTCTAACCGTTGCGGCTATAGCCCACCAAATAAATTGGTGGAAATTCAAATTCCTGTCGAATGAAGGCCGGTTTATAATTTCATGCTAGTTGGACCAGCGGAGAAGTCTATAATTTATTTAATGATAAAAAAAAGTTATTTTAAAAAATTGGGAGCCATTACAAATTAGACGTCTAATTTGGTAAAAAAAATCGGACGGTTGTTCCGAACCGTGCTAACTTGTTCCGAACATATACACTACTGATAGAACATGTAACATGAAGTAATCAAGAAAATAAAACAACTATTGGAACATGCCAAAAGACTGATGGAACATTACAAAAGAACTGATGAAACATGTTGAAACATAGTCGACCGGTGTCGAAACATGCTAAAAAATCGTTGGAACAAGTCAAAAAGAGCGTTGGAACATGTCAAAAACTGATGAAAACGTAATGTTCCACAATGAATCATCCATACTCATACAAAGCTAGCTGCTTAACGAGAACAAAAGTCGTGATTGGACAAACAAACTTAAATATTTTATACGTACAAGTGTGATGTTCTAAAGGGCAAAAATTGTGGCACACCTTCTCTTCACTTCTTTTTTCTCAAATCCCACGAACTCCGGTCGTGCTTATCGAAGCTCAGATGGATCAAGTGGAGGAGAGAGAGGAGAGGATGACTAGCAGGGGCGGAGCTTAGTTGGGGCCAATGTGGGCCGTGGCCCCCCAGCAAAAAAAAATTTTTGGGAGCAAATCTGAGTATCCAGTGTAAATTTGGTAATCCATGTAGCTTGGCCCCACCTTCCGGCCTCCCACAAATCCCGTGAACTCCGGTCGTGCTTATCGAAGCTCATCAGATAGCAGATGGATCAAGTGGAGGAGAGAGAGGATGACTAGGCTGAGCTCCTATTTCCTCCATGGCTCTGTGAGTCTGTGTTGTTGCTCTTGCTGCTTCTGGAGAACAACGGCTCATGCTCGGCAATCGCTATGGACTACGCACAACACTACCTGCTCTTGGAGCAAATCAAGCTAGTTTTCAGCGTCTCCTCATAGCAGAGAGAGAAAAGGGGATTCGTATAACTTCGTATAATGTATGCTATACGAAGTTATTACGCTTGGAGAGCTCCATGGCAACGATGGCATCGCCGGTTCCAGTAGCAGCAAACTCGCACGGAGAGAGATGGAGTGGTTGGCAGGAAAGATGAGGATGATACTTAGGACACAGTTCTTTTCAGCTTAATGGATTAACAGCTTAACAACTTATCTACGTTTTGACAATACATGTGATTTGAATGTTTTGAGTCCATTTTTTCGTTGTTTCGAAGGTCGATCCTAACGCTTTAAAAAGTAAGTCAAACGAATGAATCCGAATCTCGATACTATTTCGAGAAGCTCTCAAAGTTCAGTCATTTCAACCATTCAGCTGTTCAGCCGTTTAGATCAGCTAAAATAACAGGGCATTAGGGTCGAACGTACGATTCATAGAAATTCAAAAAAAAAAAAATTCATGGCAGGGTTGCTATAAGAGTAGTTTTAATGCAAGGTTTTTAAACATCATTTTTAAAATATCATATCACCTAGAAATTAATTAGAAACGGTGGCTTCATTACATTGTATCCTGACATTGTTTTCATCATTAATACTTTTTCTTTCTCTAAAGTCATCGCCGGCATCGATACTACCTCGAGAAGCTCTCAAAGTTCAGTCATTTCAACTATTCAGCTGTTCAGCCGTTTAGATCAGCTAAAAAAACAGGGCATTAGGGTCAAACGTACGATTCATAGCAATTCAAAAAAAAAATCATGGCAGGGTTGCTATAAGAGTAGTTTTAATGCAAGGTTTTTAAACATCATTTTTAAAATATCATATCACCTAGAAATTAAGAAGAAACACGGTGGCTTTATTACATTGTATCTTGACATTGTTTTCATCATTAATACCTTTTCTTTCTCTAAAGTCATCTTGTCTCTACGCATTAATTTTAGAACTTTGGGATGAGCGTAGAAATGGTTTCTTAAGAAAAAAATTATCTACTTCTCTCTTTGCATTAATTCTGTGCAATGTCATATTTCTGTCCTACGTGACATAGGAAGAATCGATTGAAGAAACATCATTGCAAATACCCTAACAGACTTAACCGTTCTCGGCCTGTTTGGCCACACCTTGTGCACGCGGAATGACCGGCCCAACCACAAGACACTGCTTGATCCCCAGTCCATCACTTGTATCCTAATCCTCAGAATTTTTTTAACATTTTATATTTATATTTTTCAAATTTAAATAAATATATATTTTTATTAATATTAAATTAATAGCCTCCTACCGCCGTTCAAACTGTTAGGAAAAAGGGCCAAGCTAAATCCCGTCAAATTCATTGGCGATAAATAATGCGCTATCAAATCCTGCCAATTGGACCCACGGCTAATAGGGCTTATCGAAATCTTGTCATTTTAAATGACAGATATCAAGCAACCAGAGCTTGAAACATGTACAATATGTCAATTCAAACATGGGTCGAGAGTGTGTTCCTCGTTAAACTGAAATGCCTTGCAGATTTTCAAGTTAAATGTGACGAGTGAGAGTTTAATTATGGTTGGTTAACACGTTGGGCATACGTGAGGAACTTAGTTGCCTTGCTAGAAAATTTTTGAAAAAATTCAGAAATGTGTGTCACACCGAGTTGTTTGCAGGATTTGTTGTTGCTTACGCAGTTCGATCTCTATCATCCACTACAAAAATTACAAAACAGGTAATGGTCATAATTGTAACATCACAACTACGATTACAAGGTGCAGGCAAACAATGGCATGTACAATGTACATAAGAATCTAACCTACTAGTGCACCATATCTAAACCTAACATGACTTAGGAAAATTAAAAACATAGTATATCTTTTTCCTAAGAACTAGTTGAACTGGCGGCTAATAGGGCTGATCAAAATCCCACAATTTCAAATGGTGGATGTTAAGCTCCCAGAGCTTGAAACATATATAATATGCCGATTCAAACATGGTTTGGGAGCGTGTTCCTCGTTATACTAAAATGCCATGCATATTTTAAAGTTGAGAATGATGAATGCGTTCGTTTATTTATGACGAGTTAGCATGTTGGGCATACGTGGGAAACTTAGTTGCCTTATCAGAAAAATTGTGAAAAAAATCGGCAACATGTGTCACATTGAGTTGTTTGTATGATGTTATTGTTGCTTAGATGGTTTGGTCCCTGTCAGCACTTGTGCAGATAACCCTCGCGGTGGTTTTTTTAGCAAAACCGTCCCAAAAAACCATCGCGGGGTTATTTGCACCTTTTTCATGGTGGGCAAGATGCCTGATTTCGTAGTTCGGGGGGTATATAGACGAAGGGTCATAGTTCGGGATGTAGTATAGACTTTTTCCTTGTAACATCACAACTGTGATTACACGATGCAACAAACAATGGAATGTACAATGTACGTAAGAATCTACACTACTAATGCACCGTATCTAAACGTAACATGTCTTACGGAAATTAAAAACTTAGCCGTAGGTTAGAGTGGGGTGGCAGACATGTGAGTTAATGTTTTTGCAGTGATAGGCCATGTCGCACAGAGGGGTGGCGGATAGGTGAGTCAATGCGTCTATGGCTTTTGCAGTGATAGGTCACGTCGCACAGTGACAGATGGCGGACAAGTGAGTTAATGCACCTGCGGTTTTCACAGTGGTAGGTCACGTCGTACTGAGAGGGGTGGTGGACAGGTAGGGGTGGATTCGAGTCGATCCTGAGCGAGCTTAGGCTATCAAAGCTCGAGCTCGGCTCGAATCAGCATCGAGCTTAGGGTTAAGCTCGAGATCGAGCTCGATAAAAGCTCGAGATCGGCTCGGTTGAGCTCGAACGAAGGATTTGTGCTGTTTTAAGGGGAAGATAAGACTATATGAGCTCGGTTGAGCTCGATTTCAAGCTCGAGCTAGGCTCGAATTGGTTGAAAAATTAGATTTAAAGAGAGAAATATGCTATGCAAAGATAATTATTTAGGCTCGGTTGGGCTCGATTAAGGCTCGAGATTGAGCTCGAGCTCGGCTCGAATAGACTCAAGCTCAGGACCGGGCTCGAGATCGGCTTGTCTAGCATTCGAGATCCGAGCTCGAACCGAACTCGATCTGAGCTCGAGTAGCTCGTCAAACCAGAGCTTTTGGTCCAGCCCTATGGACAGGTGAGTTAATACGTCCTTGACTTTTGCAGTGATAGGTTACGCCTTCTTTCCTCTCCTTCTCCCCTCCCCTCCCCTCTATCTCTCCTCTTACTCTCTTTCCTTTTCTCCTCTCCCTCCCTCTCTCTTCCTTTCTCCTTGGCTCTCTCGATTTGAAAATGGCCATGATGCTAGGTGAGGTTGAAAATGGCCATGGTGCAAGACTGCAAGGTGAGTCGGTGCGCGTGGTTTATATAGGGAAAATCTAAGGATGGAAGAAAAACACATGGATATCCGATCCGATGGTAATGGGTATGGGTCGCAACCTATATCTATAGGTATTTTGGATTCGGATATCTGAAAAACTCGAATTTGAATATAGGTTTAATTTCATACTCATGGTTTATCCAAATTGTTAGCTGACACGTGATCCATATTTTTATTTACATATATACTCCGAAACCTAGCCCCACAGTTATTAGAAAAAAATAACTACATATATATTTCTCTAAATATTTTTATTTAGAGAAGCACGAAACCTAGCCCCACAGTTAGCCGCCGACCCCTGCCCCCCTCCTCTCCACGCCCGCCGCCGCCGCCGCGACCCCTGCCTCCACACGCCAGCGCCGCCCCTCGCTGCCCCGCGCCGGCGCTTACAGGTTAGCCCCCCCACTCTCTCTCTCTCTCTTCGTACCGGCCCCGCCACCGCCGCATCGGGCTGCCGCCGCAGGTCGCCGCTGAGCCGCCCCCTTGTCACAGCCCCAGCAGGAAGCAGAGGAAGCCGGCGCGGGAGAGTGATTGTCGCCGTCTTCATTTAAACCCAAGAGGTATGCAACGGGAGGCATCGGATGGCGATCCAACGGTCAAGACTCAAAGAAGTATTCGCTGTAGCTTTTCAACAGAATTCTGTTCTGCGTTCGTCAGCAACTATGGCTGTTTCCGCGATTACTTTCCTTTTAAGCCGGATGCGGCAGTGTAATAGACCATTATTGAGAATCCTAAGAGGATCATTATCATTTCCCCCCTCATATTCCTCTTTTCCTTCTCTGTTCTTCATATTTCTCATCTTAAATTCTGCGCTATTATCTGTTCGTATTTGGATTTCTGCATATTACACCGTGGCTGTGACAAATTGGTATCAGAGCTGATAGTTTCTTGGCCTGGATTGGGTACAGATTAGGAGGTGAAGGTTGAAAGGCTAGTCCTTTTCGTTAAAATCCCTAAGCCACTACTCTGTGTTCATCTGTGGTCCGATCTAGGGACAGGGGAAGATTTGAGGTTACAAAGTTCATTGCTTTGTGGTAAAATTCCTTAAATCTTTTGCCTTCCCAGCAATCTGAGGTCAATCAGGTGAGGGTTGAGGTCTTGGCCTTTGTAAAATCCCTGAGCCTAGACACCGACAGATTTGCATTAAAGTCTCCTCAAAGATGACAAGGCAAGGAAAGGAAGTTGAAGAGGAAGAAGAAAGCGAAGTGATCTATGCTACCACAGTGGAGATGAACGAGTTGAGGGCAGGCATGGACAAGATCCAGCGGGCTTAAGAAGAACAAGGTAAACAAATTGATCAGCTGGTTACGACCTTGCACACCTTGCTGTTTAAAACACCTGAGCATCACTCAGATCATGCTTCTAGTTATCATGCCAACTACATGCATGCTAGTTCTCCGATACCATTCAGTTTGACACCTACTGCCCATAGGAGTATCTCTGAAATATCGTTGAATCCTGCTATGGATAGCATGACAACCCACATCAATCCTCTGGACAATAGTACACCTGCTGCTAGAACTGTAAATCCAGTACTCATGAGTACTCAAATACCGCCACTTTTGTCAAATCCTTTCACACAAAGTGTACCGTGTCCTATCAACAACCCAACCATGACCTGGGCTGGACCAAACTGTACTACTTCAGCGAATGAGCAGCAACATCACATACCAGGGTTGAGAACTTATAATAGGTTCATACAAGAGGATAGTATGTACCAGAGGTCGTTTGCCAAAGGACCCAAGCTACAATTTCCAGAATTTGATGGTGAAGAGGTGGACTTTTGGATAAAAAAGGCTGAAAATTTTTTTGACATAGCTCAAGTTCCACCTTGGCAAAGGGTGCAGATTGCCACATTATACTTCAAAGGCAGAGCAGATGCATGGCTCAACAGCAGTGGTATCAACACCCAAACAATTTCTTGGGAACATTTCTCCAATCTCCTGGCAAAAAGATTTGATGGTCAATCTGAATGTGATAAGATAGCCTCCTTTCATGCAATCAAGCAACATGGCACTATACCTAAATATATTGATGCCTTTGAGAAATTAATGGGCCTAGTTAAAAAGACATACCCAGGATTGTCAGAAGAGTATTTCCTGTAGAGTTTTATTGGTGGCCTACAAGAGTACAAGTATCATCTCCAAATACAAAAACCACCAAATCTGGATACAGTATACTGGATGGCAAGAAATCTCGAGCAATCAAATCCTTTCAGAAGAAACACTTTCAGTTCCAACAAGGGAACTAAAGTGATTGGCCCTAGGAATTTCTCTTTCAACAAAACAACACAAAAGGAGAACAGTCCACAGATTGAACAGAGGGGACAAGAAACAACAAACAAGACATCCAATGAAGGAAACAAGTGTTACAAGTGCCAAGAACCTTGGTTCCCGGGGCATAAACGACAATGTAAAATGAACAAACAACTTAAATCCATGGAGGTTCTCATGGATGATCAAGATGAGGAAGTCCTCTTCCAAGAGCAAATGGAATCAGCACTGCAGGAAAGTGAACAGCTGACACAAAGCACGGATGAACAGACTGCAATGATCTCTGCTCATGCCATTCAAGGTACCCTTCCACAAAGAGGTACTTTCACACTGAAAGTCCAAATGGGTAATCTTCAGGGTACAGCCCTAGTCGATACTGGTAGCACCCTGTCATTTCTGGACTTCAAATTTGCTGAGAAATGTAATTCAACTATTCAAGCTACAAGCCCTATCAAAGTGATTGTGGCTAATGGAGAAGTTCTACATAGTCAAGCCAAATGCACCAACAAATCTTACTTTATCCAAGGTCATCAACTAGTAGATCAATTTCATCTTCTGAAATTAATGGGCTATGATATTATATTGGGGGCTGACTGGATATCCAAATATAGTCCAGTACTATTGGATTTCAAGACCAGGGAAATTACAATTCAAACGAATGGCCAGCCAATTAAACTTCTTGATGAAGCATTTCCACAAAAGAATGTACTGATATCAATGCAAAAAGCACAAAAAATTTTAGAAAAAGGAGCTGTTGGAGCTATTATTTATGCTATTAACTCAGACCCTATTGCAGACAGTTCTCCCCAATGGAACAATTTAATCAGTTCAGTTCTGCAAGAGTTTGCATCCATCTTTGAAGAACCAAAAGAACTACCACCAAGGAGAAGCTGTGATCACCATATACCACTCATTAATGAGCACAAAATAGTGAGCAAAAGATCATATCGAATTGCACATAAACAAAAGGATATCATGGAGGCACAAATTCAAGATCTGCTCAAAAGTAACATCATCAGGCCTAGCATGAGCCCTTACTCCTCACCTGCTGTTTTAGTAAGAAAAAAAGATGGGACTTGGAGGCTATGTGTGGACTATAGGCAGCTCAACAAAAACACAATAAAAAAAAATATCCTATTCCTATTATTGAAGATCTCTTGGATGAACTACATGGTTCCGTCATATTCTCTAAAATAAACTTGAGATCAGGATATCACCAAGTCAGAATGTTAACTAAAGATATTTTCAAAACTGCCTTCTCCACACACATTGGACATTTTGAATATTTGGTTATGCCCTTTGGCTTAACTAATGCTCCAGCTACTTTCCAAGCACTCATGAATGAAATCTTAGCTCCATTTTTGAGGAAATTTGTCTTAGTGTTCTTTGATGATATCTTGATTTACAGCACAAGTCCAGAAGCACATGCTGATCATTTAAGGTTGGTCTTGCAGAAACTTAAAGACCATCAATTATTTGCTAAGCAATCCAAGTGTACTTTTGCTAGCAATCAAGTTCAGTATCTCGGGCATGTCATCAATGCTCAGGGAGTATCAACAGAGCAAGAAAAAATCAAGAATATCATCTCTTGGCCAGTGCCAATCAACACAACACAGCTTAAAGGATTTTTGGGTCTGACTGGCTACTATAGAAGGTTCATTAAAAATTACGGCATCATCTGCAAACCACTTTTTCTTGCCCTTAAGAAAGATGGTTTCACTTGGGGTTACTCTCAGCAACAAGCATTCAATACATTAAAGCAAGTGATGACCAAACCTCCAGTTCTAGCTCTACCGGATTTTTCACAACCTTTTGTGTTGGAAGCTGATGCAAGTGGACAAGGAATTGGAGCTGTCCTCATGCAAAATGGCAGACCAATTACTTATCTCAGTAAGGCATTAAGTCCTTCAGCTAAGGCTTATTCAACTTATGATAAAGAAGCTATGGCCATTATTGAAGCTTTAAAAAAATGGAAGCATTATATTTTGGGATCAGAACTGGTTATCAAGACTGATCACCAAAGTCTCAAGTATTTACAAGATCAAAAGCTAATTGATGGCATTCAACACAAGCTCTGGGTCAAGCTATTGGGTTACAACTATAGAATTGAATATAAAAAAGGCAAAGAAAACACTGCAGCTGATGCCTTATCCCGAATTCAACTTTCTGATCGTCTAATGCCTATCACATCAATAATTCCTAGCTGGATCAAGGAGGTTTTGAACAGTTACAAGCAAGATGAGTGGTGCAAAAGCTTAATTCAACAACTTGTCTTTGACAAGAAAGAAGTTAAAAATTTCTCTGCCAAGGGAGGCCTCTTGAGGTACAAAGGAAAAGTTGTCATTGGTAATGACACCACCCTTAAGTCCAAATTGTTCCAGCAGTATCATAATTCAGCTTTGGGAGGTCACTTAGGAGAAGAAGCTACTTATCAAAGAATCAAGTCAAATTTTTATTGGAAAGGACTTAAGAAAAATATCAAACAATGGGTTAAAGAATGCCCAACATGTCAAAAGAACAAAATTGAGCATGTTCCATATCCAGGATTACTCCAGCCCCTACCCATGCCTCAACAAGCTTGGGTAAGCATTTCAATGGACTTTATTGAGGGACTGCCAACTTCAGAAGGCAAGAATGTGATCTTTGTGGTGGTTGATCGGTTTACTAAATATGCCCATTTCTCTGCATTAAGCCATCCATTTATAGTGCAACATGTCTCAAAATCATTCAAGGAAAATATCTATAAGTTGCATGGGTTTCCTACTGACATAGTAACTGACAGAGATAGAATATTCACTAGTCAGTTTTGGCAATCAATCATGAGGGCAGCTGGAGTCACACTCAATTTCAGTACTGCATATCATCCTCAATCGGATGGACAAACTGAAAGAGTAAACCAGTGTTTGGAAACATACCTAAGGTGCATGACATTCCAAAATCTAAAAAAATGGAAAGGGTGGTTAGCTCTGGCCGAGTGGTGGTACAATACCACTTTCCATTCTTCTCTGAAGATGACACCCTTCCAGGCATTATATGGCTTTCCACCACCTATGATCACAGAAACAATTGTACCTGAGGAAACTCTAGAGGAAGCTAAAGGGTACATTGCTCAAAGACAGATAGCAAACCAGCTCATCAAAGCTAATCTCAAAAGGGCTCAAGACAGAATGAAAAAATACAGTGATAAGAACAGATCTGAAAGGACATTCAACATTTCTGACATGGTATATCTGAAAATGCAACCATATAGACATTCAGCTCTCAGCATCCACAGGAGTTTGAAATTACACTCTAAATATTTTGGGCCATTCAGAGTACTCCAAAAAATAGGCAAGGTGGCATACAAACTGCTACTTCCAGAGGGCACTAATCTTCACCCGGTCTTCCATGTGAGCCAGCTTAGAAAACACATCGGTTCTAAGGCTATTTGTAACACCCCAGTTCCTCGAGAACACAAAATGCTACTAACTCTCCAAAACTATAAAATTTCGGCAGCAACTCCTCTGTTTATATGGACACCCACGGCAGGCAGTTTGTATCCAAAGAACAAATAAACACTTCGATCGACCAGCGGCCAACTTAAAAACTACAGTAATTGCAACTCTCAAGTTATACACATAACTCATCTATTTAAGTAAAACTCATATGAACACAATATCAACTAGTCTTAGTGTGGAAGGTAGTGAGTGCTCAGATAGATGTGCTACATTCCCATGTCCCTTGCATGAATTGTCTTCTGCTGCCTAAAAACCAAATAAAAAGCAAGAGTGAGTATCGGAGAATACTCAGCAAAGTATATGTATAAACAGCCAGAATAATAAAATAACAATGAGAAATCCATCCATTATCAAATCATACCAACACTCCACACTGTCCTCAGTTCATGCAATGCAATGCACATGCACATGTCTCCTCCAGAGCACTCCGGACTAGCCACTTTTGACTTTCTCACCGACCGGAACGGACTAGTCAAAAGTGACTTTCTCACCGACCTGGCTCATATGCAATTCATCTACCATGCAACTGCCTCACCTCCGACATAGCACAAACAAACTTTAGAGCACTCAGGACTAGTCGTATAACTTTCTCACCGACCTCACCGGACTAGATATACGACTTTTTCACCGACCTGGCTCATGCAGCATGATGCAATAATGCAATGGCTCCTTTGTCATACAACTCTCACACATCTCCGACATATAGCAATAAATATCACAATCACTAAGGTTTGGATCACATAACTAATAGAAACATCCACAAGCCAATCACATCAATACGCTATAAGTTTAACATATACTTGCCTTTAACCACGAGGACCAGCACGATCAATTGGCGCCAAACTCGCACCACCACCTACGGAAAATGATGGAATTCAATACGCTACTTCCATAATAAAGGTAACTTGAACATATCACGCCTACCAAAGTATCTCTCCTTTATTCCCAAATATCCGCCCCTCTACTACTACTAAAATCCATAAATCAATTTATTAAAATATTGGGCAGCAGTACTAAAATAATCATAACTCCTACACCCCTCATCCGATTTCTGCGTTCTTATACTCGAAACGAAGCTAAGACATAGACGCACAATTTCTTCCATATGACCAAAACCTGAATCGGGTCCTAAATAGATCAAAACCTCGCCCGAACCTCCTGCATACTAGATTCCTCTTCTAAAGCTTTAATTCCATTTACTAATCTTCACTAATCCACGAAATTCACCATCTACAGCAAGGAAAACATAGGAGGACCCATCTAATTGCACCATTAGAATCAATTATCAAGCCTAGTTCCTCTTCCTCCTTTCCCCATCTACCCTCTCATCTACTAAATCACAACTAGTACCTTCTAGGCGGCAGTGACCACTGATCGGTGGACCCAAGGACGGCACCGGCGACGGTGGCGCGGCCACGGGGCGGCGACGGCAACACGGCACTGGACGGCGGCGGCGCAGCCACGGGGCGGCAGCGGCGGCGATGCGGCACGGGGACGGCGCGGCCACTGGGTGGCGGCGCGACTCCTGGACGGCGGCGGTGGCTTGGCGACGACAACGGCAACGACGCCGGCTGGACAGGGCGGCGGCGCCTCACTGGGAGCAGCTGCACGAGGGCAACGCCCTGGCTGGGCAAAGTGGCGGCTAGGGTAGGGAGGCCCTCGAGTCTCCCTTTTAAGCCCAGGGATGGGCCGGGTTCCAAGGCCCAAGAACGGGATATCACACTATTCCTACTCCTGGATTACCTTTGATCGGAGTTGATGGTCACATTCATGTTGGTCCTGAATCTGTTCTACAGACCAGAATGGTAGTCTCTCGCAACAATGCTGCAGTTGTTCAATGGCTCATTAAATGGATCAACTTACCTACTGAAGCTTCAACTTGGGAAGATGCTACTTTCATTAAGAAAGTTTTTCCCCAATTCATCCTTGAGGGCAAGAATGATTTTAAGGGGGAGGAGCTGTCACAGCCCCAGCAGGAAGCAGAAGAAGCCGGTGCGGGAGAGTGATTGTCGCCGTCTTCATTTAAACCCAAGAGGTATGCAACGGGAGCCATCGGATGGTGATCCAACGGTCAAGACTCAAAGCAGTATTCGCTGTAGCTTTTCAACAGAATTCTGTTCTGCGTTCGTCAGCAACTATGGTTGTTTCCGCGATTACTTTCCTTTTAAGCCAGATGCGGCAGTGTAATAGACCATTATTGAGAATCCTAAGAGGATCATTATCATTTCCCCCCTCATATTCCTCTTTTCCTTCTCTGTTCTTCATATTTCTCATCTCAAATTCTGCGCTATTATCTGTTCGTATTTGGATTTCTGCATATTACACCATGGCTGTGACACCCCTCCCCTCTCTCTCCGCGCCGGCCGCCGCCCCTGGCCCCTGCCGTGACCCCTCCCCTCTCTATCCTCCCTCTCCCCACTTCTCTCTTCACGTTTGGGTACCCATCGGGTTCGGGTATAGACGTGGGTTTGCACCTGTATGTGTTTTCGGGTTGGGGTATGGGCGCTTTCGGGTTGAGACGTGGTTGGTTGAGGTGTATTCGGAGATATCCGTCAGACGGCAATCCAAATCCCGCTAGTTACAACGAAGGGATTTCCCTACCTCCAAATCCCGCCGTTGTTACAACAGGAGGATTTTTTACTTCGATCGAATCCCACCATGACAAGTGGTGGAATCCCACCATGACAAGTGGCGGCCGCTAAAAACTGCCAGTTCAACTAGCGGGTTTTGACGCCCACGCTTTCCTATCCGTTGCGGCTATAGGCCGCTGTGTTGCCCGGTGGATAATTAATTTCCCGCCAGATGTCTGTCATGTTATATTTCTCGTCCATTGAGTTGGTAGAAAAAACTCTATTTATTTAATTTTAATTTTAATTTAATGACGATGCATCCGATGCTAATGTTTATTCGGTGTTAACATGTTAACAACAGATCTAGACTATCAGATCGATCGAATCCCACCATGATTCCGGCCGTTACAACAGGAGGATTTTTTTACTTCGATCGAATCCCACCATGACAAGTGGCGGCCGCTAAAAACTTGCCAGTTCAACTAGCGGGTTTTGACGCCCACGCTTTCCTATCCGTTGCGGCTATAGGCCGCTGTGTTGCCCGGTGGATAATTAATTTCCCGCCAGATGTCTGTCATGTTATATTTCTCGTCCATTGAGCTGGTAGAAAAAACTCTATTTATTTAATTTTAATTTTAATTTAATGACGATGCATCCGATGCTAATGTTTATTCGGTGTTAACATGTTAACAACAGATCTAGACTATCAGATCCATGAGGAGCGACTCAGATCTAAATAGGTGGAAGCACTTTTCTCACTTAAACACTTTCATAAAAAAACCTCCTGGCTTTCTAAGTGGGAAAGAGAATTTCACCTCTCCAGATCTGAGCCGCCGCTCTTGGCGCATTCAGGACATCATCTCCGCACTCTTTTTTAAGAAATTTTAAGGAAAAGGGTTATGTATAGTATTTATACTTAATGCTCTTCAATTCTATCAGAAATCCTATAAGAATTTGTTAGGAGTAAATTCCTTGAACTTATTCATCCATAGTCTTAAAAGAAGGTGGCTCCTGACGTAGATACAATGTTAGCATGTTAGCATCTAATGAACATTAGCACTAGATATGTTTTTAATTTTAATAAACATATATATATATATATTTATATTTAAATCAGAAATATAAAATATTAAAAAAATTTCCTAATCCTCTTGCTGCTCCCAAACCCTAGCTCGCTTCAAGTCGACGGGTTCTCAGCTCGGTCGCTTGCTAGCTAGTCGCAAGTTGGCCTCACGTGGTTGCGGCGGCGGCTGGCAGGGAAGCCGTACGGTGCAAGAATTTGGTGCCACGTCCGTACGATCTATCACCCGAAGGCGAGTTGGGGGGCTTTCGGGGGAGAAGCTACGTGCATGGCTCCCGCCGGGAGACCCAAGAAGGCAAGGTATGTTAATTCTTCTTGACAAGCGTTTGCTCAAGTTTTCCTCGGTATTTATTTATGTATTAATAATGATCTTGCACGGCTACTAATCAACATGGATACCTATCGCTTAATTACGGTGGTTTCAGGGGGCGGAAATCTGAGAAGCCTATCAGTTATCTCGCCTCCAAGTTTATGAGGTTATTAGGTCTCCGTGAGATGCTCTTGTTTCAGCAAAGAAAGAGTACCAAAGAGCAGGCCCGGAAGTTGGATTTGATCAAGGAGACAGGGGAGGGACGTAAGTGATTCAATTACTCGTTCGTTTATCTCTGCATTGTTCATTATTTCCGTGGATTGATGTTACATGTTAACGTACACTCGCTCCATACCACAGAACTTGATGTCATGGACATGGGCATGGTAGTTCCAATGCAACTTTGACCACTTGTTAGTATTGTAATTTATTTATAAAATCGTGCGCTAGTGATTCACTGATTTGTATTGTACTGACAAATGACAAAGCCAATTGGGGAATATAGAGATTGGCTAGAGAACACAAGAACTACCAACAAGATCATGATCACACAACAAGGATATGCATACTGATGAACGCCTACCCAAAGGTCACACAACAACCAATAGGACAGGAAGCCAGATATCGGTGTGTGTTTCTACAATATGCGAGCAGCGACACATGGATTATCAGTTACACGACTTTGTAATAGCTGAAGGGCACCACAATATTTTTGGGGCTTCTCTTCTATGGTATCGTGAATGTAGTTCATGAGGGGATAACAACTGCCAAAGGCAGGTTGGACATCGACGTTTTGAGGTTTAGGAATGAATGTGAAGCGGCCAACTTAGGGAAGAGATCCAGGTTAGGAATTTGAAGACCTGGGAATATTTCTCACCATTGATTGCTTACAGAACAGAACGAACTGTGGCACGTCTTATACTCTTACATATCCGATTGATACTCAACTAGCAAATTAGTAATGATTAAGTCAACTAATAGATTGGATGATAAATTAATAATCTAAGGACATTTTAATGATAGAATCTTTTTGTGACCCATTCGATGCCCAACACTATTTATCTAGTTCATTTTCACTTTTCATTTGAATAGTGTTGGGCATGAAACGTGTCACAAGAGGGTCCTTCCATTAAACATACCCTAACTTATCCCAATCTGATGCCCTTTCCTTGTGCGCCAGCTAAGTCGGCCTGCCCTTGTCTATGATATAATTCAGAGAAGCAAATGAAGGTGAACTAGAAAGGAATTGAAAGGTAGATACTGAGACTAGGAGGGGTCAATTGGTTGCACATATGTAGCTTTTTTGCTATACTTTGATGAGAGCTATCTCGCTAGATTGTTAAATTTGACGGTTCAAGCAACCTGTACAAGATACAACTTTGACCGTTAGTTCATTTAAATTTTTGGCTTTTAGTTGTCACGATAAAATAGGAATAAATAGGACTATTTTGGATCTTTTCATGTGAACAGTCTAAACAATAAAAAAAGATCTCTTTTCATGTGAACAGTCTAAACAATAAAAAAAATTACGAGTCAGAGATCAAGGAATTGGCAGTATGCTCCCCTTGGTGACAGTTTACAACTAGAGTGAGTCATAGTTAGCTATTCTATAATTTTCTCCATGCGATGAATATTTTGCCCCATGAATGGCTAACCAACACGAATTTTTTGTGATGCATATCCTGCTTTCCAGGGACGCAAATGAATCTGGAGATAGGCGCAAACACAAACTCATGGAGGGATCCAGCTGCTACATTTTGCTGCATATGTGGAGATGAGGAGGAAAACCATGTGGAGCAGATGTGCCCGTACAACTACCTGTCTCCTGCGTCGTACGCTCCTTGCAGAACGCGGCATATCTTCTGGGGGAACGAAACCACAGCATTTCCTTGGAAGTCTCGGAGAACTGAAGAAGCTCCCAGGCATGACGAAATCACCTTGAGGCGCCTCAAGTTCTTGCGGTGTTTTGTGCGCGTGAATAACTTGCCGAGGCAATGCTGCCCAGAGAAAGTTGCCAGCCTGTTCAACCAGTTTGGGCCACTCTTGAATTGGTATTTGGCGTCCCACGACCATGACTCAGGGGCGTGCAGGGGCTTCGGTTATATGGTCTTCCAGCACCGTCAGCATGCAGAGGAGGCCATCAACGCTCTCAACTGCTATAGCCTCGGTGACCGCAAACTACGAGTCGATTGGGCTTACCCTTGTGCATGACAGAATTTATACCTTTTCCCCTGGATGGTTCGTTGCTTATCTAATGCTAGCTATGTGAATTAAACTCAATGCAAAGTTTGAAGTGCTTACTGCCGCGCAAGTCTACTTGTTTACAACATAGAGCAATGTACGCATGTAACATGCTATTAGAATTTGTTCGCTTTAGGTCAACGAACATGGTCTACGAACAATATGATGTGTTAACTATGTGCGTTCTATGTTTTGAACTGGTCTACATCTTAGGCTCGATTCATCGGCATGTTCAAAGTGGCTTAATCTTATTTGCCATAAAATTAATGTATTTTTAGTCTATTTTTTTTCCTTTGAGGCCACCTCTAGAAGTTCTTAAAAATAGCATCAACAAAGTGGACCAGCTTTGAGAAGCTATTAAAAATAGCATCAACAAATTTGACTAGTTTTGAGAGTAAATTCAAGAATCTTTTAAAGTCAGTTTAATATTTAACTTAATTCAGCTCAATCAATTTACTTATTTAGCTATGTTCTTCTAAATATATGTTGTGTTATATCTATTACATGGATCTTAGAAAAGAGTGCGAAAGGTGTTAGACATGGAGACCCTTTGTCTCCCCTGCTTTTTAATCTGGTAGCAGATTCCTTATCAAATGGTTTCGGTTGTAGTCCAGCATGGATCTATATGTGGTGTGGCTCCTTATTTAGTGTTCGAAGGTGTCCCTATTTTGCAATATGTGGATGATATTGTGATTTGCCTAGAGGAAAATAAGGAAAAAACAAGTAATTTCTAATTTCTAATGTATCTTTATGAAAATATGGCAGGGCTAAAAATTAATTCTCTTAAAAGTGAAATCTTTGTTATAAATGGTGATCCCAAACTGAATATGATTATGCTAATATCTTTAATTGTTCGGTTGGTTCCCTTTCAATGCATTACTTGTTCCAGTTAGTCACTCTAAAAGTAGAGTTAGTGGTTGGGATTTGATGGTGGAAAAAGTGTCAAAGAGGCTTAACAATTGGAAGAGTAGTTCTTTGTCCAAAGGGGCAGGCTAGTTTTCATTAACTCTTGTCTTTGTAGCATTCCAATTTATCATATGTCTATGTTCTTGGCTCTTGTTACTATTATTTTCAAAATTGATAAAATTAGAAGGGATTTCTTTTGGGGGAGTTCTAGTTTTAAAAGAGTGTGTCACTTGGTTAAGTGGAGAAATATTTGTACTAATAAAAATTTTGGTGGACTTGGTGTTAAAAATCTGAGGAACCTTAATATCGGTCTTCTGTGTGCAAGTGGTTATGGAAATTGGAAACTAGGAATAGTCTTTGGGTCTTTTTGATTCAAGCAAAATACTTAAATAATGGACCTCTGACCTCTGTCCCTTGTTAAGTCAAAACCTTATGATGTCCCAGCTCCTTAAAATTAGAAAGTATTATTTGGAAAATAGAATTTTTAATCTAGGAAATGGTGAAAAAATAGATTTCTGCTGTGATAGTTGGGAAAATAGACCAATTTGTTCTCTGTTCCCTGTGGTGTATGAAGTCTGTTTTGACAAGAAAATTTCAATGTTTGAGGCTATGAAAAGAGGCTTAAATTTTCTTTTAGAAGAGATTTTGACAATAATCTAGCCTTGGATGTAGCTATTTGGAGAAGGTCAAAAAATAATAATAACAGCTTTACAGTCAAATGTGTCTATAACTTGATTTATGTTAATGGTGTTGTGATGGATTATAACTTCATCTGAAAAGCTGTCATCCCTCTCAACATCATGATCTTTCTTTGGTTGATGAGTAGAGCTATCTTAACGAAAGATGTTCTTAGAAAAAAGAATTGGCCACGTAGTCCCTCCTGTTTTTTCTATGGGAGACTTAAAAAGTATTCAATATTTATTATTTTATTGTTCCATTGCTTCTTTTATCTACAAGAATCGGCCAGAATCTCGAGGGCCAGAGGTCTCCTCGAGGGCGCCAAGCTGGCCCTCGCAATAGTAATCCGTTTCTCGAGGGTCCCTAAAAAAACTTTCGAGAAACACCGCGTTTCTCGAGGGCTAACGAGTAACCCTCGACAGATCTTTACACGGGCTGACTGAGACTAACGACCGTCTGATTCTCGAGGGTCTGGCCCTCGAGAGACATGTGCAAACCATAAAAAAATTCCCGTCTCTTGCCATTGAATTTTTTTTGGAATCAAGACCACGCGCTGCGCGGCAATAAAAATCCCACCAAACTCCTTCTTATCCAGCCCACCGCGCCCTCTCTCTCCTCCTTACCCTCTCTCTTAGGCCCTGTTCTTTTGAGCTGATCTGAACGGCTGAATGGCTGAAATGACTAAACTTCAAGAGCTTCTCGAGATAGTATCGAGATTTGGATTTATTTCGTCTGACTTTCTTTTTAAAGCGTTGGAACCCACCTTCAAAACAGCGAAAAAAATGGACTTAAAAAACTCAAAGCATATGTGTTTTCAAAACGTAGATAAGTGTTAAGCTGTTAGGACGTTAAGCTAAAAAGAACTGGGCCTTAGTCTCCTCTCTCTCGGCGAGCTCCAGTGAGTGGCGGAGGTGTGGCGGCGGGGCGTCGGCGGAGGAGTGGCAGTGGGCGGCGGTTCCGCGCGTCGCCGGCGGAGGGACGCGATGGCGAGCTCAGGACGCGGCGGCCTCCTCATCCTCGTCTTCCCCGCCGGCCACCGCCATCGACGGCGTGGCCTCTACCTCTGGCGAGGTGCGGGTCCGCGCATCGCCGGTGGCAGCGGCTGAGCTCCTCGTCAGATCCGGCGGCCTCCGCCCCCACCCTCTCTTCTCTCTCTCCCTCTTCCCGCCAGATCCGGCGGCCCCAATGGCGAGGAGGCGGGCGGCGTCGGCGTAGGGGGAGACAAGGCGTCGACGGCAGTGAGCTCTCTAGTATCTTCTTCTTCTTCTTCTCTCTCTCTCTCCACGGCAGGCCGGCGGTGCGGCGTTCTCCTCCCCGAGCGACGGCGAGGCTCCTGTGCGGCAGCGAGACCCATGGCGACGACGGCGAGGATCCCGGATGGCATGTTCAATGGCATGTTGTGAATTTTTTTGGTGATATTTTTGGAAGTTTGTTCTTGATATTTTTGTACTACTGGAATTTGTAATGTTCATCGTGAGTGAGAGAAATTTGTAATGGACATTATTGAAATTTGTACTATATCATCGTGAGTGAGATTTGTGTTCATGTTCATGTTCCATTGTGCAATTGATTATGTGCTCTTTTTGATGAGAAATGGTGATGAGAAATTGTGCATTGTGCAAAGAAATCGAGGGCATGCTGAGTTCTTTTTTTTCAGCGGGGAAAAAAAATCTCTCGAGGGCTAAGCCGTCGAGAAACTGTGCAGATACCGTTAATTGGGTCCAACTCTGTCATTTTCTGAGTATTCTCGAGGGTGTCTAGGAAACCCTCGAGAAACAGCTTTGACCTTTTTTCTCGAGTAGCCAGTCATGAGGGTCGTTTCTCGAGGGCAAGCTAAATCTCGAGGGTTCCCCACCCCGGCTTTCTCGAGGGTTTCTAGCCCTCGAGATTCTAGCTTATTCTTGTAGTCTTGTGCGTTGTTGCTTGTATCTTTGGTGCTTCTACAAAGCCTTCCCGTTTTAGTAGGTGCTTCCAACGGATTGAAGCAATTTGGTCCTTGGGGGAGTAGTTGTTATGTGCTATTTGGACGGCCAAGAATAAACGGTGCTTTTAGAGAGTTTTTCTTGTATTGCAGCTGTTCCTGTTCTGACAACTTCTGCTTATGTAGCTGGAATCAAAACTCTTTTTTTCGTTCTTTGCGTGCCGGTTTACTGGTAATTCTAAACACATGGTTTCCGCCCTGTCTCTATTTGAAGCAATGGAAAATAGAGTCAAACTTCTTTTTTTTAAAAAAAAGAATCGATCTTGGAAATTTTATGGCATCCATTCCTTGTGATCAACTGTTCAGATTGTCTGAAAATTTGAAAAAGCCGATAGTGTGTATCGAGACCACGTCTACATACCAAAACTATTAGGCTGTCAACCGCTTCAAAATCTGATTTATGCTGTTATAAGCACATAGCATCCGGTGGGTTTATTGCTTTTTTGCCACTCCGCACATTGCCCCCCCTTTTTTACCACCCCGCACATGGCCCTATAAAAAATACCATCCTGCATAGGGAACCCGCTGCTAATACACCATTTTGGACCTTTTTAGGGGAATAAACCCATTTTTCAGCACATTTGACTAATTTCCCACCGAAAAAAACCCTTTTGCCCTCGAGCCGCACCCTACCCACAGCTGGCCCAGCCCAACCCGCTTGCTCCTTAGTCCATCCCCAGCCTCCAGCCTCGCTCGCTCGCTCCCCTCCCCCGCGACCTCGACGGCGGCGGCGACGCCGTCCTCGGCGACCGCGCCGGCGACGCCGTCCCCCTGTGGCCTTCGCGCGGTGGGAAGACCCGAGCGCGGCCCCGACCTCCACCACTCCCAGCCGCCGTGCCACCCTTGCCTCCCCTGCTCCCCTCACCTGCTCGCTCTCCATGGCGGCGGCGACGCCGTCCCCGGCCACCGCGCCGGCGCCCTGGTCTCCCGACCTCGACCCCTCCCAGCGAGCGCCGCGCCGCCCTGGTCTCCCGACGGCGGCTCCACCGGACAGCCGCCCACGGCCGCCATGACGGCAGCGCACGCGCAGCGACCAAAGCAGAGCAGTGCGACGACGACCTCCACTGTGCCAAGTCATGTGTTTGATTTGGGGTTTTGGGTTGAACTACAACCTGATGTGATGAATTCGGGTGTAAATTTGTGAATTGGAAATGGATGTGATGAATTTGGGTGTAAATGGCTTGTACAATGGCTATGATGAACTGTAAATGGTTGTGATGAAATGGGGTGTAGATTTGTGATTTTGTGAACTCCAGCCTGATGTGATGAATGGCAATGTGAATTGTACATGTCTGTGAGAAATGTCAATGGCAGTGTAAATTTGTGAATTGTAAATGACTAAATGGAATGGTATTTCGGGTTTTGTAAATTTGTAAATGGTATTTGGAATGGAATGGTATTTGGGGTTTTGTAAATTTGTGAATTGTAAATGATTAAATGGAATGGAATTGTAAATGTCTTGAATACATAAACTTCACCATGACAGTACCAATGGCAATCCAACATGCACAAAAAGATATTTTTTTAGCACAGCTCCAGTGGCATTCCAACAGCAACGAGGCATACAAAAGCAGTAGATATATTATATATATGAGTTTTAGCACCATCCATTACAAAAAAAAAAAGCCATATGACAGAATGGCATATTTACATGTAGTGTTGACAACAGCCATATTTACACCAAAAGAATTAGCATGGCATATTTACATGTAGTGTTGATAGCAGCCATAGTTACACCAAAAGAATTAGACCATCACAACATTAGTTTTGGCACCATGTGCCTTTACACCAAGCAAAAGACTCGTAAGCAAAAGCAAAAGACTGGCAAGCAAAAGCCATTACACCAACAACCCATGACACCCCTTACAGCCATCTTTTTTGACAAAGTTCTGCATACAAAGACTTCTTTGCTGGAGATCTCTTTGTTGGTGATCTCTTTGCTGGTGTAGCCTTCTTAGGTGTAGCAGCCTTACTAGTACTTCCAACATTTGGAGATCTTGCAGATGTAGGAGCCTTCTTAGGTGTCATTTTGCTGGGTGCTGCTTTCTCCGGTGTATGTTGTTGCATGCTGTCAAAATTAAAATAAAATGTCAGCAATGCTGATAACAATGTGTGTGTGTTGTACCATGTTACGGAGTACCATTTGCTACAATCACCTTCTAGTGCATGCTCCTTGACTTGCTGCCTGGCTTCTAGTGCATACTCCTTGGCTTGCTGCCTGGCTTCTAGTGCATACCCCTTGGCTTGCTCCATGGCTAGCAACTTGGCTTTCATCTTCGGTTGCTCCTTGGTTTTTTCTATTCTTCCGCTTCCTGCAATGCAATAGAGAGAGTTAGGTGTAATGGTACATGTTATTTTGTTTTAATTGAAGTGTGCATTATTACCTTTTTTTTATACCATTGTGTGGGCATTTGTAACTAGCCTGCCTATGCCCAACTTCTCCACATCTCTGGCATGTTATAGGTCCTCTAAGGTGTGTTTTCTTCTTCTTCACAGAAGACTTGCTCCCCCCCTCAAGAACCCCTTTGATCCTAAGTTTCCTTTGCCTCCCTACTGCTCTCCTTGAAAGTGGGCACCCATTTCGAAAGACAAGTCCACTTCTGGCCAGTAGGACTTGTCAGGCAATGCCACCATCAACTAGCCATATGTAGCTCTAAATTTTTGCACCGAGTAGTACTCATGTACAAAATCCTCCATACCCTCCATCGTCTGAGCAGTTATCACAACAAGAGCATGGTCACATGGCTTACCTGTATGCTGCCACTCTAGACATGTGCATTCTTGTATTGCAGTCCTGACAACATTTTTTCCACCAATGTTGTCACATACCTTAGCACAAATCCTGTCACATTTGACCAGCTAGAGATGTCCCAATCCCCTTGTCCTTGCCTTCAGCTGCTGGATTATAGCAAGCAAAATCCTTCCATGAAGCTTCTCTCCAATTCTCCTTCTTTTATTCCAAAGTACCATAATCATTTGCCTTATCTTGTCTGCAAGGTCACAAACAGGAAGGTCCTTAATATCTCTAATCCAATTGTTGAAACATTCAGCTAGGTTGTTGTTGATGTAATCACACTTGACATCTGGAATGAAAGAGCTCCTCATCCACTGTAGAGAATGATACTTGCTCAGATATTGAAGTACAGCAGGGCATTGTTCTGCAATCTTCTCAATGTGGTTGTTAAAAATTTCAGTCCTATATGCCCTTGCTGCAGGATACATCTCCCCCAAACTGCTGCCATGGAATCTTTTCTGGAAGTTTTGTATTAGATGCCTAAAGCATTCTCTTTTTTCAGCATTAGGGAACACTCTACTGATTGCGTTTCTAACCCTTTACAGGCATCTGTATGAACAACAAGAACAGGAAGCTCACCTATTACAATCTTCAACTGGCTCATGAACCAATGCTAGTTATCCTCTGTCTCTCCGTCAATGAATCCAAATGCCAAAAGGTACATCCAGTTATGACCATCCAGGGCAGTGGCTGCTACGAGGTGACCATTCCACCTCCCATTTAGTGCTGTTGAGTCAATGCTAATATAAGGCCTAAATCCATTTTTGAAACCTTCAATGCATGGGCTAAGGCAACAAAAGAACCTGTGGAAATATACTTTCCCCTCAACAACCCTAGTTCCTATTTCCACTACACTGCCAGGTGACCACTTCAGCACCTCAGCCCTCCATCTAAACAACCACCTGAAGCTATCCTCCCAACTACCATAGAGCTGCTTCAATGCCCTTTGATGACCTTTCCATACAGTGTCATACTTCAATGGGTAGTTGAAATCCAGCTCCAACTTCCTCTTCAACTCCATAGCTGTCATATTTGGAGTCCTCCTAAGAATTGGCACAGCCTTGTCTGCAATCCAACCAAGAGATGCTGTCCTCCCTCCTAGCCTGCTGCTTGAGCTACATTTGTGCTCTTCAAATAAGACAGTAATCTGCAATCACATAAGCAAATAAGCAAATAAAGAAGTTAGTAACCTGCACACATAAACAAATAAAGTACTAACATAAAGCACATAAGCACAAAGAGTTAATACCATCACACTTGTCTGATCACTTCTCCTGCGACCAACAATCCTCCAAGGACAATGTTCACCTAGGCAGAAACCTCTAAATCTGACCTTGTCACTTTTTTCGGTCCCAAGCTCAAACTCCTCATTGATAGCAAACTGCCGAACAGCCATTTTAAAGTCATGCATTGTAGTACTGGAATTTGTAATGTTCATCGTGAGTGAGAGAAATTTGTAATGGACATTATTGAAATTTGTACTATATCATCGTGAGTGAGATTTGTGTTCATGTTCATGTTCCATTGTGCAATTGATTATGTGCTCTTTTTGATGAGAAATGGTGATGAGAAATTGTGCATTGTGCAAAGAAATCGAGGGCATGCTGAGTTCTTTTTTTTCAGCGGGGAAAAAAAATCTCTCGAGGGCTAAGCCGTCGAGAAACTGTGCAGATACCGTTAATTGGGTCCAACTCTGTCATTTTCTGAGTATTCTCGAGGGTGTCTAGGAAACCCTCGAGAAACAGCTTTGACCTTTTTTCTCGAGTAGCCAGTCATGAGGGTCGTTTCTCGAGGGCAAGCTAAATCTCGAGGGTTCCCCACCCCGGCTTTCTCGAGGGTTTCTAGCCCTCGAGATTCTAGCTTATTCTTGTAGTCTTGTGCGTTGTTGCTTGTATCTTTGGTGCTTCTACAAAGCCTTCCCGTTTTAGTAGGTGCTTCCAACGGATTGAAGCAATTTGGTCCTTGGGGGAGTAGTTGTTATGTGCTATTTGGACGGCCAAGAATAAACGGTGCTTTTAGAGAGTTTTTCTTGTATTGCAGCTGTTCCTGTTCTGACAACTTCTGCTTATGTAGCTGGAATCAAAACTCTTTTTTTCGTTCTTTGCGTGCCGGTTTACTGGTAATTCTAAACACATGGTTTCCGCCCTGTCTCTATTTGAAGCAATGGAAAATAGAGTCAAACTTCTTTTTTTTAAAAAAAAGAATCGATCTTGGAAATTTTATGGCATCCATTCCTTGTGATCAACTGTTCAGATTGTCTGAAAATTTGAAAAAGCCGATAGTGTGTATCGAGACCACGTCTACATACCAAAACTATTAGGCTGTCAACCGCTTCAAAATCTGACTTATGCTGTTATAAGCACACAGCATCCGGTTACCCGTATGTGCGCGTTAACCAGAACATTATATACCGTGTTGGCATGTTCCCAGCAAATATAATACATTACCTATGCAAATATTCAATGCGCACACGAAACGAGTTCATTTTATTTTAATAAAAAGCACCAGTACCGTACGATCTCATGTAACATATTTTCGTGAAAAACATAGACCATCATTTTCAAATAACTTTACTGCCTGAAGAAGGGTTCAATTTAAGCCAGATAAACAAAAGTTGTCTAAAAATCAGGACGACGGCTAGACACAAGGATAGACCCAGTCAACTCGCAGTTTACGGTCACCTACATCGTAGCCATTGAGCTCGTTGATAGCCCTCTCTCCATCCTCACGTTTCTTGAAAATCACAACGCCAAATCCTCTACAATGTTCAGGACCAATCATTGGAACATCACACATCCGCAGCGGTCCAAACGGCTTGACGAGCCTCTTAAGGTCCCATTGCCTGAAGCTCGGTGGCATGTTATTCACACGAATAAAACGCTCCAAGAACTTCTGATGAGCAATGGAAGTTAATGTATGTTGTCCAGGAAGACAGCGTGCTCTGCAAGTGAATCGATTATATAACCCATATATATAGTTGCAGGGACAAAAATGCTCATCATGGTCGTCCTGCCCACAAATGTAGCAATCTTCTAAATCTGGAGCCCTCCAATAAGCGGTAAGGTCAAGGGTATAGGAACTCATGCAAACTTTCAATATTGGCTCTGTAGTCAGCACAAACAAAGAAACACTGAAGTTTGTTAGAAAGCCAGGGTTGCAAGATATTTGATTAATTCTGCATGTAACAGCTTGTATATGCTGAATTTGAATTATGCCGCAAAAAGAAGGCCACAGTAACCAGAGCTTAGTGTCCAAAGCAACAGAGGAGTATATAAGAGATTGAAACACAAATGTAATTATGAGGCTTATGTTCCATCCAATCACACAACCGAAGTGATTTAACTTTGTCAGGTTTGCATGTTAACTAGACCTAGCATGGCAAGAATTAGCAGATTCTAGCAAAGCTACATCAGATGCAACCATTCTCCAACAAACACTGCTGTACCTCTTCCCAATTTATCTGATAGATCAGAAAGGAAAATGTACAACTAAAATTATCCAGGATTGAAATAACATATATCCCACAATATTTTTTGAGAACTCACGCAACAGCATGTCAATAAATAGGCATCGATTGTGCAAACTACTGAAATGCTCAATACAAGAAAAGGCGTGATATGTTTAAGCTTTACGCTACTGTGATCACTTAAGGAGCCCAATGTTTTTACGGGAGTTTCCTTGTACTGAAAGGCGTTGCTTCTACGCGCGGCGACGTCGGGGATTCCCTGCTGAGGTGCTCGACAGCAGGACTTCTTCTTCGCGGTCGTCTTCGACTCCGACTGCGGCTCACCTCTGCGGCGGCGATTCGGATCTGGATCTGTGGCGACTGTGGCTCTTGGTGGGGGTTCTTGAGCGAAAACCCCCGCCCATCCTTTTGGGCTGGTCATGGCGCCGCCGTCTGTGTTGAAGGCATCACCATATGCTGCCCCTCCCTTTGCCCTGAGTGCTGAAGGCGTCTTCTTCCGTGTTCATCATCATGAACACCACGAAGCCAATCTTCTGTGTTGCTTGTTGTTGCTTCCCGCGCGGCGGTGGCGGCTTCTTGCCAAGCATCCTGCGTAGGAGACGACATTGGTTCTTGCCTTGCCTCCAGCGCTCTTCGAAGCTCTAGGCGTGGCGGTGGCGCTGGTCGTGCATCCCAGGCCGCGGTGGCGTCTTTGAGGCCTGAGCATCCGGGTTTTTCGGTGGCGGCGCCGACACGATTTCCTCCATTTCTACACTTTGCGTCCCGTGCGGTGGTGGCGGCAGGCGACCGAGCTTCAAGTTCGTGCTGCTGTAGGTGGGCCTAGTGTCATTCTTTCAGGCTTGCATCCTATGAGGTGGTGGCCTCTAGTTTGCGTGTTGTCTTCGGCCTCTTGGTCGTGCATCCCTTGTGGTGGTGGCGGTTCATCGAGCATCCCGCATGGCGGTGGCTTGTGGTGGTGATGATGCTCCGTGCATCCCGCAAGGTGGTGATGGCTCAGTTGGCTCTAGGCACCTTGCTCTCTGGTCATGCATCCTTTATGGTGGTGGGGTCTGGAGGTTTGCCTTGGGCCTGCCTCGGCGGTGCGTCTTTCTTTGTAACGTTCTTCGTGCATCCTGTGCGTGGGTCGTGTCCGGCGTCGTGGTGGTGGTGGGCGGCTCCTTGCATTACCTAGGTGGTTGCGGTCCGTTTTTTTCGGCCATGCATCCCTTCGGTTTTGCTAGTGGTTGCCGTTCTTTTCTTGGTGTTGTACTATTTCTTTCTTGTTAATGAAATGGCAGAGCACCTGCCCCATTCGTTCAAAAAAAAAATTCTTCTTGATTCCTGTGGTGTATATATGGGATTTATATTGGATGAAAGCATGAATAATTTACTCTTTTTTTGCAATTCACCTTGTTTTATCACTATGAGTTTATAATTACTATAAAGCTGTTTATCTCGAAAAATATTTTTTAATGCCACATGAATTGTAAGTTCTTATGTGTACTGAAATTTATGTGCTCAGTTTTAATGGGTTATATGGTTTTGATAATCAGTTTTGAGAAAAAAAACATTCAGGTCCGATATGGCCGAAGAAGGCTGACAATCCATTTTATAGGCCAATAATTTTGTGAAGAAAATTAAAATTCATAAAAATAAATAAATATAAAATTTATGAAAAAAACAGCGAAAAATATTCATATTTGGCTGGTGTTCATCCAAAATTGATAATTTTTTGCCGATACCAAAAAAAATTTATGATGGGTAGCCGATAAGGTGGATTATCAAAATCCCTGGTTATGTGAGACAAGGGCTATGTACCATGACAGCTTTTCATGGGCTTTCGGTCCAAGACCAGACAACAAATGGACCATCTAATCCTAGCTATGAACCATAAACCACATGTTTGGTTTCAGGAATAGTAACCAACCAGTGATCCATAATCCTGGATGCATCCCAGATCACAGGTGAACGGTCATATGGGTCACTGTCAGGTCAGGAGGATATGAGGGGCTGTGGAGTGATATAACCCTAGCATCTACCATCGCCTGAATACATTACCACATAATCTTTGCTTCCCATTGCCATCCATAGCCAATATTTATTTTTACGAAATCTAAAGAGGATGAATAAACGAAGTAGGAGCAACACAGGTACAAAAAGAAGGGAGAAGAGCAAATATGCAATAAAGAGGACTAGAGGAGGCAAAGTTTTTTTTATTTGAGGGGATAGGGGCGGCAAAGTTGTGCAACAGTGTGGCAAGCAAGGCAGTGGGAGCGAAGTGTCGTGATTCTTTACGTGACAAAGGAGTTTTTATCTTTCTCTTAGAATTTTTGTAATATAAAAAAGAACTAACTATACCGTTTGTGTAGACAACCTGATGTAGGTGTGCCCTATCAAAGGCACGTGTCCCAGGCCATATATAGTCCAGAACAAGAGGTAGAAGATGAGGGCAGTGCCTGGCGGCAGCCACACCAAAGGGATTGATGGTACGATGCCATGGCCAGCTGTCGATGGCAATGCTGAGACTTTGGTTGGTAGCAACTAAATGTGCCATTTTCTTATGCCTTTTTTCCTTTTATTTATTTCCAACTTATTGCTAACGAACTCAGCAACCTTATTGAGATAATGACGCAAAGATAAGGCTAACTCCAGTAACTAACAGCTCTACAGCTCTACATTTCACAACTTTAAGAGCCAAGAGTGCAATTCACTCATCATTAAAATGGAAGCAAAACTGGAACTCAATTAATAGGGCATATACAATGCAAACTGCTTATCACTAAGCACATGAGCAAAAGATCTGAACTCCAATGCAAGAAAGCTTATATAGGTTGCAATTATCTAAACAGTGGAAAGACAGCTTATACATGATGCGCAACTACTTTGTTTATGACCCATATAAACATGATGCAATGTTAGTGCTCCTATCCTATGGGCACCGATTTAATACCTATACTATCCTACGTGGCAAAAAATGTCATTTTTTCTAACCAAGCACCTATATAATAATGTGCAATATGCATGCTTTAAGATCATTTGGGGATTGCAAATTGAAACAAGTTGTGGAATTCGAAATTCCAGTGGTATCTTCAAGGCTTAGTGAGTGGCAACCGGAGAAAGTGTGCTTGCATTTCAGAATCATTGATATAAGAGAACATTGTATTAAATTAACCTTTCCATTTTAAAATTGAAACAATATACCCCATTCATTTTTTAACTTATTTTCATTATTTTTCACAACCAATGAGGTGCAAATTTAAACATTGTTTTGTACTAATAGAATAACATTATAATATTACAAATTACTTCTAGTGACAAACCCAATTATTATAATTTTCATAAAGATTAACCATATATTTTTTAACTTCTAGGGAATCAAAGTTTAGAAAGTTTGATGGCATAAATTCTAGGATGTCAGGTAAATAATGAGCGGATGTAGTTTTACATTCAAGCGGCTATTGTATCATTCATAAATAAATTCTGTATACATAGATGGAGCTAATTCGTCTGTAGTATATGACTGAATTATTGAATTCATGAATTGCTTTGCTGATGTACTAGGACAAATGCATAGATTAATGAGTATAGGTGTGTTTCCACAAGATGTTCATACCTTTTTTCTGATCCTGCTTCCTTACTTGTGATTGACCATGTTTTTTCACACCATGCAATTTGCCTGAAATAAGAACCAAAAGCACATGTCAATTGCTTCTTACTTTCATTACTGATTTTACATTCAGTAGGATGTTACAATTATATCTATTCAACTGTACTTCGGGTCAAGAAAGATTAGTCACAGAACTAGTAGGACACAATTGACACTGTCGCATTAATATGATTTTCTTATAAACAATTCCATCTAGTCACAAAGTCTTGCCACCATCGGAGGAGAGTAGTCAAAGTTAGTTTTCCGTGTTGACGGTAGCAGAAAGACACACAAAAGAAAAGTAAAAAAGAACAGTGCATCATGCTGCTAGTGCATGCTAATATATAGAGGAGAGAATTCCTTATTTTCCATTAAAACTTAACCAATCCACGATGTGCCATCATATTTTTTAAGTTGCCGCGTGAACCCTCAATGCCACTGATTTGCCTTGCTATTCAAATTTAACAATATTACGTATTTTCTATTTTTATCTCATTTTCATGTGACACAGTAGGAACCATTGATTTTGCAATAAAATTTATGTCCCAATTTTTAAAAATTCACTTCCAAACTTGGCTATACATAACTTTCTGAATCCATAGAATTTTTTGTCACAATTGTATGGATTTTCTTCTACTTTTTATGAATTTCCTATTATATAACATATTACAAAGACAGGGGGCAAATTGGTCATTTGGCAGGCAACTTGATGGGAAATAGATAACACATTGACGAATGGGGCATATAGGGAAGATCACACAGAAATGAAAATCCGCAAACTTAAAAAAATGATGGCAGATTGTGGATTTTGCTACATTTTAGTGACAAATGAGGAATTCTCTGTATTGAGATAGTGAAGGATTTGCAGTAATTATGGATTATACTTAGCATTCTAATTTTACAATTGCAGCTTTATTTGCTGGATTTTACTATTGGGTGGGTAAAATCTTTGGTCAGACATATCATGAAACTTTAGGCCAAATCCATTTTTGCAGCGTACTTGTAAGAACAAATTCAGGTAAACTATATAAGATGCATGCCAATCTGTACTGCAAAACGAAAAACAATTCTGCAAGGTATTAATGTGCATGTGCACAATATTAAAACAACATTTGCTTGTTTTGCCAAGCTGCGGTTTCAAAAAAGCACTGGCCCTTCTTTTGAGTATATTCCCATCAGCTGAGGTTAAACCTTGATTAAGCCTGTAAATTGAGTACTTCAACAAATATCATCACGTATTAGTATCCAATCATGATACATACATTTGGTGCGACGCTTGTGACCAGCGGGCTGCCGTTTACTGTCCCCTGGATACACCACAAAGACAAAGAAGAGGCATTTGTGTTGATTAGTACTTCAAGGCCAACAAGAGCCGAGGGGATGTATAGCCTTTGTGGATCTCAAAGAAATTCATCCCGTCATGAAAAAACACGCACCTTTCGCTGCAGATCGCTTCCGGGGAATTTCGTTAGGCCCCCAGTCAAGCAAATCAAACCACCAGAAAGGACGTACGTTACACGATTGTTCCGCTGCGGGCGCCGCCATCGAATCTCGACACTGATACGGGACCATGCCGGTCTAGCGCGGCCGGCGATCTGGATGGCGCGTCGCAGAGCGGCGGCGGTGCGGCGCCGAACCGTGAGGGTTGCGAATTGCGATTGCTCCGAATTCGAGGAGACAGGAGTCGAGGAAGCCAGGTTATACGGTGCAACCCGACCGGGCCTGACGCCACGGTGCTCGCTTAATGCAATATACGATCGTGGGCTGGGGTGGCGGCTTGGCGGGTGACATCCAGAGGTGGCCAAACGGACCGGCTCAATAAGGCCAAACCGGGCTGGCCCGCGCTGTTTACCGAACCGAACTTGGGTCGAGGCCTTGGCCCATCGGGCCGGCCCGGTCCGGTTCGTATAGAGATGGGTCGGCCCGGTTTGATTTTGGCTCGGTTCGGTTCGTCATTGTAGCATATTCATTTAATTAAATATATTTATTTATATATATTTCTAATGATATATAGTGTATTTACGCAATTTATAGTGTATATTTGTAAGATATAATGGTTTTTTCTTAATGTATTTAGATATTTTTAATTAAAATAAACCAACCCATATAAAACCGGGCCTACCCGGTTCGATTCTGTTACTGTGCGAATCGAACCTGGGCCGAGACCCAGGCCATTGGCTCGGTTCGCACAGTAAACTGACCAAACGGGCCTAAACCGGGCTGGCACGTTGGCCACCTCTAATGACACCCAAATCGTTGCAACCATTCAAAACAACATCCTATTTGTTTCTATTTCCTAAAATAACATCGGAGTAACGAATTTTATTTCCAAATAACATTTTTGAATTTTTTTACCCTTTTCCATATTTTCCTTCCTTTTTTTTACTCCTTTTCTATCTTTTTCATTTGTATCTCTCTTTTTTACCCCTTTTTAAAATAAAACCGTTGCTGCCCCTGCCGCCGCCCGCCCCCATCGCGCTACACCTCTGACGACGCGGCTCCTGTCGTCGTTGTGGTTTGCAATTTTGTATATACCATTCACTTTAATTTTTGGAAAAAATCGTAACCTTGTAGGTTTTTTCTCAAAAATCTCAAAAAAATAATTTATTTATCCTTTTCATACCACTTTCAAAGGCGGTCAAATTTCCCAACTAAAACTAAATTAAAACTAAACAAGTCATCAAAGAGGGCCGAAGAAAAGGAAAGGATAGAAAAAGAGAGAGAAAAGAGGGGGAAGATAAAAAAAGATTAAAATTTATATTCAACTCGTGCGACGTCGAATTCCAATTGGTTAAAATTTTCCATGCAATTTTGATTTTTGTAATTAGTTGAGATAATTTGTAGTTAGTGTATAATTTGTAGATTGGATTAGATATAACATGTACCTTAATTTTTTGATTGAAATTACAGTAGGTTTGCCACATTGGATGATAGTTGATCCTAATAATATTTTATAGATGGTATAATATGTTTTGGTGATTGTTGTAGCGGGGAACACCCACCCCTACAAACCAGGATAAGGCGAACCAGAGCTGGGCAGTGGATCAAAGGGGTGTCAACCCAAAGGAAGCCTCGTCTCCTAATGGAAAGGCAAACGTCAATCAAAGGAGGTGTCAACCCGAAGTAAGCCTCGTCTCCTAATGGCGATGCAAAGGCGAATCAAAAGAGGTGTCAACCCGTAGGAAGCCTCATCTCCTAATGGTGAGGCAAAGGCGAATCAAAGGATGTGTTGATCCGAATGAAGCCTCGTCTCCTAATGGCAAGGCAAAGGCGAATCAAAGGAGGTGTCAACCCAAAGGAAGCCTCGCCTCTCGATGGCGAGGCGAAGGCAAACCAAAGGAGGGGGCGGTGTGAAGAGAGCACCTAGCGGGAACTTGAGAGGAAGCTGGATGCCCCGGAGCCATGGCACAAAGGTGGGAAGATTTCGTGGGCGCCAAGAAGGCTAGGGAAACAGCAAAAACCAGGGGCCAGCAGGCGTCAGGTAATCGAATCGTGTGGCAGAAGGATACACTTATGGAATGTAACAACCGGGACTCCCTATAAACCCTTGTAACCCTGCTTTAGCTAAGCCAATGGGGACACTTAGGTCCTTGCCCCGGGCCATGTAGTGTTTTCCCCCGAAGCCTCAGCCTCGGGAGCATGTTAGGGCCAAGAAGTTTTTATCCCGCAAAAAGACTTCTTGGCCCTCGCAAATAAGGGGACACGGAATAATGAAAGGACACCGGAAAAAATCTAGGCTAACTATTTTGTATAGGCTCTGCTTCCCCAAGCTCAAATCAGGTTCAATTGCTTCGCGGGATAGCCCTTTAGAAATAGGTTGTCTGGCCCAGACCAACGGCATTGATTAATTATGGTATAACTAATCTTAGAAAAAATTAATAACTAATATATTTCTAATATGATGATAATTAGGAAAAAATAGATGGTCAAAATATGCTTGCCAAAATCTACACGTTAGTTGTTCTGCAATGCCAAAAAAAAAAGTGTGACCTTGGGAAATCAAACGTTCATGACAACTACAAACGCGCGTGGTGGACGACCATTTTCAGTGGAAAATAGATTAATCCGTTTCAAACGATTAATGCAATTTTTAATGCGCAATAAACTAATCGATTCAAATGCCTCGAACAACGTGCAAGAGTAACCCTCGTCACTGGTACAGAGCACAACAAAAAAATGGGATCACAGTGCGTGCCGTGCTAGGGCTGGCCCGGCCCGACAGTGGCCCGACATGCTTTTGGGCCGGACTGGGCCCAGCTAATAGCAGTTCGTGCTAGCCCAGTCTGGCACAAAGAAATGGTTGGACGTGTCGGTCCAATTTATGCCGGCCCGAGGCACGATGGGCCCGAGCAATGCCGGCTCGGCACGGCCCAATTCCCACCAGTAGTCATGCACTACGGGAGCACTATGGATATGAGGGCACGCAAAGGGCCTCATATAAGAACAAGAAATCATTGCTAGATGCAGTGAAAGCTTGGGCAGTGTCCACAAGGTATCAATTCAGGGTGGTCAAGTCTAGCAAGAGGGAGTACGATGTGAAAAATGGAAGCATACTACAATACAAACACTGCTACCTAGAAATGAACACGCATGTAAAGATATTTCGTCCTACGTGGAGAGGTCGACGACGGAGGCCGGGAGGCGCTGAAGAGCTGTCAGCCAACATGGCGAGATCGTCGGCTGCCACAAGTTGAAGCTCCCTGGTTCCCTCACTTCAAATCAGAGAAAGGGAGCAGGGGAACTGTAAAGAAGAGACTATTGGAGTATGATTTGAAGCTCTCCGGTGCTCATAGAGTGGAGATTGAAGAAGGATATCAGGATTTTGGAGGAGAAGGAGATTGGAGAGGTGAATCCAAGAGGAGAAGGGGATCGGGAGGGAGGAGGAGGATCATGGGTTATCCGATGCTGTTGATTTAGAAAACAGTGGTTTGGATGAAACAAATGAAACCCCCTAAAATTGCTCCGTAATGTCAGGGGATACGAAACCGTGTTGTACATGAGTAACATCCTGACACATTGAGCTGAGCACTGAGTGAGCTGAGCCGACTTATTTGATTCTCTGTTTTAGTTAAGGTTTTGTTGTAATTGTAAAAATTAATGACCTAAATAAATTATTTATTTTATTTATTTTTTTAAAAAATCTATAGCACCTCAATTTTTTTTAAAAAAATGTTACATCATTCTACTTTAAAAAAAACAAAATATCAGTTACAATCATAACTAAATTAAAACAGAGGATTAAAGAGGCCCGTAAGATCAACAAGGCAACAGAGGATTAAAGAGGCCCGTAAGATCAACAAGACATATTAGTACCGTTCAAATCATATAAGGACATGTACAATGCTAGAGACAACTGTTGTCTCTAAAGTATTTCCATGTCACCTATAGACAACTCTATAAACAGCGTATACAATGGAAACTGTCTACACAGTCATTTAATAGCTGCATGGAGTTTAAAAATTGTGCTGATCAAGTTTATAGATTTAAAACAAAAATTAAAAAATTAGAAACAAACAATACTCCCTCCATTCTGATTTGTAAGGCGCAAAAAAATTTTTGCTGTTCGCTAATGCTAAGGCGCAGCTGCTAATTAGGTGGCCATTGCCCCATAATACCCCTGCATGATTTGCTTCTGTGCAGCGTGATTTTCTCATGCACATAGCACAGCTTCCTTTCCTTCCGCGCTGCGTGATTTGTTCATGCACGTTGCACAGTTTCCGTTCCTCCCGCGCTGCACAATTTCCAGCGCCCTTTCCTTCTATGCTTCACGCACGCAGGGCTGAAAACTGCCGAGCGGCGGAGATGAAGCACGGGGCGAGGCGGATGATATATGGCGGAGCAGCAGGCAACACAGGCGTCCGGCGGACTTGGAGAGTCAGCGGCGGCTCGACTGGACAACTCTCGTGCCGCGGCGGTTACCGGCTTGCGCGTGGCGGCGGCCGCCCTAGTCGCTGCAGGGAACTGCATGCCTGCATGGCGGCACGAGCCTGGCATCGAAAGGCATGCGTGTGGCGGCGATCGGCCTGTGCGACGCTGCCGACGGCCAGAGACGGGCATGGTGAGGCGCGCGGCCGCGGACCTCCATGGCGTCGCTGTCGAGGCATCCGTCCATGAGCCGGCGCTCGACGGCCTACGCGTGGCGGCCGACGCCCTGAGTGCGGTGGCGAACCGCCTGGACGGCAGCACCGCTGAGGCATCGATCTAAAGGGCTGCGCATGGCGGCGTGCGGCCTTCGCGTCGCAGCTACCGGTCTGGGAGCAGGAACGCCAAGGGACGTGCATGGCAAGGCGGTCAAGAACTTCCCCAACAACGAAATCGTGCCTGACTCCCTCTCCGACGACGAACTAGTCCTGGACTCACTCGCCAATATCTAGAATGTTTTGTTCTGTCTTCAAAGGTGATCATGCTCCTTGTTTTGTTTGGGAAATTAGCTTTACGAACAAAGAATGTTTGTCATGTTTCGGATATTTGCAGTACAAATAAAGTGATCATCCTCTTTGTCTCACTAACATGTGATAATCGTGATAACAGCAGATTCATTCACGAGAAACTTGAAGTAGTACTACAATTGATGAAAGTTTTCCCAAGTAAATTCAGATTCATAATGCGATTACCAATTTGGATGACTACTCGTTAAGATATGCACGTGCTTCGTTTACAATTTGGGGATCACATTGCAAACTCACGGGTAAAACACCATCATTCTGAAGTGTTTGCTTCTTCAGGTGTGGAACTTTGTAGTGCTGCCCTCCTTTTGTCTTCAAAATCTCTCTCATGCAAGCTTGATGACTAAGAAAAATACGGTTGCTCTTTTCAACCGGATAGTCCTCAAAGACCTGCTCAACCTTGCCGACATCTGCTACATTACCGGGCATTGTCTTTTCAAACATCGATTGAAGCGACACAAAAAAACCAAGGTCTAAGATGTTGAGATCTGGAGAGTTTGGTGGCTGGCACATCAATCTAACTAGCCGCTTTGGCGAGCCCGCGGCGCGCCGAGGCTGGCGTGCGGGCACGCAGGGCGTGCGTCGGCGAGCACGGGGAGAAAAACCAAAAAAAGGCAGCGCGCGGGCGGGATTCGATCCGCGGGCGGCTGGCTGAGAGTTGGCTCAGCTAGCCAGCCGGCCAAGCCGCCCGCACTACCGACGGAAACACGAAAAAAATCATTTTATACATAAACAAACCAATGGACGGCTAGAACTCCTTCCACACGTGATCGGACGGCTCCGGTGATGGGGCGACGTGGCCTGTGCGGGGCCGGTAGGCGCCACGTGGCGAGGTGGACGGGAGAACCCGAAATTGTACCATTTATAGATGTCATGACCATCAGCTCTAGCTGCACGAGTAAACTCAGGATCATCAACTGCAATGTGCGTCCTTGCATTATCTTGTTGTATGAAGATTGGGGTATCATGTTCCTCGACCCCAGCCATTTTTCCTTAATGGCAGGCTATACCTTATTCACAATGTAGTGACGACTAACATCCTTGTTTACAGACAGTAAAACCTTGGTAACCAATGTCCCAGCCGTTCTATTTGCACTACTTCTTTTAGCTGCCTCTACAAACGTGAATGGCCATATTCCAATCTTTCCTGAGAATGTCGTGTTTCCATCTCCATCAAACCTAGGTCTAGCAACCGCCGAAAGAAACATCACGTTCTCTATGAAATTCTTACTCCGTGTGGTTCGCTCTGGCTCAGCCTCGTCTAACGCTAAGTAGTACTTCTGACTTTGCTTAGTGCGATGGAACCACTTCTCATCTATGTATATCATGTTGTACATTCCATAAAAAGTTGGTTCAAGAGGCAAGCTATTTGGATCTAGCATCGACAAACAAAAATGAACCCTTGCTTTTTTTGTTTTGTTTGGTCAAAGTATATTTTATCGCATTAATATGCCGCCTAAATTCCCCTTCTTTCAACCTCGCAAATAGTGTGGTCTTTCACATGTTCATTTCATTGGCTAGATCTTTTAGAGTGGTTCTTTTTCTCAACGGAACTAACTTAATGGCTTCAGGATCAAACACTACTCTTTTACGACCACAAATGTTTTTTCTATTGCTAAACACAGCGTTTACCCCGCCACTTTGTTGTCCAGTCCGCCATATACGCTGCACTACTCTTAGAGGCACACCTATTTTAGTAGAAACAGCCTTGGTTACTCCATGTTTCAATGTGCCAAAAGAAGTCCTTTCTAACAGCATTGTATATATGGTTTGTTGTTCTTCAAGGGTGTATTGCTTCCTCTTTACAACATGAGTAGCTTGATCTACAAATATTAATCCTAAATTATTTAACGGACATGTACATATACAAAATTTTCAGTAGAGATCGAAAATCACGTACTTGTACCGTCTGCACCATCATGAACCTGCTCGCCATGAACATGGCCGTGTCCACCGTGGCCGCCATGTGCGTTTTCCTCTTCAGGTTGATCTAACAAATGAAAACCAAATCACCATTAGACTAACAAAGAGAGCCATGAGATTAAAGAAAAGATTAAGGGAAACATCACACCTTCGTCTATAAAACCATCCCATGTTATTATTTGGTCAGATCAAATTCCGCCATGAAAATATGCTGCCCATGTAGCCTTACCCGTTTTATAGATATGATGCCCAAATACTTAACCAGTTCCCTCCATGATTTATTCAAAATTTACCAAAAAGTTTTGCCTCGGAGAATTGGCCGCGGGCACGCGAGCGCGAACAGCAGAAGCAGCATGCGCGCGAGCGCGAACAACAGAATCAGCATGCGTGGGAGAATAGCAAAAGAATCATGCAACATGCGGAAGGGGTGCAATTAGCTCGTAACGAATCGTCTGCAATCAACATGTCACGGAGTAATTATTCTCTTCACAAGATAACTGGGGCTGCATGGGAATAAAAAGGTGTGAGCCAGGATGCCTTGCTATCAGCGCAAATTTTAATACGCCTTACAAATCCAAATAGAGGGAGTATATAATAAGAAATTTTAAAATAAAAATTTTAATCGTTTGAAATTTCTATAACAAGTTTTTCTAGTTTTGTTTGAAAAATTGTCAGGAACATATTTTTGAAATCGGTTCGGTGATCGAAGATACAAATCAAAAGATTAACAAAAAAAATGTATTACAAAGTGTGTATGAATATGCGTGCTGCATGCATGTGGGGGAAGAATACGCAGAAGGTGCGGCCAGTCTTGGTCGCTGTGTTACCGTCGGCGCTTGAGCAAGAGACAACCTCATTCTCTCTCATCCAACTCAACAAAAATGTGACATAGCAACTGCTATAGCTGGTTTAGAGACAGTTGACATAGAGCATTTTACATACGGGGGCGACTAGGGAACGGTATCCCGTCGGGGCCCCAACTTGACGGGATAGCTCCCCCTCCACTCGCCGCCTCCTTCCTACGCGCCCTCCCCGCCCCCGCCGCCTCTTTCCTCCGCCCTGGCAGGCGGCGCCTCTTGCTCCGCACACCCCCGCCGCCTCCTTCCTCCGCCCCAGCCGGCGGCGCCCTCGCCACCGGCCGCTCAGCCGCCCCAGCCTCCCGCCGCCGCGCCGTCGCCGCCCACCCTAACCTGAGGGGGTGAGGGGCGGTCCCCCCTCCACCGCCGGCCCATCCGCCTTTGCCCCCTCCCCCGGCTCCGGCGGCGCCACCGCTGCCTCCGCCGCCGCCCCCGACGAGCCCCACCCACCGCCGGTCCGCCGCCGCCCCGACCTCCCTCTAAACCTCGAGGGAACCCACATATTCCCTAACCCGAACCCGAAACGGCGGCGGCGAGCTCGACGGCGGCGACGGCGAGATCTACGGCGTCGAGGTAGGCCTCCTCCTTCCTCCTCCTCGTCTGCACAGCGCGCAGGCGAAGGGGAGCTGGGCGCGCGCAGGCGAAGGGGAGCGGGTTAGTGGACACGTGTCGCCGGGGGGCTATTCCGTCCGGGAACGGGATTCCATGCGGAGGAATTCCTGTTTACATACGCAAGTAAAGAATAGATACGAGTACGGATACGATCAAAGCAGCTGACTCCGAGGCCGACCGTTTAAACCGTTTTTTTCCCCTTCGCGGTAAGCGCAGCAGCCAGCGCCCAGCAGGGGGAAGCCGCGTCGAGCAGCCACTCAGCAGGAACACCATGAGTCCATGACCCAACCAACCACTCCCTAAACCAAACCGGCAAGTCCAACCCGTCTGCCTCCTCTCCTACCGAACTCTCCTCCTCCCCCTCGCGTCCGGCGGCTGGGCTCGCCGTCGCCGGAGGGGATGCCGGGGCCGGGGGCGCACCTGCTGTACGCGCTGTCCGGCGGGTCGGCGCTGTCGCGGCTCGCCGGCGGCCGCCGCTTCGGCCCGCACCACTGCGCCGTCTACGCCGCCAACGCCTTCCTCGGCCCGGACCTCGGCGCCTTCGCCGAGTGGCTCGCGTCGCTCCTCCCCTCGGCGGCCGCAGCGGGGGGCCTCGCCATGGCCGCCGTCCACCACCCCTTCTACTACCCGCTCCTCCTCGGCCTCCCGCTCGCCTGCCTCTACGCCTCGCTCTCCCGCCGCCTGCTCCGCGCCGGCCTCCTCGACGCGCCCGCCGGGGTCAGTGGGATGCTTCCCCCCAATCTTCTCTCTCCTCCCAATCTCCTTGGATTTGTTCTCACCCCTCTCCTTTTTTAATTAATTAATTAATTATTCTCCACTATCTAGTACGAATCTATGTCATGGCCTCATGGGAGAGAACAAACCTTGGGATTGTCAATTGTGTATTCTAGACTTCTAGTTACTAATAAACTAGGGGGTGTCTGGTGCCTTCGCAGCATTCCATACTATTTGTTGTCTCTCTTTTGATTTCTGATCGATGTGAGTAGCAACCAGTAAACTATGGTTACCATTGATGCCATGGAGTAGGGTCTCAAACTGCAATTGCAAGCCAGAGGAGCTGAAATAAGCAATGCGTTGTAGAAAGGGGCTAGCTGCAGAGTGAGGGTCCGGAGGCCTTTGATCATGTGGCATTTGTTTGATTTGTTTAATGTCGGTGCTCGTGCAGGTAGCGTTAAGCAAGAGACAGTGCTTCTTGCTTATCTCTGCCGGCTCACTCTCCCACTTCTTCTTGGACCACTTGTTTGAGGTGAGCGCATTGGTTCACACCTTACACCATGCATCGCATTGCTGTACATGTTAGAGGATCTCAATCCTACACAATTTCTTTGCTGGAAGGATTGTACTCCTCTAGTTCTTAGTTCATTTCGTTCCTCGTGATGGGGTGAGATATTGACTTAAGGTTGTTTATTTATACGTACTTACAACTTCTTCAGTTACAACGTTTTTTAAATAATCGAGAGCATGGATTAATTTCTTTTTGGAGCAAAATGGGCAGGGGCTTTGCCATTAGCACAACTTATTTTCATGTGAACGGTTCAATTTATTTGGATTCTAAAAAACACTTCTTCCATTGCATTGCATTCTTGTGATACCTTTTTTAGGAGAAAGCCATAGGAGAGACTCCTACGGTATATATGTTAATATATATATAAAATATTTACAAAGTTGCAGGATCAAGAAACACAGATTGTACTATTGCATTCTTGTTATACTAAATCTATCATATCTTTTTTTGAAGGAAAACGGTCATTCTACAATGTATACTTGGATTCTTAGCACTGGTTGGTGGAAAGGCCGTGCTCCTATTAACCCAGATGCAGTGATGGTTGTAGGTCTCCTTTGCATTTGTCTCATGGGGGGATATGTGTACATTAACAGGTGATAATTTAGTTTCATAGGTGCAGTATGTACAAATTACAAAGTCATAAAAAAAGCTAGAACCTGCTTTGTTGTATACAAAACATGGAGTTTAGTAGTTTAGGCTGATGCTCTAGGAAAGCTATAAACTTTTCAGAATCTCAATTGTACTGACACAGTGGTACATTGAGCACTACCCTAAGTAGTACTAGTACACAATGCTATTTCAAGCTGAGTTCAGTATTCCACTGTGTTGCTATCTTTTACTAATCCATTTTGTGTTTCTATGAACATTTCGTTCTATGTTTTGGCAGAGTGAAGCATGGGAAATCAGTGACCGAAAAATCAAACCAATCTTTCTTTCTCATCCTCGTGATAGCCACCCTGTACTGCATATGGTGTGCCAGCCAGATATACCTGCGAGATCCCCCTCAACCAGCCATTGGTGAAGAGGCTGATCTTGGGGTGATAATCTTTCTTTCCATTTATCTTTTTCTCCCGCATGGTTTGTGCGTCCTGTCGATGAACCAAAAAGATTATGCTGAAGAACTGGACGAACTGCCACTTCGATGATACGCATCATGGTGGTGTCTTATTAATATCCGTGCAGAAGATCACATGGGTAGTAGTCTGGTCTCTGCTTCATGTTGTAATTTGTAGTTAAATTTAATTATTAATTGGCTAACTGCCAGGCCTTTATGTATAGCTCTGTGACTTTTAGGCTAAGCATTTGTTTTTATGAGGGAATAATGAGGCCGGAAAAGTTCAGTATGATGTTTGTAATTGTATTATTGACAACAATAAGCTATCGCTGATGATATGGTCTTGTCTTTCAAAGTTCAAACACGCACGTTTTTTATGCATAAATTGGATTTCTGAATATGAAATCTGTATATATTATTTTTTTGTGTACATTTTGTCATAAAGTTATAGAGAGTTCTTAGTATCATCAAGGGTGGCCTTTTTGTGGTAGTTTTCTTAAAAATATTGGAATATGATGATGATGTTTATTTAGTGTGATGGCTCGTTATTGGGCCGGTGGCCTGGCCCAGCCCATCTTTGGGTAATATAACCCATGGGGGTGAAGCCATCGGGTTTCACCAGGGCAATAGACCTAGCCGCCGCGGCGCCGCCTCCTCTTGCAGTTGCCGCTCGGGGAAGTTCCTGGCGTCGTCGTGCCGCGCTGGCGCCGTTCCCGTCGCCGCCACGCCGCCGCTATCTCGCCGCCGTGCTGCCGCCATTCTGTGCCCGCACCTCCGTTGTTGCTCTGCCGTCACCGACGCCGTGTTGCGTCCTCACCGATCCGGGGTTGCCGCCACCGTCCTCGTGGCCAAGTCGCAGCCGTCGTCGCCCTACTGTTGCGTCCGTCGGTGGACAGTGGAGAGGGGCAAGAAGCCTGCTAGAAGAAGGGAAAGAAGGTAGAAGGAAGGAAAGGTACAAACGACCTAGGGTTTGATGTGTGTTTCCGTTTATTTTGAATCTGCGCATGATAGGGATGCACCCATGTTATTGCTCCAAAGTTAGATGTGTCATTGGTGGGAATAGTGGTGGTGATCGGTAGAGGTGGAAATTAATAGATCGATTTTGGTGCAACAGTCTTCAAAGGGGGTTTTAGCATAGTTGGGTGGGAATCAGTACCCGGTGTTGTTACGAAAGTTGTGCGTATAGATTTTGTCTTTGTTTTGACAAGAAGAATGCGGAAATCGGCTGAGGGATGTAGGAGTTATGCTTATTTAATACTGTTGTCCGGTATCTTAATAAATTGATTTCTGGACTTTAGTAGTAATAGTGGGGTGGATATTTGGGAATAAAGGAGAGATAATACGATAGGCGCAATATGTTCAAGTTGTTATCTTCATTATGGGAGCATTGTATTGAATTCTATCGTTTTCCCTAGGTGTTGGTGCGAGTTCGGCGCCAATTGATCGTGCTAGTCCTCGTGATTAAAGGCAAGTATATGTTGAATAAATATTGGTTGGATAATATATGGCTAAGTGGTTTAATGCTATATGCTTGTCCTTGTGATATGGGTGAAGATTTGTGATGTGAATTGTCTATTTATGTTATTTGCATTGCTCAAGAATGAAGGTTTGTGGTAAGTGGACTATAGAGGAGATTCTGCATCATGTGCATATGAGCCAGGTCGGTGAGAAAGTCACAAGTGACTAGTCCGGAGTGCTCTGAAGTCCTACTTGGTAGACACTCCACGAGAGTGAAATAATTGGTCCCCGCCTGAAAAGGACGGGCAAGGTGTAGCATCGACAAGTGCGCATCTAGCTATACCGGTATGAGCTCACAGTACAGACGCATGTGCATTGCATCGCATCGAATGCTTGGAGAGTGAGTTTGATGGAGTGGTTGATATAATGATTGTTTTCTTTTATTGTAATTGTCGAAGAGATCTTGATGTCCTTTACGTTTATATATATACTTTGCTGAGTATTCTCCGATACTCAGTCTTACTTTATTTGTTTTAGGTGATCTTTGAAAGCGACATGCATGGGGGATCGTAGCACAGTTCCTTTTGGCACAAACACACTCATACCTTAAAATAATTGTAGGATTTAGCAATTTAGTTATCTTTATCTAAGCTAATTAGAGAACCATTTTATTATTCATGTTTTGTGTGGAACTTTATATTTATTCTAATTATCGGATTTGTTTATTGTTTAATGTCTTCGTCATTGTTGTTAAATGTAATAGTAGATGGTTATTGGTAATGGGTTTTGTTGAGATGGACCCGTGAGTGAGTTTTGGGTTTACTGTTGATTACATATTGATGATGAGAGTTGATTATACCTGTGTAAATATGTTAAATTGTGGATGAGAGTACTTTCTGGGAAGATGCTGTCAAAATTTGTAATTCTTTTGTAGAGTTAGTAGTACTCCGAGCCACGTTGGGTTGGAGTGTTACATTTAGGCTCTGTTTCTTTGCGCTATCTCACCGCGAATTGCATTCCCGCGCGTTTAGCCGCTGGCTGCGCTTCAGTTCATTCAAACGCGCGGGTTACTGTAGCATCGCGCGGGAAGCAGAACGCTGAACGCAGCAGAACGCGGAAAGAAACACAGCCTTAGACTAGATGTGTATCTATGCATTACCAATTGATCGTCATGTAGTACCATTCTTTTTGTAATTGGGTTTCCTTTGCGCTTATTGCAGTTATTTCTGTTTAGTACTACAGAAACAAATGCTGAAATATCCGACTCCGCATCATACTGCAAATCTAGCTTGCAGTGATGCCTCTATAGTCTATATATGATATCTAAAATAAATTCGTTACACGTGGTTTGCCTATGCAAGGGACTCAACTGTGCTCACATCGTTGTGCCTATCACCATCTCCCATGGAGATCTGCAGAGCCTTCTCTAACCTCGACACCACCTGCTCCATGGACGGCCGCTGCCGCTTGTATCCTGTGCACGAGAGCGCGAGCTTCAGGCTGAGGCCAAATGCCTCCGCGGAGAACTCCCCGTTCAGCCTAGGATCAGCAAATTCCAGCACATTGCCGTCTCTGACAAGCATGGAAGCCTGAGAACAAGAGGTGTGGGTAATTAAACTTGCATTGCCTGTATGGCTGTATATGTCCTGGACGCAGAGGTCGGAACTCGGAAACATTCTTTTACCTAAGAAAGAAAAATTCAGAACTCAGAGGGGTGATCTGAACTCACCATCCTGTCCAGTGACATTGGCTTCGTGGTATTCATGATGTTGATCGCTCTCTTCCCCGAGAGGAGCTGGAGGAGCACCATGCCGAAGCTGTACACGTCCCCCGCGGCGTTCACCTTGTGGTTGTGCCTGTACTCGGGGTCGACGTAGCCGAAGGTTCCTCTGACCTCGGAGCTGACGTGCGACACGCCGACGTCCATCACCCTGGACAGCCCGAAATCCGACAGCTTGGGCTCCAGATCAGCCCCAAGAAGTATGTTGGTTGGCTGCCACCAACACAGCACGTGCGCATGGATTCAGAATTTGCCGTCACTGGAATACGCAGATGAACTGAATGTTGGCCGGGCCGCCCACATGATGCGCCCGCCGAGCACCTGGAATCAGACGGACCACCTAGGCTCTAATACCAATTGTTGGCCGGGCCGTCCACATGACGCGCCCGCCGAGCACCCCAGGCCGTTGGCCTGCCGCATATGTAGGCCCAACGTACAGTGGACCACCTAGGCTCTAATACCAATTGTTGACCGGGCCGCCCACATGACGCGCCCGCCGAGCACCCCAGGCCTTTGGCCTGCCGCATATGCAGGCCCAACGTACAACAGCGGACTTTCGGTCTCTTGGGCCACATCTTCCCCAAAAAGCTAGCTCAATGAGGAGGTGCACCCTCACCCTTATAAACCATGCTGAGGCCTTCCCCACTTCCAATGTGGGACTGTTCCAACACCGAAGCCTCTTCAGACCATACAATTACAAAGTTAGAAATATGGAGCTGACCTTAACGTCCCGGTGAACGATGCAGCCTTCGGGGTAGGTGTGAAGGAACCAGAGGCCGCACGCGCTGCCAAGCGCGATCTGAAGCCTCTGGATCCATGACAGGTTCCTGTCCTTCCCTGCAACCAATTATTCGCTGAAACTGAATTTCGAGGCTTCACAAGCTTGATTTGAGAGTTTTTATCTCGTGGCTTCGTCGTGATCATCGAGAAACGGCTTCGAAAAAGCCAAAGCGACCAGCTGACAAGAACAAGTTGCATCCCTGGAAAGGTTCTTACGTACCAAATAGCCATTCCGACAGGTTGCCGTTGATGCAGAGCTCGTACACAAGGAAGCACTCGTCCTGCCCGTCGCAGTAGCCTCTCAACGAGACGAGGTTCGGATGCCTGACATGGGAGAGGCTCGTGACCTCCCTGAGGAAGGTCTCCGCGTGCTCTCTCTTCACGATGTGCTTCACTGCGACAGGCCAGCCATTCGCGAGCACTCCCTTATACACCTTCCCTGGAGATCCATCACATCAGCAAGAAGAAGGTGCATCCAAAACTTTCAGAGAGAAGGGAAAAAAAAAGGAAACTTATGAATTTTCGTTCTGAATATGGCTACACCTTGCTTGTACAGTTGTACTTACTCACGCTGTTTCTCAACAAAATTACACTTTTATCTGCTCTGGGGAGTAAAAAGATCCAAGTTTTAGCTGACTAGTGGTGCGAAGTACCTGCAATGCCCTGGCCGATGACGTTTGATGCACTCAGGTTTTCAGTCGCGGAGTATATCTCTCTGATCGACATCTTCTTGCAGGTGACCTCCTCATACTCAACGGAGACCACGGCGATCTCTGCAAGTAGAGAAGAATAATAAGATTATAAGAATATGCACAATCGCAAAGCGCTATATGTTACTGAGTATGATTAATTAGCCATCAGTATGTGTAAATTGCTTGCTGATTAAGTGAGATTACCAATGTCCTTTCTTGATGATTTGATCTTGTGTGCTCTGTTCCTGAGGTGGCAGGAAACTGCGACAGCACCGGCGATCACTGCCGCGGCGAGGCACCCGAGCAACACTTCATATCCTGCAGCACAGAAGCACTTTGCATTTACCCCTTGAGAAATCAAGAACAGATGAAGAAACGGAAGAGAAACCTGCTTGCATTTAGCCTCTGGGACGTGTGGAAAGGACACGGGATTGCCAATCACTTTGTGGTTGTTCTTACACAAGATCGAATTAAATATAATGGTCACTCTCTTACCAGTCGTTATTAGCAACAAAGAGCAGCCATTGCCGGCCAAGGGGCAGGAATGGGAGGAAACCAAAACACTAGAAATTATTGGATCATAGAAAACTGAGCCGGGTCCGGACCAGAATCGATCCAACATCAGTCAGGTACATTTATTTGGCATCCCTATTAATTTGCATTGTTTTAGTCCATTTTGTTATGAGCTAGTAATTAGTTTAAGTGGTCTTTGCATACATAAACCTTCTGTTATTCTGGGCATTTTGACTTTCTAGCCCTAGGAAGGAGCAATAGACAAATGTGGCGACTCTATGTAAAGTGTAATTGGATACAATATTAAGCTACACCAATCCTCTCGCTTTGACGGCTTCATATGAGCCAAACGAGGAGTCACAAATAATGGGATTGTGTCCATCAGAAGAATAACCACTGGAACAAGGCATCTAGGATAGGAGTTTAATGTTTTTGTAAACTACTATTTTTTTCCAAGTAAATTGTCTCTTGTGAACAGTTTGTCTTTTTACTTTTGTTTCGGTCTGTTCTTGAGTTTATTGTTTGTCCGACACAGGAGATGCTAAGGTATTAATATCAAGTCAAGCTTACCGGTTGTAGTAGCACGGAAACATCCGATGCCACCGGCCTGTATACATGCGATTTTTTTTAAGAAAGGGATAACGATTTTATCATATTATTTTTTTATCGGACAGGTAGGTGTTCTGCCATTTCATTAAGGAAAAAAATTACTCTGTACAAGGTGTCACGACCAACCTCTAGAAGAATTACATTGTGTTTACATGAAGCTCCATGCTCCAACCTTGGCATCATCCCTAATACGATCTACTATCAAGCTGTAAGGCAACTCGGTGTTTCAGAGGTTTCAAATGGTGTAGATGACTAGGCCGTTGTGCTACGTCTAGCATCCTTGTAAGACACAATGGAAACAATGTGTCTCCAAAACTCATCAGATGCTCACCGTGGAAGTTCCTGTGGGCAAGACGCATATCCAGGGAACTGTGATGAAGGTACAATGGCCGACGAGGTGGTCGATAGTCTTTGGGTGACTTTGACAAAACTGGCATAACGGCTAGCGAGGCCACCCTTTGCGGTAGGACATCGGCCGTGCGGATGCGCCATGAGAAAGCGAGCAAGTAAAGGAATTGTATTTATTCTCCGTGCATGCTTTCTAAATGAAACTCGCAAACCACTCAAAGCTGCCAATGAATTAAAGGTGATAAGCCGACCACATGGAAAATTAGCCGTCCGTATTATAGACCCAAGTAATTTGGGATGACCTGCAAATTTGTGGGCCAATTCTCCATCACGGCCAAAATAACAAGGCTTCATGATGGGACCAGTTGGGATTTCACAACGGTATATGGACCTCAATCAGATTGTGATAAAAGAATATTCTTGCAGGAGCTGCTATCATTAAGGCGGAGGGTGGGCGCCAGATAGATAATGTACGGAGACTTCAACATGATCACCAGTGTGAGAGAAAAAAGCTCGGCAACCAATATCAACTTGCAGCTAATGTATGAATTCAACTCCATGCTGCGAGCTTGTGGATTAAAAGCCATCCCTTTGTCGGGCAAGAGATTCACTTGGTCCAATCGTCGGAGGGTCCCGATCCAAACAAAGATTGACCATTTCTTCGCTTCGGCCGATTGGGACATCCTTTATCCCTCAGCCTTGTTACATCCTCTGGCAGCTACAGTTTCTGATCACAATCCTCTGATCCTTATCGGAAACAGTCAGACAACCACCTTTCGAGGATTTCGTTTTGAAAATTTTTGAACCAAGCTACCTGGGTTCTTGCAGGTTGTTCAAGAAACCTGGAACCAACCAGTGGTCTCAGCGGATGCAATTTGGACAATTCACATCAAGTTAAGAAGGGTAGCCAAGAAACTAAAAGCTTGGAGCCAGAAAATCATGGGAAAAATTGATTTCAACTTGGCTTTGGTCAATGAAATAGTTCTTCGGCTGGAATGCGTGCAAGAATCCAGGCCTCTCACTGGGCCTGAGACAGAGCTGGTGGAGGCTTTGCGCTGCAGAGCGCTTGGTCTCGCTGCCATCATCAGATTACGCTGCAAACAGAGAGCTCGCGTCCTCAAAATAAGGGCGGGTGATGCCAATACAAAATTTTTCCATAGAAGGGTCACAGCTAGGAGAAGGAAAAATCACATTCAATCCTTGTGGTCCACTAATTCCAACGAACAGCTGCTCGACCACAACAGCAAGGCGTATGAAATCTTCCAATTCTTCCAAAAAGGGATTGGCACCTGGGATCAGAGACAAGCCACCATCCACTGGCCGGCTCTGCATTTGCCAGAGATAAACCTGGATGATCTAGATGAGCCTTTCACAGAAGAAGAGATCAAAAGGGCAATTTGGAAATCCTCGGAGGACAGAGCTCCGGGCCCTGACGGTTTTGGGCCACTGTTGATGAGAGCATGACAAGGATGGATGCGTACACGATGCCTCTCTGTTCTTCCACTACAATGATGCCGATGTCGTCGACATCCATGCCACATCGACGTGCTGAAATTTTGCGACGACATGATGACGAAAAACATCAAGCGGGCTTCAATCCTATGGCCAAGCTATTCAAGCCATCAATGGGGGAGGTTAAACACTCTATCATCAAGGCCCAAGACCATCTCCCACGTTCAAGCAAGCCCAAGTGCAATCCCAACTCTTCCGAAGGCCCGGTTCGGCCATCAGCGACTACCCTGACTTTAAACGGACGCCCAGGCCACATACGAGATCCAAATGAGGCAAATGAGGACATTCTGGAAAGGTTAGGAGATAATCTTTCCAATGGATCCAATCTCACGGCCAAATTCTTTCTGGAGCATCGGGAAATCACGAAATACTATAATGGGTCAAATCTGCCAAGTGCTGCGACACTTTCTTTGGGCCGTGGGCCTTGTAATTTGACGGAGAGGCCTAGGCCCAGGTTGAGGACGTGGGGAGGAACCCTAGAACGTCCTCCACCTTGGCCTCCACCCCTTTGGCCGTCCTCCCCCTCCCTCCACCATAAAAACTAGCCGCCGCCATCATATTTGCTTAGGTTTTGTTGTGTTTTGGTTGACC